>CAJQUW010001286.1:0-415965 GCA_907163375.1 Prostheceraeus crozeri | reverse complement strand
AAGTGACGAAAACTAAACGCTTATAACTTCGTCAATTTCCATTCTATTGAGCTAACTTTTTGCATACAAATGTAAAATACCCATAAATTTTTGTCTGTAAAGTTTGAAGTTTCAACATTGAGTGCTCTTAAAGGAATCTGGTGTAAGCTCGAATCTTGTGTATTTCCAATGGTAGAATTCAAGATATCGGATATAATGATATGCGATTTCCATCCATCAATCTTGATCATAGCGCGCTTTTCCAGCATGATTCTGAAATCATAGCACGTCAATGATTTCTATTGACTCATAGTGAGATTGATTACAATGGCTGGAAAAAACTTGATGGACTACACAAAGTAAGGAAGCATTAATAAGTTTGCTGACCTATTTTAAAAATGAAAGCATTTAAGACGTCAAACTTTGTTGTAACTCTGATATGGAGTCAGAAAATCTCAATCATGAGTAAGCCCAAGCTGTTGACCATCTTCAGAAATGCATTTTTGTCCAACCCCGATAACTCCAACATCCTCGCGATTATGACGCTTTTCAGTCGCTGTTTTGGTGCAAAATTTCTCAGGATCTCTGTTTCTCAGGCTGTGGGTGTAAATTCTTACATTGTAATAGTCACAGTTTACTTATTATTGAATTTCTCTAAATTCATGGAGTATTAGCTTTCGTCATTGCTAGGAATGAATAATGAAGATCTTAAGTATCTGAAAATGTTTTTATTTGCTTGATTGGTTGAGTATATAAAAATTGGTGGGTAGAGGTGTAAAATGAAAGCAACTTATTTTAATACCAAAAACCTAATTGTGCTTCAAATAAATACTTTCCCAAACAGTTTTTTGATAAAATCTTCAGGAATGCTTTTTAACGGTCAAAATAAGTATAGCATGAAGTTTCAGAGCATTTGAGTAAATATTTAAAGATATTTGGCTATGGGTGCATTTTCCAGTTTTTGGTGTGAGTGTGTTTTAGTACCACTCGTTTTCGGCCAGCGCTATTAATACGTAGGCCTATAATTAATGAA
The DNA here is from genome assembly GCA_907163375.1 of Prostheceraeus crozeri. NCBI lineage: Eukaryota > Metazoa > Platyhelminthes > Polycladida > Euryleptidae > Prostheceraeus > Prostheceraeus crozeri. Next base: position 414,953 of record CAJQUW010001286.1, on the reverse strand, counting down.
TAATAATATTGTTATGTATTTTGGGCGCATAGGTAAATATAATATGGTTTTAGAACATTACACGTGTCTTAAAAATGTCAAATCGGAAAAATCACGCAAAAAAACAAGTATAAAAAAAAAGTTGACTATTCTTTATGAAAGAAGAGCTGAATCCTTTATTTAAGCATAGGATGCCACTATAATTAATCGAAATTCCACACAAAGACATACGTAGCTACAGGTTATCCATGGGTGGTTGACAAAAAATATCGGGAGTTGTACCCAATAATTAATAAAAATACAACCGAGCCAACAATTAGGCCACATCTAATACCGATTTTCTTTTTCCCTTCGGTTGTAGCTCATTAGGAATCCTCAGTTTCAGGTAACTGCCATCCAAGTGGAATTGTTTTATTTCGCTCATTTCTACGCGCGTTGGCCCGATTACATGACATTTTTTTATAAAATAGAACACAGCGTGTGGGCGAAATATACCTGTATATATACATGAAATCAATTAAAGGCACTGTCAATAAAAATAAGTAGAAATTTTGGACCTGTAAAGTCGATTGTCTCTTGAACATCCGATGGTAAAGTAGACTATTTAAAATACCGAATTACCATCTTATTTTTATTGACCGTTGTCTTTACTTTAATAAATTTCATTCCTATTAGTAATCATATAAGATATATACAGTGTATATATTCTTCGATAGGATATAAATACGGTGTATATATATTATCTAAATATAGAACACGCCTGGCGCGCAGGCGTACACATACAAGATTCTTTTGTAAATAGAAGACTCCCGCTCCTCGATTTGATTGGCCTAGAAATCTAACACTCTTTGGCGCACCGACGCGCGTGGATGACGATTTTTTGAAAATACAAGAAGTTCTGGCGCGTCCATACCAGCGTCAAAACTTATTTCTTTACGCTCTAGAGCGTGCCAAACAAGAGTATTATATAAACGTAGAATCCAACAATCACTGTATCTCCAACTGAGAAGTTGATTTACAACCGAAGTATACACTCAGCCCAACTTACCAAAGACTTAAAACCGATTTTCTTCGTCTCTCCAACTTCATTCAAATCTGATGTATTGAGATGATCATGTCAAAAGCCTTCTTGTTGTCCATACAGTCCGCGCTTTGGTATTAGCGTCCAGACAAGTTGATTTCATGAAAATTCTTCCAATGAGAGTTTTGTAAAGGTCTTAGAGAAACATGTTTGATAAAATTTTTTTAAAGAATTTAAATGAGTTTGACAAAGTTATCTTACTCCTAGTTCTTTCCTAAATGACATAGGACTAGGCCTACATTAATAATGAAATTGCTTGAGGCCGGATTGCAAAAAATATAAAATTATAATTCAAAATATTGTAGATAATTAAACTGCTGAGCACATTTTCGCTTTTCAGAATCGGCCATGCGAAGTTGAAAGCAATTAACGAGCTGTAAGAATCGCCATTGATTTTGTAATAGGTGTTGCATGAGTAAATCCTCACGTTTATGAAAATACAACCGATTTCATTTAATTATTAACTTAATGAACTGCAAAGTTGTCATCTTGTTTTTTTGCCAATCGACGATACGTTTTGACCAAGTGGTAAATAAAGTATAAAATATTCAGTCTCCTCTTGCTGAATTTACAAGTTTGAATGGGCGAATCACTTGTTTTTATGGCGTTGATTGGCCTTAAGTTTTTTACTTTCGGCGCATTAGCGCCCATTATCATTCAAGAATCTGCTATACTTATATCTAATTTCTCTGCAAATATCCTCCTGTTTTTCGATTTTCCTCGTATTTGCCTTTCTCAAAGCACACCATGTTTTCTTAAGATCAAATGATTGAGATAGAACCCATGTATATCAGATGTATGGATATTGTAATTAGCTGATGAGAGATACTAACCTCATCAAAATGATACAAACAACTCGCTATACGACCATCAGTGAATGAATCACTTCTCTGCTTTGTCGTCACGGCGAACTAAAAGGTTGAAATCCTTACGTGATCTTGCGTCCTAACCGGAACTGTATGCAGCAACGTCATCAGAACTTCTTCATCCTAACCCAAATGTTTTTGTTTTTAACGGAAGAGATGTATGCTTATTAACATTTTGTGTCACAGGTACCATTCTATTCCAATTCCTCCTTAAGTAGGTTCTGTGTGTAATGTCCGGTCCAACGTTTAGGTTGCTAATCTCACCCACATTATTTGATGATACATATACATTAAATCCTTCCATAACACTGTGGCTTAGGATCCATTCTTGCTCTTTGAGCTATGATGAGACGAGTAGCCTTTGGATATGAAATTAATAATGATCTGTTTAGTTCAGCATATACCTTAGAAAAGGTAATGATCCTCAGTTTATGAAGTAAATATATTGGAGTTTACTTGATGTAGAAATGGTTCATCTTATCATTACAGCTATGACTTACACACTGAAGGTAATTTTTGTTAAATATTTGCAAGATATCGCCGTAAAGTCACTCTCATGTACTCGACCTTAAGAAGTTGTGCGAAGATTTTATGTACCAAGAAGATAATAATTTGAACCTAGCTGAATTTCTTAGCTATTGATCACCCATAAATGAGCTTTGAAAATCAAAGTTGGCGATATTTGGGCCACCGACTTGTCTACCATGCAACATTTCCATCTACTGATTGCAGTATCGGTAGTTATCCTTATGAAATTTACATAAGCATCAAAGACCTATTTTTTCAAGAAAAATGGCCTAAGCTCCGTAGTTTTCTTCAATTCAAATTATACTATAGACATTATCGTTTATTCGTAGAAGTACAATTAACTAACCGATTTCGTCGAATGTATTCATGTATGTTAATAATACTTCAGTTTTTTAATAGATGTCACGTTATGTGTTTGTGGCAGTGATAGTTATGTCCAATTGATTAAACATTATCGTATGTTCGTTAAGAATTAAATCGGTTCTTTTGGAAGTTTACTATTATTGACTAGACGACGGAGATCAAAATTGATATCAGATTTTTATGTACCAATATATGATCCTGACATATCAAAATGAACGTCACGGATAGTTTCTGATGATGTTACCGAAGGATTATGAATTCAGTCGAAAAAATGATATATGAACATATTGATGAAAGGATGTGGGGTAAAAAGAAATAAGGTCACATAATTCATTTCATCAGATTTTAATCATTACAAATCGCAGTGATTGTTTCAATTTTCAAAGCTTTATAACTAAATTCAAACGACGGAGTATAACTTAGTAATATTTAGGACCTATACGAAAACCCACTATTCATATGCGATATAATTTATATTTCGATAAGCACAAAGCCAAAATAGTATTGTAAATATTTTATCCCCATCACTAGGGTGTCTTCTTTTACCCAGTTAGCCTATTAGTTAAATATAGCCTCTCTAAATCAAGAATTTCTTTTTGTATCACATTTAAGGGAAGATCTTTAAGAATAAATCTGATATCTGGAAAAAGTCTCCAGGAAACAGAGTTCGAATCACGGAATTAAGTGAAATACTAGATTGAATTAACCAAAACAGTTGTTAAGCCAACCAATGCAGACTTTATTCTGCTGAAGTACTGAATTTTACAAGTAATCATTTAAAATCATATTCATTTCTTTTAGAGAAAATCAGGAAAATCCAATAAACCAAAACTGAATCGAAATATAAAGATCCCGAAAACGAAGAAAAAACCACTATTGGATACAAAACAAGACATGAAGCTTAGCCAGAGTCTGAATCGAAACATGACATAAAATATCAAGCAAATCTTAAACGAAGAAAACCCACAATCGAAACAAAACAATGACATGAAGCTTAAGCCAGAGTTCTGAATCGAAACTGATAAAAACTTAATACAGCAAAATCGAAGTCTTACTGACCTTGTTTGGACCTTGATTGCTTCCGATCCTGAGATTCTAGCAGCGGCGAGGATATTGTAAGTGAAACAAGTGGATGATGAGAACTCATTAGATGACACATTGAATGTTGTAATGGAAGATATTCTCGAACCGTTTTCGCAACCTTAATGCACGTCCAGGTAAGCCGACAACTCTAAATCTGTGAGAAAGGATTTATGCCTTATTGCAAGGAGGGTAAAAAAGGTTTTTTTTATTAGGAATAGCAGCTTCTCAGGCACTTACAAAGATATCATTCAGGTCAAAGTGAAGTCAAGCACTTCTTAGTTACCGAAAGGAACATAATCGGAATCGGGCTTTTTAGACTTCTACGTCAGAAAGGAAATTTCATGCAACAAACCGGCATGTTTAAAGTACTGACGTGAGATTAAAAGTGGCTCATCGCCCAAAGTAAGATCATCGATATTAGACGGTTCGAAAGCCGTACAAGTGTTTGTCAGAAATGTTTTGGGGTTTTTTTCCAAAGAAGAATTGTTGAGGCACGACTGTCCGTCTGGCGCTATGATGACACCAGACCCAAGCCATCACGTGCAAATGAACTTATTTATAAAGAACCAAAAGTTGTGCATTTTTGGATAGGTTGCGGGACGATGACATTTCAATTGTTCTTAAGGTGACACTTTGAAATATGGATTACATTGTGAGGCAAATCAGTTCAAAGGCGAAAAAAAAAGGCTTTTAAGCATTAAGTAACCAAACACAATGTTGCAAAATTTCTGATTCAAGTACGGAAAGCGTTTGAAGCTCCCAAACATTGACCACGGCTGACATTTTGACTCCTGAAATGGTTGACACCTTGGTAAAGGAAGGTAAAAAATTTGCAACAATTATCGGATTCTCTCATCGACAGAAGAAGAGCAAGATTCTGTTGCCTCCATGGATTCCCCCTCCTCTGTAGTAAAGTTGGGACAGACATTATCGAAATTGACTGATGTTTTAAAATTGAGATATTTAAAACAAGGGAATCGAAAGGAAAGAAAAAGAGCAAAGGATGTTGCATCTCTCATACAAAAAGAATTGTTACCAATAACAAATGTAGCCAGGGAATGCATGAGATGTTCGAAATCGGGATTACCTGAAACATTGCCTACAGCTCAAAGTATCGATGCCTTTAAGAAAGTGATTCAGGAAATGCTTGTCTTGTCGAAAGTAAATGCAAACGAAAGAGCTATAAAGGAAAGTTCTTTGGCTTATCTTATTATGTTTAATAAGCGTCGTCCGACAGAAGTTGCGAAACTCACGAAGTCCACATGGAATTCACGGAGTGACTGGAAGAAAGTCGCTGAAAGCGAGATGGAGAAACTGGACCAAGCGAGGAAATTACTAATTAAAGAACTGGAGGTTGTTTATATTCTCGGAAAAAGGTAGACGATATGTGCGATAATTTTTCCTCCCATATAAGTAAAAGAAAATCGATTGGTTATCAAAAAGAAAAACAAGGTACATATTTGCCATGAAAGGAAGGGGGGGCTTAATAAGATGGCAATGATGCTGATGCGGAACATCTCGCGAGAAAGGCAAATATTGAAGAGCAAATTGGAGGCTACATAATTCGAAAGCTCGCTGCACTTAACCTACAGGTAACTGATTTTTGTTACTTAGAGATCAATAGCAAGAACGCCAATGGAAATACATTTGGTAATATTGAAAAATTCCTGTTTTGTCAGCGACAGAATTTCAGGGTTCGGCAAAATCACGCAAGGTACATGGATTTTTTAGCTCTTACGTCATTCATCTGGATAAACTATATTATTTCACAAAAGTACACACATGAAGCTTCAGAATCTCGTATGGAATATAGTAAATCTATGTTCTGAAATAAAATTCATTCACCCCGCAAAATTAGTGATATGCATTTTGCAATCTTTATGAAGAATTTATTTCGTACAGATGTTAAGGCAATTTTTTATGGATCCAGATGTCCCAACACGAAAAGCCAAATAGATGTAGCAAAGTTGGGTTTTAATGAGATATTTTGGGTATACTGGTGTACTGTTGATTTCTATTTTTTTCACTTTTGTTGACGTATTTTCAATATTAGCCATAAGCAAGAGCAGAGGTTGGGATTTAATTGTGTGTGCACTTAATAAAGAATGAAATTCGAGAAATGAAACGGAAAGTGCGTCATACGGCTTCGTTTCGTGTATATTTTGGAATGTCCGTCTGGATGTCGTTACTTGGTATAAAAGGTTATAGTTAGTATATAGGTTTACAAATGAATTTTACGTGATATTTAAATAACTAGTATGCTACCTGAACTTGGCTAGTTAACAAGGAACAGCTATTATATGGTTTTATTGATGATTTTACTGCAATGTGTACAATTTCGACTCTCGGCTTTTAAAAGATTGAATTATTTCTCGTATTCTTACGTGTTTGATGTTATGTACCTTTAATATTTGCCTTATTTCTTCTCTCCGCTTTCATGGGGTTGTTATTCATTTCATAAAATGGAACTATCTTGATTATAATCTCACTATTCTTGAAACAGGTACATATAGAGGATATATATGTACGTTGCTACCAATTGTTCTTATTGAAAAGCAGCATACTGAAACTTTTTTCTCAAGATATTCTCATGGCAAGGTACATATGTTCTACATTGTTTCAATCCATTACTTGCAGTTGGAAAATTTGTCGGAAACTCAATACAAGGTACTCTGCGACCACCTTGGGCACTCAGTTGCTGTACACAATAGATGGTATCGATTACAAAATCCTACCGTGGAATTAACGGCCGTAGCGAAACTTCTTTTACAAAACTACGAGAGTCAAACAAAGTGAGTTAGGGGCAAAAAAAGTAGACTTATGTCTCATCGGGTAGGAAAGACTCAGTAACCCGTAAGAATGTCAATTGACTATTTTATTGCTTGTACCATAATTTACGTAATACTAAGGTAAAAAGGCTTATAAAGCAGTTAACGTGAAGTACATGTATGTCAATTTCGTCAACTGAAGGCCTAATTTCGTAACCAGTAATTCAGAAAGATCAGCCCATTGCGTGTTGATCGCTTTGTCATTTTAGAGTGACTGCCTTTCAGTTGAAATACCAAAATATAATGCTTGTTAAAGTTTAGTTTCAGTTATTATAAATACAAACTGCTTAGTTTTTATTTCAATCGTCATGTCAATTTTTATAGCAGGTTGAGTGAATCACTCTATATTTTTATTTCAAAATCTATTCATGCACGAGCTTAGCCTGCAATTCGACACTTGCCAATGAATTACACTCTGTGGCAAACGTACTGTTCTAAACTTTTTGAAATTGTATGTTCTACTTGTAATGCGTTCCATTTTCCTTTCAGCAAAAATGAAGTTAAACGAGCAAAATCTGGTAAGTTCTCTTATTTGCATTTAATTGTAATAAGTTTCCGTCGTTTATGTTAGATTTATGGCAAACCTTTTTCGAGACCTCTTACCATAATTGCAATCCGAAATGACTTTTTCATCTCAACGTGCCAGCGTTTTGTAAATAATGTTATATATCTGAAGAATGTCTTTGAGTCATAGAGGAATTTATGAATTCACTTTTTCGGTTGTCAAAGCACGGTATTTACATATTCGGTTGTCAAAACACGGTATCTACGTTTACACATCAGTGATCTTCTAGAAAACTGATGCAGTTTATTTTGATATTGATGAAAGTTGAAATAATTGTATATAACTGCTGAAATAAATTTAATTCAATATAATAAATACGATGTAGGCCTAAAACATGGTATGCGTTCAGACCTTCCTTTCGAAGTTTGTTTGACTATTCCAGAAGTCAATATACACTACCACCAGTTTTAAGATTGATGCGATAAATTGTAGAAATGAATAAACTTTTTGATGTCACAGCATTTTGATTGTATTTCTGTCGGTTGTCAAAACACGGTATTTACATATTCGGTTGTCAAAGCACGGTATTTACATATTCGGTTGTCAAAACACGGTATCCACGTTTACACATCAGTGATCTTCTAGAAAACTGATGCAGTTTATTTTGATATTGATGAAAGTTGAAATAATTGTATATAACTGCTGAAATAAATTTAATTCAATATAATAAATACGATGTAGGCCTAAAACATGGTATGCGTTCAGACCTTCCTTTTGAAGTTTGTTTGACTATTCCAGAAGTCAATATACACTACCACCAGTTTTAAGATTGATGCGATAAATTGTAGAAATGAATAAACTTTTTGATGTCACAGCATTTTGATTGTATTTCTGTCGGTTGTCAAAACACGGTATTTACATATTCGGTTGTCAAAGCACGGTATTTACATATTCGGTTGTCAAAACACGGTATCCACGTTTACACATCAGTGATCTTCTAGAAAACTGATGCAGTTTATTTTGATATTGATGAAAGTTGAAATAATTGTATATAACTGCTGAAATAAATTTAATTCAATATAATAAATACGATGTAGGCCTAAAACATGGTATGCGTTCAGACCTTCCTTTTGAAGTTTGTTTGACTATTCCAGAAGTCAATATACACTACCACCAGTTTTAAGATTGATGCGATAAATTGTAGAAATGAATAAACTTTTTGATGTCACAGCATTTTGATTGTATTTCTGTCGGTTGTCAAAACACGGTATTTACATATTCGGTTGTCAAAGCACGGTATTTACATATTCGGTTGTCAAAACACGGTATCCACGTTTACACATCAGTGATCTTCTAGAAAACTGATGCAGTTTATTTTGATATTGATGAAAGTTGAAATAATTGTATATAACTGCTGAAATAAATTTAATTCAATATAATAAATACGATGTAGGCCTAAAACATGGTATGCGTTCAGACCTTCCTTTTGAAGTTTGTTTGACTATTCCAGAAGTCAATATACACTACCACCAGTTTTAGATTGATGCGATAAATTGTAGAAATGAATAAACTTTTTGATGTCACAGCATTTTGATTGTATTTCTGTCGTTTGTCAAAACACGGTATTTACATATTCGGTTGTCAAAGCACGGGTATTTACATATTCGGTTGTCAAAACACGGTATCCACGTTTACACATCAGTGATCTTCTAGAAAACTGATGCAGTTTATTTTGATATTGATGAAAGTTGAAATAATTGTATATAACTGCTGAAATAAATTTAATTCAATATAATAAATACGATGTAGGCCTAAAACATGGTATGCGTTCAGACCTTCCTTTCGAAGTTTGTTTGACTATTCCAGAAGTCAATATACACTACCACCAGTTTTAAGATTGATGCGATAAATTGTAGAAATGAATAAACTTTTTGATGTCACAGCATTTTGATTGTATTTCTGTCGGTTGTCAAAACACGGTATTTACATATTCGGTTGTCAAAGCACGGTATTTACATATTCGGTTGTCAAAACACGGTATCCACGTTTACACATCAGTGATCTTCTAGAAAACTGATGCAGTTTATTTTGATATTGATGAAAGTTGAAATAATTGTATATAACTGCTGAAATAAATTTAATTCAATATAATAAATACGATGTAGGCCTAAAACATGGTATGCGTTCAGACCTTCCTTTTGAAGTTTGTTTGACTATTCCAGAAGTCAATATACACTACCACCAGTTTTAAGATTGATGCGATAAATTGTAGAAATGAATAAACTTTTTGATGTCACAGCATTTTGATTGTATTTCTGTTGGTTGTCAAAACGCGGTATTTACATATTCGGTTGTCAAAGCACGGTATTTACATATTCGGTTGTCAAAACACGGTATCCACGTTTACACATCAGTGATCTTCTAGAAAACTGATGCAGTTTATTTTGATATTGATGAAAGTTGAAATAATTGTATATAACTGCTGAAATAAATTTAATTCAATATAATAAATACGATGTAGGCCTAAAACATGGTATGCGTTCAGACCTTCCTTTCGAAGTTTGTTTGACTATTCCAGAAGTCAATATACACTACCACCAGTTTTAAGATTGATGCGATAAATTGTAGAAATGAATAAACTTTTTGATGTCACAGCATTTTGATTGTATTTCTGTCGGTTGTCAAAACACGGTATTTACATATTCGGTTGTCAAAGCACGGTATTTACATATTCGGTTGACAAAACACGGTATCCACGTTTACACATCAGTGATCTGCTAGAAAACTGATGCAGTTTATTTTGATATTGATGAAAGTTGAAATAATTGTATATAACTGCTGAAATAAATATTTTCAATACATAATGATGTGATGATTATAATTATCGGTATCATGAAGAAGTATATTATGATACGAGTATTATGAGATATTGGATATATGAGTATGATAGCCTATTATAATATTAAGTGTGGTACACATTTAGTCCTTCGTTTTGCGTAAGTCAGACTATTTCAGAAGTCAATATGCACTGACGTCAGTTTTAAGATTGATTAGATAAACTGAAGAAATTAATAGGGCCTATATTTCTTGATGTTACAAATTTTTGATAGCTTTTCTTGTCAAAACACATATTCGGTTGTAAAATCACTTTATTTACATATTCGGTTGTAAAAACACGGTATTTACATATTCGGTTGTAAAAACACGGTATTTACATATTCGGTTGTCAACACACGGTATTTACGTTTTGACATTTCGTGTGCCACCTGTCATTCAATGATTATATATACTTCTTACGCAGTGTATTTCTTGTACATTCTTTTTCGTTTCAGGGTTGAAAATGCAATCGTGAATCAAATGCAGCGAAGTGCCTTAGCGACGAACTTAGAGACGAAGTAGACAATATGAATATACATATGCACTATATTTGAAAATTATTGTTTTTAATTAATACCGCAACGTTCAGTACTTAGATATATCGGTAATTATATTGCTATCCAACTGAATGGATCAGTATGAGAAGATTCCGAGAAATGTAATTAGCCTACGTAGGCCTGTATCACAGTGATCGATTGAGATTGGTATAAGATTAAACAATTCTAGTTGGATGTCAAATTATTTCTTGTATTCATAAACAAGTTACTTTGAAATGGCTTAGTAAATTTTGTAAAACTAATTGATAACCTATCAAAATATCCATAATAGGCTAAAATACTTCATAGTGATTGGTTGGAAGAAAAATTGGAGGAAATAATGCATCGTTCGATTGGTTGTCAAAACTCGTGATAAACATAGTGAAACTAATTCATCGATAATTTGAAATTCCCACCATTTGGTTGTCAAATTCCGGTCGGTTGTCAATCTACACGTCATACAAGTGTTTTTCATGAAATCATAAAAGTCTGTACTCAATGACTAAATCTTGATTTTTCATAAACTGAAATGCATGGGCATGTTCTTACGAGTATATGGCACCTTTTCTCCAGATATTACCTCGTTCTATTTTTTTCTTTAATGGGTTGCCAAAAACCGGCATTTACATGATGGTTGCCAAATCCCTGCTTTTGCACGTATGTATGGGTTCGTTGAGTGTGAACATTGTACCCGGTCTCGTCGATGTAGATGCGTCGACCGTAGTTTAGTGCTGTTTCCATAAACCATGTAGCGTAACTGAGTCTTTGGTTCTTCACATCCTCCCTGTTTCTGTCAGCAGGACAAACTTCAAGTTTTTTCAGAGTAAAAAACATGTCTTTACACACTCTTCCGAGATGTTGATCGGAAATCGATGGCTTCAAAGGAAGGCGAATGCGCAATTGCAAATTCAAATTGCGGATCGAAATTGCCGGGTTCCCTGATAGAATATCTCGAGCCGCTTCCTTCATTTCTTCGTCCACCTTTCTTGAAGTTGCTCCACCAGCTCGCCCTTCAACTATGTTCTCCGGATCTTCCTGAGCCATTGCCCTTGCCACAATACTCCGAGCCGTTTTTCTATTTATATTCAATTGGTCGGCGAGGAGAAGGTAATCTTCTATAATTAAGATGGCATCTAACAAGTCTGATCTTGTCCTGAACACTTATCTTCGCGCGCGGCATCTCATTATCAATTCTCACTTATCAGTGAATCATTCATTTCATTTATCTGCTTATTCAGAGGTGATTCAAAGCGCAATCGTTACCATTCTGCGCCATCCCATCATCACTATTCGACATCTGATCGGATTGTCTTACATTGTTCATTGTCACTTAGAGCTTATTCAATGACAGCGACTTTCACTTCAGCAGCCAATAGAAACATCGATAATTACCCAGGCAAGCCAATCAATTTGCCGAGATGCAAGTCAATGTTCATGATCTCTTATTCAGTCTTCAATACTATTATTCTACCCTATGTCAGGTACTTTGTTGCGCATATTATTGTCAATTCATGGATACAAATGTAAAGATCCGGGCGCCTAAAAGCCCTCCTTTTCCAATATGAGAAGCTGCGGTATCATGATTCCTGTGGTCTGTAGTTCAAGTGAAACAAAATATTTTTGAGCAGACATCCGATCGTTTATGAATATAAGGCTATCTGTTGACGTAGGCTGCATGTTTCAGATGTTTTCAACGAAGTGCTACCAAAAAGTATGCACCACTTTGGCATGCCCGCGGCTTCTGAACAGTGCAAACCTATGCATTTCATGCTGAGCATTTGATGAATATTTCCAATGCCGATGAAGTACACGATTTATCTGGCATGATTTTATAGGGCGAACATCGGTGCCATGCAACCAGGAAAACGGTCTTTGTGAGTTCCAGCGTGTCTTTATGTGACGCACCTAGAAATTTTCGGCCGCATTTGGCGGGTCAGGATGGCGATATACTTCCATCGTTGAGTGATAGTCAGATTGGCAATGTTTTGAAGACAGCTGAATGAAGCTGCCATACTATAAAGTATCAGCGGATCAAAAGACTTCGCAAGGGAATAAAATGAAATCGATCAAGATGGGTCACAAAGGCTTGCGAAAATCCAAGCAAAAAATATCATTTAGACATTCATGCTTTGACGAATAATTGTGTCGCTTCAACAGATCCTCCCGCGTTGGGATGCTTGAGGCTGAGGCAAGAACTCCACGACATAAAGGTAAGATTCTATCAGTCTACTCTTGCCGTTAACCAATGTGGTGAAAGTAGTGTGCTCAAACACGGGAAATAGTTCTAGAATCACAAAATCTCGTAGACAAAAAACTTTAATTCTGAAACAATTGTAGCTGAGACAGTTTTGCCGACATCTGCGAAGACTCGTCTTGGTTGTAACCATAGAGTAGGGATCTAACTCTTGTAACCATGGTTGCAACTGTTGGGAAAGAGCCAATTAGTTAATTATTCCTGAAAACAATTTTCACTTTTAAATTCAAACTAATGAGTCGCCGAGATTGCCCAAAAAATCTTTCTCCAAGATAAGAAAGAAATAATTTGATTTTTTGGGCCTGATTTGGGCTGTGTCACTGGCCTATTCGGTCTATTATTGAATAGATAGGCCTACCAGTCAATGATGTGTGACGGATATCCAATATCCAAAATCTCTTTTGATAAATGTCAAATCTCATACATAGCATTCCTAGCAACGCTATCAGGGCAGTTTACCATGAATTCGATGCTTTTCTCCATAGTCATGCCAACATTTTTTTGCACCTCAGTTCAGCCATAGACCATTCCATGACATAGATACTATGGCACTTGCGAATATGCCTGCGCATAGTGTCTTAGCATGCCTATGCGTGATGCAAATGAGGCTACTTCATCAAAATATATTCATTTTTGAAAAAAAAGTAAGAAAGGCAGATTCAGGTTTTCGTGATTTATCAGAAATTTGATCAAATTTCCAAGAGGTCAATTTTTGCAGACTGTTCCTATGCATGATGATTACACATTATGCTATCTATTTGAGTGCTTGAGATCTTGACACTTTTTAGGCATATTGGGAGGGCCCAATAATTTTAGTGTTTTGAGTGTTGTTTTTTTTGCCGACGATCCGACGATGACCACGATGAAGCAAATGCACCAAACCGGTAAAAGTATGAAACTTTGCGTATTAAAAGAATTACAAATTTCTAATATTTTTCCCGATGTTATTTCTTCAGAATGTGTGTCGCTCTTATCCCTCAAAATTTTGCAGTCAGATGTCAACAGTCGTGACTCACTGCTCATTATATGACTGCGTTTCACTGGATGCAGTGATGTAATTGCTAGACATATCTCAGATGACTGTAAAACTTTTCAATACACTATTCAAAATATTTTGTTAAAATACGTGAATTGATGCCATGATTCAAGGAGAAGCAGCTGATATTGACGGCAGTCTAGGTTCCTATCACACTTATTTGACGGAGGGCATTACATAAACAAAGTCACCGAAATGAGAGGAGGGCCGATTCAAATTTAGGCGCGAAACTTTTTAATGTTTTGTCATTATTATCTAAAATTATATGCTTGTCAAAGAAATTGATGAATTATCACAACTATGTTGTGGTTGATTCTTGTAAATTATTTTTTTTATCTCAAATAAAAATAATGCCGAACGAGCATTGTTTTAGTGCACGCGAATTGGCCGGCGCGAATATGATGAGAGAGGTCACCTCTCTCGGTTATCTCTCTGCGAACGAGCAGAAACTTGTGAGTTACTTCTATAGAAGATTGCAGAGCTGCATTGTGTTGCGTGAATCTCGCAAGAACGTGCTCTCAGCCAGAGCATAACTAATGAATTATTTATGTTGAAGAAGTGTTTCAGATATTTATGATTGTCCTATAACACGTCCTGTACGTATGAAACTTTCAAAACAGATAGTGCAACCAACAACGAAACACTTAGTGAAACGATTAATACGCAGTTATTACGCGGACTTGCTCGATGAAACTTCGCTACTATACTAATCAGACCTCGATTAGCCATATACTTTCATCAGATTTTGCCAAATCTCAATAAAAAATATATGTTTAAATCGGCGTTTACATCACGTTTTTTAAATATTTTAACGATAAAATCGAGATTGTAAACGCATTCAAAGCTATTTCTCTTCATTTCTATCCTCTCCAGAGGTGTAACAGCAACTAGAGAGCTGCTTTGACAGTAGAAAAATTAGTCATGATATCTCAGCTATTCATTCCCCCCAAATTCTGCATAAAACAAATCATGTCACATTTTCTCCAATGCGTCGCCAAAATCGCACCGACAACTGCCATACACGTCCTAACCTCGTGAATGTTCATCTTATCAGCGCGATGTCGACAACACAGTGTTATTAGGACTGCTGTCCCACTTCCCTTCACTACGAACTCTCATCCGCTGTCACACTTGACCATTCACCATTATAAGCTTCCTAAACCAGAAAAGGGACATTTCCAACCCTCCGTGGCCATCAGTTGTTGTATTTCACCTCCTCATTCACCCTCTTATAGCTCGACTCAAAGCGGGAAACTCCTCATACAATTCAGAGCCAGGAGACCAATTGTCAATTCGGAGCAGAATCAACAAGAACAATATAAAATAGTTTCCGGCTACCTTAAATCCCTCCAAACCGAGATAGCTCAACTACAAAACAGATAACAAACCTAATTTTTTATAGAAAATGGGCAGGTATTTCATCCCCGCATTCACGCCGTCTGGTAGCCTCGACTCTAATAGCGGGAAACGCCTCATAGACCCATTTCAAGCATGCATCCCCATTGAGTGCAGGGTCAATTCTGAGCAGACAACAAAAGACAATTAAAAGAGTATTCCTGGGCGCTGAGCCAACATTAACGAAGGACTTAGCTCGGAACCACCTCCCTCCAAAAACATAGCTCAAAACAGATAAAAAATCACTAATTTGTTGTATTGATCACTCTCCTCATTCACCCGTCTTATAGCTCGACCTGCTAAAGCGGGACAACATCCTCATAAACACAATTCAAAGTCATGATCCAATGTCAATTCAGAGCAGAAAAAAAACAAGTAAAAATACGTTTTTCCGGCTACACCTTTGCCCTCCAAACATAACGCTCAATAACAGATAAAAACATACACTAATTATCGTTGAAATTTCAACCTACCTCATTCCCCTCTTGTACTCTGCTCAAGCGGGCCACTCCTCATTCTAAGACACAATTCAAGCACTTGCAGTCCAATTAGATACTAATCTCTGAAGACAAGAAACAAGAACAATTAAAATAGTTTCCTCCTCCTCCCCTCCTCGCGCTCCTCCCTCCTCTCCCCTCCTCCTCACTCCTCCTCCTCCCTCCGCCCCTCCCTTTTCCTTCCTTTCCTCCCTCCCCCCTCCTCCCCTCCTCCTTCCCTCCTTCCCCCCTCCCTATCCTCCGCCTCCGGACTCCTCCAACACCTCGCTCGCCTCCCCGACTACTCCCTCCCCCTCAACTCACTTACCTCGACTCGGGGACTCCTCACCACTTCTCAGAAACCACACTTCTTCCTTCTCCACCTCCCCCCCTCCCTCACCGTCCTCCTTTCCTATTCAACCCCACTCCCCACCCCCTCCGGCTACCTTATCACCCTCCAAACATAGCTCAAAACAGATAAAATATTCACTAATTGTTATGTATTTCACCCCTCACTGGTTACTCGCCTCCTTATAGCTCGACTCAAAGCGGAAAACTCCGCTCATGACAATTCAAGCATAATCCTATTGCTCAGATTCTGACAGTCAAAGAAAAAAAGAACAATTAACAAAGAGTTTCCTCCGACCTACCATAAGCCCTCCAAACATAGCTCAATAACAGATAAAAATCACTAATTTGTTGTATTTTCACTCTCAGTAGATCACCCTCTTAATAGGCTCGACTCATCTAACGGAAAACTCCTCATGGAACTACAATTTACAAACAATGAATCCAATTGTCATGCTTGAGCAACGACAAAAACAGAACAATTACAAATAGTTTCCGGCTACCTTATCCCAGCCAAACATAGCTCAATACTGCTCTAAAAAAATCACTAGATTATCTTGTTGTATTTCACCATCCTCGTCGTACACCCGTCTTATAAGCTCGAGAATCTCAAAGCGGGAAAAACTCCTCATAATCACAATTCAAAGCATGAGCCAATTGAGCTCAATGCTGACAGAAAAAAGAACAATTTAAAAAGAGTTTCCGGCAACCTTATCCCTCCAAACGACATAGCTCAAAATCCGATCTAAAATCACTAATTTCGGTGGTATTTCAGCCTCCTCAATCTTACATCCCTCTTGATATGCGACTCAAACAGCGAGGAAACTCCTCATACAATTCAAGCATCAGAGCCAATTGAAGTCACATTCCTGAGCAGTAAAACAGAACAAATTAAAATAGCGTTTCCTGGCTACTATCCTCCAGAACATAGCGCAAAACAGATATAATACAATCAACTAATTTGCTTGTATTTCACCTCCTCAATTTACGAAGGACTCAACCCTCCTTAGTAGCTCGACTCAAAGCAGCAAACCTTCAGCAGACAATCTAGCATGAACCAAGTCTTGTCATTTCTGTCTGAGCAGAAAAAATAAGAACAATTAAAAGAGTTCCGCGACCTTTAATTCCCTCCAAACAGAGCGCAAAATCAGATAAAAATCACGACAATTTGGTGTATTTCACCTCCTCAGAGAATTCACCCTCGACGAGTCGACTCAAAACAGCGCGGGAACCACATCCTCATTAAAACAATTCCAGCATGAATCCTATGTCAATTCTCGATGCAGAAACTAAAAGAACAATTAAAATAGATTTCAGCGACTCTACCTATATTCCCTGCCAAACATAGCTCAAAACAGATAAAATCACTAGAAATTTGTTGCGTATATCCACTCTCCTCATTCACCCTCCTGTATAGTGGCTCGGCGACTCATAGCGGGAAACACTCCGCCATCTAACAATTCACAAGCATGATCCAATATGCTTCAATTCGAGCAGAAAAACAAACAATTAAAAATAGTTGTCCAAGCGGCTACCACTTACATCCCTCCAAAACCAAGCTCAAAACAAGATACAAAACTCACGAATTTGTTCTGTACTTTTCACCTCCTCATTTCACACCCGTATACCGACACTCAAAGCGGAACTGACTCATACAATACAAAGCGAAGATCCAAATTGCGTCAATTCTTGAGCAGAAAAAAGAACTATGAAAATAGTTTCCGGCTACCTTCTATCCCTCCAAAAACATAGCTCAAAAAAATAAAAATCACTAATTCTGTTGTATTTCAACCTCCTCATTCACCCTCTTGTAGCTCGGCTCAAAGCCCGGAAACTCCGCAAACGACAACAATTCAAGCATGATCTCCAATTGTCAATTCTCTGAGCGCACAAAAAAGACAACAATTAAAATAAGTTTTCACTATCCAGCTACCTTATACCCTCAAACATAGGGCTCAAAACAGATCAAAATATCACTAATTGTTCACTATTGAGTCATCACCTCCGTCAGCGTCACAGTCACAGACCCGCTGTAGCGCGACCTCAAAGCGGGAAACTCCTCAACACAATTCAAGCTTGATCCAATTGTCCAATTCTGAGCAGAAAAAATCAATTAACAAATAGTTTTTCCGCTAACCGAGACGCCCTCAAAACAGTCAGCGCAATCAAATGAAAAAATCACTAATTCGTGTGTATTTCAGCCGCCGCAGGATAGGGGGGGGGGGGGGGGGGAGGGGAGGGAGAGGGGGGCCCGCGGATTGCGCGACTCATAGGGAGAAACCTCCTCAGAGAAACTATTTCAACTGGAGCTCAATGGTACAATTCTCAGCAGAAAAAAATCAAGGTGAAAAATAGTTGACTGATACCACTCCGGCTGAACCTTATCCCTCCAATAACATAGCATAAACAAATAAAAATCACGAATTGTTGTATTTCACCGTCCGCAGATTCACCCTCTTATAGCTTCGACCTCAAGCGCGGAAACTTCTCCGCATAACAATCAGCAGATCCGAAGGGTCAATTCTCTGGAGACAGAAAGAAAGACAACAATTAAACAAGTTTATCCGGCTACTCTCAGCTCCCGCCTAAACCATAGCTCAAAACAAGATAAAAAAAACATCACGAATGTTGTTGATATTAGGGATGCACCGGCATGCACCCTCTTCTGTAGCTCGACGCAAGTCGCGCGAAACACTCTTCACCTCAGAACCATTCAAGCAGGATACCAATTGTTCAATTCTGAGCAGAAAAAAAGAACAATTAGAATCAAGTTTGTCCGGCGTACACTTTAAGCCCTCCAAACAGACAAGCTCAAAACAGAATAAAAATTCCGCAGTTGTATGAGATTTCTACGCACTGTCCGCATATTGCCCTCTTTGTAGCTCGACTCAAGGCGACGGAAACTCTCTCATACAATTCAAGTGCCAGGAGCCAATTGTCTCAAGTCGGGAGCAAAAAAAAGACATTAAAAAGAGTCTCCGCGCACTACCGTAGTCCCGCCAAACAGAGCTCAATACAGATTAAAAATCACTAATAGTCTTGTTGTATATGCTCCACCTCCTCATTCACCCTCTGTATGAGCTCGAACACGAAAGCGGAAACGCACGCATTACGATACATTTCGGCGTAGCGATGAGAATGCCAATTGGGTGTCAATCTTTCTGAAGCAGAGAACAAAAAAGAAACAATTTAATAATGAGCTTTCCCCGGCTACCGTAAATCCCGTCCATACAAAATAGCTCAAACGAAAACAGATAAAAATCACTAATATTTGTTGTATTTCACACCTCCTCATTCAACCCCTTGACATAGCGCGACTACGAATAGCGGGAAACTCCTCACAGTAACAATGCAAAGGCGACATTGACCAATTGCGTCAATTCTGAGGTGCAACAAAAAACAGAACATTAACAATATATAGTTTCACGGCTACACATTATCACCTCCAAACAGAGCCATAAACAAGATACAAATTACACACTATTTGTTGGATTTCCACCTCCTCATTATCACCCTGCTGGATAGTTCTCGATCTCAAAGCAGGAAACATCACTCATACAATTCAGCAACGCATGATCCAATTGGCAATTCTGGAGTCAGAAAAAGAACAATTATCAAAAATAGATTCCAGGCTACCGTATCCCGCAAACATAGCTCAAAACAGAATAAATAAATCACTAATTTATTGTTGAGGTCACCTCCGCATTCACCCTCGACTTGTAGCTCGACCTCAAAGCGGGAAACCTACCTTTACATACAATGCAAGCATGAATTCCAAGATCGCCCATTTTCGGACAGAAAACGAACAATTGAAAAGCAGTGGTCGCATCGGCTACCTATCCTCCAAAACAGAGCTCAACAACAGATAAAAATCACGAATACTTGGTTTGTATTTCACCATCGCTCAGTCAACCCTCTAATAGCTCGGACCTCAAAGCGGCGAAATACGCCTCATAAACAAGCTCAAGCATGATCCAATTGCGTCAATTCTGAGCTAGAAAAAAAAAGAACAATTAAAAATATTCCTCATCCTGGCTACCTTATCCCGCCAAATAACAGAGCTCAATACGTCAACAGATGAATAAATCACTAATTTGCGTTGTATTTCACACGACCCGGGGGGGCTGGCACCTGCATATCACACCTCGATTATTAGCGCCGACGCAAAGGCGGTGATAAACGTGTATCCTCATATATACAAACTGCAAGCATGATCCTAATTGTCTATTTCTGTGCGCAGCAGAAAAAAAGACAATAAAATAGTTTCCCGGCGACCTGATCCCCATCCAAACAAGCCACGAGCGCCAAGATAAAAATCACTAATTTGTTGGAAGTATCACACCGCATGTACACTACCTCTTGTATCGTCGGACTCATAAGCGCGGAAACGAGGCCCATCATACACGTATCAAAGCATTATCCAAGTGTCCAGTCTGAGACAGAAAAAAGAACAATTAAAAGAATAGCGCTCTTCCCACGCCGGCTACCTTATTCCCTCCAAACATAGCATCCAAACACAGATAAAACAATCTCTAATGTGTTGTATTTCACCTCCTCATTCACCCTCTTGTAGCTCGACTCTAAAGCGGAAACTCCTCATACAACTTTCAACAATATGCCAAAGTGGTCATTCGAGGCCAGAAAAAAGAATCAAGTTAACATAGTTTCCCCTCGGCTACCTATCCCTCCAATAACATAGCTCAAAAACAGATCTAAAAAATACACTAATTTGTTGTATTTCACCTCCTCATCTACACCCGCTTATCATAGCCGACGCAAAGCGGGAATCTCCACATACAATTCAAAGTCATGAATACCACATAGAGGCTCAATACTCTTGAGCAGAAAAAAGAACAATTAAAATAGTTTCCCTCCCGGCTACCTTACTCCCTCCAAACATAAATCTCAAAAACATACAAATCACTAATTGGATGGCTATAGTCAACGCACAACCTCCCTCATGATTATCGCGCCCCTCGTATACACCGACTCAAAGTGCGTGGCGCAACTCCTCATCAATTCTCAGAGCATGAATCCAGATTGTCAAATCTGAGCAGAGAAAAAAGAACACATTAAAAATAGTTTCCGGCTACCAGTAATCCCTTCCAAACAAAGCTCCATACAGATAAAAATCACTAATTTGATTTGTTATTTCACCTCTCTCAATCTTCACCGCCTCTCTTGTAGCTCGACTCTAAAGCGGAAACTCCTCATATCAATGCAATGGCAGGATCCAATTGTCAATGACTGAGCGCGTAACAAAAACAAAACAATTAACATAATAGTTCTTCCTCCACTCCGGCTACCACTGTATCCCTCCAAACATAGCGCCACAAACAGCATATAAAATCACTAATTTGTTGTATTGGCAATTCCACCTCCGGCTACTTCACCCTCTTAACTCGACTCAAAGACGGACAAAAACTCCTCATACTATTCAAAGAAGCATGATCCAATTGTCAATTCTGCAGCAGATAAAAGAACTTAGAGCGATACGTGTCCTCCGCTCTACCGTATCCACGCTCCAAAACTCAGCGCAAAACTGAGACAAGCTCTTAATTTGAGTTGGATTTCACACCGCCTCATTGCACCCGCTATAGCTCGACGCAAAAAGCGTATCGCCGCATACAAGCAAGCATATCCAATGGATCAAGTCGCGATTCCTGTAACACACGAACATGTAATAAGAGTTTCCGGCGACCTGATCCAGCCAAACATAGAGCGGCAAAACAGATTAAAATCAACTCATGTGTTAGTAGATGCACCTCCCAGTCTCCCTCTTCTCAACTAAGCTCGAACTCTATCGCGGGAAACGCCTCTTATCAATCTCAAGCATGAGTACCAATCTGGCGTCAATTCGTACGATCCGCGGCCAAAGATCAATTAACAATGAAGTTTTTCCGGCGACCTTAATCCCCCAAACACACCTCAAAACGAGATAAAAATCACTAATATTGTCGGAGTTTCACCTTCCTCATTCCACCCTCTTGCGTTTGCTCGACGCCAAACGGGAAACATCCGCCTTGCACACAACAAGTCTAGACCATGATCCAATTGGCCATGCAGAGCAGAAATAAGCGTCCAATCTAAAATAGTCTTCCCTTCCGGCTACCATTAGCCGCCAAACATCTACCTCACACAGACAGATAAAAAGCAACGAATTTATCTGCTAGATTCACCTCCTCAGGCACCCTCAGCCCCCCCGTTCCCGCTATAGCTCGAGACGCAAAGCGAAAAAACTTCCTCTCTACAGATTGCCAAGCATGATCAAGTGCGTCAGTCCTGACAAAAAATAGGGACAATTAAAATAGTTTCACTGGCTACACCCTATATCCGCCAAAGCTCGAGCACACGCAAAACGAGAATAAAAATCACGCAATTTGTGGTCGATTTTCCGTCTACCACCTCCTCATGAATCACCCTTCTTATAGCGCGACGATACTCAAAGCGGGAAACTCCTCATACAAGCTCAGAACTATTCAACGCCATGTCCAATTGTACTATGCGGAGCAGCAAAAAAAGAGACAATTAAAAAAATAGTTTCCGGCTACCTTAAGCCCTCCATACATAGCTCATAATACAGATAATAATCACGAAGCTTTGTTTGAGTATTTGCAGCCTCCTCAGCTCACAAGCTCTGGGTAGCGCGACTCAAAGTCGGGAAACCTACCTCATAACAATTCAAGCACTGATACCAATGGCAAGTCTGGGGAGCAGAAAAAAGAAATCAATAAAATATTTCCTCCAGGCTTCAGTAATCCCTCAAACAAGCTCAAAAACAGAGAAAAATCACTAATTTGTTGTATTTCGCAGTTTCAAAATGACAGCCAAGTCATTATGGGAGGTCAGTTGGACATGACCATGCATCTGTCTTGCGGCTGCAAAGTGGCCCTGTGGAAGACCTTGACTGTGTCAGCACTTCAAAGGCGGAATGGACTACCAGTGAAGTGTCCGGTACACGAGTGCGATCATGACTTTAGCAACAATAAAACATTTCATGAATGGTGTGATGACTTCCTAAAGATCATGGAGTCGCCTGAGGGACGTGATCTACACCCATCATTTATTTTTCATGCTTAAATTAAACTTACATTGTAAATCTCTTGTCTTTTTCACTTTAAACATAGTTCTGGAATTGGTTTTCTTATTGGGGAGCAACTAAATCATAACTGCACATTAAAGTTTCACATCTAAATAGAGCTACATTTAAAATAATTGTCACAATAGTCGCAATTGAGCAAACCCATTCAAAATCAAACAACGGACGTCTATCGGTAAGTACCCAAGTGCTCAGAACCAAACCACACAAGTTCGATCATAGACGTTCCCAAACACAGTGTACTCAACTGAGTGTACCAAACACATGTACCTATCCAGTAAAACAAATCTCATACAAGTTCTTATTCATAACACTGAATTATACATGTACCTATCCATGTGCCTATCGATAACTAAGGTATACATGTACCTATCCATGTACCTATCCATGTTCCTATTGATAACACTAAACTTTACATGTACCTATCCATGTACCTATTGATAACACTGAACTTTACATGTACCTATCCATGTACCTATCCGTCGCAAGTAGGGCACAGTTTTCACTACTCCCATTACTCTTGTCGCTCAAAACTAAACTGATCAGAATTTAATGTCAACCTTCCAAAAATAGAAATTTAGCCTTTTTACGGTGATATAGAGAATTTTGATCAGATTTGGTCTTTTTCTGTTATGCATAGATGAAATAGCTCTTTGAATGATACATCCAAATTTTCATATCTCATACGGCAACCTTACTCAAAGGCCGAATCTTCCGAAGACCACATCGAACTTAGAGAATCACTCTGTTGATAGATGATCATGGCATAATTCTAGCTCCGCAAGTCATGTCTAAGTTGCCGAAGAGTACTAGAAAATCATGCCCTTGGGCCCTAGTCGTTTGGAAATGATAAATGGACGGTTTCCGGAATTGTCGAAGTTTTAAATTTGAAATCAAATTGCAAGATTGCTGTAATCTGACGAATTTTTCGAACAGAAATTAGAACATAGACTGAGTTCTTTCGCAGTGTCCTTTGCCTCGAATAACAAAGAAAAATTGTTGTGTATCTTGTGACTTGCAAAATCACAATTCAAATGATTGTAGAAAACACACAGATTTCAATGGTCGATTTTGCAGAGTTAAATAACTGTAGTTTTGTTTACGATGTGTGAAGAGAAGGCATTTTAGCTAAGAATGCAAATCAAACTTGACATGTGAGCATTGTAGGGAACCCCAAATGAACATTTGTGCAAGCAATTTGTAGAAAAAGCTTCTAGCAGAAATAATCTTGGGGATATACCTACTGTAAACCTCGTTTCTTCCGATCAAAGCGAAGCTACATCGTCTGATATTGCTGAGTCTAATTATGAAATGCAACCAGCTGTGCCCAAAAGCCAAGATAATGTGTTACTGCATCAAGGTACTTTTGTAACATGCATACGTAGGATGGGCTAATTTGGGTCTATTTTACGTAAGTTGTTCTGGAGCTGTGAGTATTTCACCAATCAATCTAAAATTTTGACTGATGCTAACCAATGCACCAACGTAACTTTACATCACATTAGTTCAAATTTGTGTCTCATAGTAAAGGAGTGAGATGGGTTTATCTTAGATAAAATGTGTACTGTTGAAAAAAGTGCTAGTGACGAACTTCTCTGTAGAGACAACAAATATAGTTCGACAAACTAACTAGATGTGCTAAATCTTTAAGTATTTCCAATAGATCATCATGCTAAAATTTGGTGACCCAACTCCTAATCAATAATGAGCCATGGCCACTTGAAGGCCATGGGGTAATTTTGGTCTATAGCCTATTATTTCATTATATTATGTTGGAGCTTTGATACATTTCAACTCATCCTTTTCAGACATGTATATTCTCACTTAAAACCCATCTGTTCGCCGTGACTGTGCTTAGACGCCTAGAAAATGAGAAACTGAAGCGACAGACACCAGCGACTCTGTTTAAAGAAGACATACCAAAATTCGATGATCAACAGCCTTGTAGCCTACATCGCAATCGTTGATTGACAATGAATATCTCCTTCCATCTACTAGAGGATTTTCCGATTGTGATACTGATGCTTGCGAAATGGATGACAATTGTTCTGAATCAATTCTCTCTGCACAATCAATCAAAGTAGGAGACTGGGTTTTTGTCTAATGCAGTGGCAATTAGCCAAAGAAATGCGTAGAATCCTTGTGTGATGGAGAATACGAGGATTCATTCCTCCGACATTGTACAGCAGGTGGCAATGCATATTCTTTCCCAAAGTTCCTCGACACTGCCATTATAAATGCAGATGATGTTCTGCAAGTGTTGGATCAACCATCCATTGATCGACGTGGCAGACACTTTTTAGTGACTTGAAGAAGAAATCATTTTATTTTGCATCGTAGACCTTATTTCACCTAGAGACCTTATTTTCTTGATCACGTAGTCAATAGCAGTAAGCTACATTGATATTTAGTAAAATTGTTGTTTTCCTTTCATAGCCTAATTCAAGTATTCCAGCATATCGGGTTAGGATTGACCTAGTTAGCGTGTGGCAGCCCAGTTAAATTACAAGCGAGTACTTGCTTAACTTTTTTATCTTCTAACTTTTTTTACCTATCCACACAATCGCCCTTTCAACTCTTTTGGACAGAGTATACCGGTATATGTCTAGGTATGTCCTAATATGTAGGGCCCACAGACTAATCCAAATCGCTAAAGAAATTCAAATCCCTATTTAATGATACAAGTTTCATAACATATGTACCGGTAATCAGAAGTTTCATCTTACGAACTAATTCATCAAAAATGTGATCTCACTTTAGGCCCACTTTGAATCAGGATAATGTGACATTTTTTAAGCGCAGATTATAGAATGACATGAGGAGCATCTTATCTAACATAGATGGGTGAATTATTACGGAACATAATATCTGAATGCAACTTATGACAGAAAAGTCAAAATAGACCCAAATTATTAGACCCCAATTCATGGGGTAAATTGGGTCTATTTTTTACCCTTCAAATCCGAATCTCTGAAAAGAGTAGACGACGATATATTCGCTATCAATCAAAATATTTTGAAGTACACACCCAAGGTGCACATTTGAGAGAAAAACGGAATCTCAAGGATCTCTTCATTAAAAGTAATGAATCTCAAAACAAAAAACGATCGAATTTAGACCTAAATTACCCCATCGCATCCAATTTAAGATGTTTCAGGCGATAAAACCGAAAAGTTAAAAAACATTTCGATAATGGTAGTCGTTTGAGCTTAATCAGAAAGTCTGTAGCTGATTATCAATCATTCAGGTGAAACATGAGGCTAACAGATGAGGTAAAAATCAGTCTCTCTCTTTACCAAAGATTTTGTTGCCATTTATTCATTTTTGATAAAACTTTCACTTAAATTCAGTTAGTAAAGACTCGAACAAATACGGTTAGACAAATGAGACTGTGATTCATTGGACTATGTATCTCAAAGGACTCAGTCTGTTATGGTCTCCCACAGCGTATCCAAAAAATCATTTCTTTCATCTGGTGTACTGCAAGGCTCCGTCCTAGGACCTATTTTATTCTCGCTTTATCTCTCACCAATCTCGAAAGTGTTCGGATACAACTCCTACAAAAACCATATGTATGCGGATGACTGCCAATTCTATCAAAGCACAACTTCTGAGCGAGTACATGAGCTCTTGCTGTCTCCGAATAACTGTCTTCATCAAGTGGAGGACTGGTTGGCAAGTAATCAACTAATTTTGAATAGACGGAAGACTGGAGTGATTATGTTATGTCCTCCAAGCACAAAAATTCCAGACAGCGGATGTTTTAAAATTTGTGTCACTGTGTACAACATTCTTCAGGGTTCTTGTCCGTCCTATTTGTCAGATCTCATATCCGTACATCCGTAGGATGTTAGGTTACATGTAGGCGAACACTGGCCTCGTTCCGTTCATCTGATAATCACCGAATTCTGGAGTCTCGTAATTATCGGACTCGCTTTGGAAGAAGATCATTTTCCAATGCAGCACCCGTATTATGGAATTCCTTACCAAGAGACGTGAGGAACTCTGCATCCCTATACACTCATTTAAAGGTCTTTGAAGACATACTTTATTTCTTACAATCGCTGGCGTGTTTATGTATTTTTCGTGTACATGTAATATTGTATAATCTCATTGCGCCATGAGCTCACCAAGTAATGGCGCTCTATGAATATACAGTTATTATTATTATTTTCATAATCAAGTTAAAGCTTGATATCTAAATTTCAAGAAGTTTCGAAATAATAAGTTATGCGGGTTAATACAAATTATAACAAATTTGAAGGCATGGACATAGGAATGGCATAGACCATAGACATCGGATAACATTATTAGGACTAGACCAGACAGCGCCTATTTAATACACTATCAGCTGATGGCCACAAGCGAATGTTGCTACCGAGTGGCTTTAATTCTGAAAAATTGTTTTACCATGCTATTTGTGTAAACAAATAGTAGCGCAATTTTTAAACTAGCGAAAATTTATTAAATTTCCTCTAGCTGTAGAATGCTCTCTTACGTATGAAACTTTCAAAACAGATAGTGCAACCAACAAGGAAACACTTAGTGAAATGATTAATACGCAGTTATTGCGCGGTCTTACTCAATGAAACTTCGCTACTATACTAATGAGACCTCGGTTAGCCAGATACTTTCATCAGATTTTACCAAATCTATATAAAAAATAAATGTTTAAATCGGCGTTAACATGACGTTTTTTTAAATATTTTAACGATAAAATCGAGATTGTAAACGCATTCAAAGCTATTTCTCTTCGTTTCTCTCCTCTCCAGTGGTGTAACAGGAACTAGAGAGCTGCTTTGACAGTAGAAAAATTAGTCATGCTATCTCAGCTATTCATTCCCTCAAAATTCAGCATAAAACAAATCTTGTCACATTTTCTACAATGCGTCGCCAAAATCGCACCGACAACTGCCATACACGTGCAAACCTCGTGAATGTTCATCTTATCAGCGCGATGTCGACAACACAGTGTTACTAGGACTGCTGTCCCACTTCCCTTCACTAAGAACTCTCATCCGTTGTCACACTTGACCATTCCCCATTATAAGCTTCCTAAATCACTAAAGGCACATTTTCAACCCTCCGTGGCCATCACTTGTTGTATTTCACCTCCTCATTCACCCTCTTATAGCTCGACTCAAAGCGGGAAACTCCTCATACAATTCAAGCATGATCCAATTGTCAATTCTGAGAAGAAAAAAGAACAATTAAAATAGTTTCCGGCTACCTCATCCCTCCAAACATACCTAGCTCAAAAGAGATAAAAGTCACTAATTTGTTGTATTTCACCTCCTCATTCACCCTCTTATAGCTCGACTCAAAGCGGGAAACTCCTCATACAATTCAAGCATGATCCAATTGTCAATTCTGAGAAGAAAAAAGAACAATTAAAATAGTTTCCGGCTACCTTATCCCTCCAAACATAGCTCAAAAGAGATAAAAATCACTAATTTGTTGTATTTCACCTCCTCATTCACCCTCTTATAGCTCGACTCAAAGCGGGAAACTCCTCATACAATTCAAGCATGATCCAATTGTCAATTCTGAGCAGAAAAAAGAACAATTAAAATAGTTTCCGTCTACCTTATCCCTCCAAACATAGCTCAAAAGAGATAAAAGTCACTAATTTGTTGTATTTCACCTCCTCATTCACCCTCTTATAGCTCGACTCAAAGCGGGAAACTCCTCATACAATTCAAGCATGATCCAATTGTCAATTCTGAGAAGAAAAAAGAACAATTAAAATAGTTTCCGGCTACCTTATCCCTCCAAACATAGCTCAAAAGAGATAAAAGTCACTAATTTGTTGTATTTCACCTCCTCATTCACCCTCTTATAGCTCGACTCAAAGCGGGAAACTCCTCATACAATTCAAGCATGATCCAATTGTCAATTCTGAGCAGAAAAAAGAACAATTAAAATAGTTTCCGCCTACCTTATCCCTCCAAACATAGCTCAAAAGAGATAAAAGTCACTAATTTGTTGTATTTCACCTCCTCATTCACCCTCTTATAGCTCGACTCAAAGCGGGAAACTCCTCATACAATTCAAGCATGATCCAATTGTCAATTCTGAGCAGAAAAAAGAACAATTAAAATAGTTTCCGGCTACCTTATCCCTCCAAACATAGCTCTAAGGAGATAAAAATCATTAATTTATTGAGTTTTCCGCCGTTGATGCTTTTATCAGTTGTTGGATAATTTCATTTGTGTTTGTGATCAACATTTGGATTGGAGTGAACGGTGGAAGCTCTATTTTGTTTGTTTTCATGTCGCATCTATTGTTTTCAGGCCTTCAGATTCAGCAAGTTTATTATATCTCTTTCATTAATTACTCTAGGTTTGTTTTTATAGCTTTCCACGTCCTATTTTTGTCATACTTTGAAAACATTACTTCTTTGAATGCCGTTATCAATGTTGTGATTGGCTGTATGAAATGCAGATGCAGTTCGATTCTGCTGTCCCAGTGACTTTAGGGAACCTGGTCTGGCTGCACATTACTGAAATCACAAATGTTGACAAAGTTCCAGAATATCAAGGGGTTTCTGATGCTATTATGTTGACCCAGCCTTCTGAAAAAGTCGTGCAAGGGTGGCTAATCGCCGATTTCACTTTCGGTGACGTGATGTCGAAACTACCTCAGCAAGTTATTGTTCACACTAGCAATGAACCGGATACTGATGTCATAATGACTACTGTGGAACCAGGAAACTCGTCTATAACCATATTTGAAAATGTTCATCGTTCGGACAATTACGCGTACTATTAATTTCAACAACATGATCTCCTGTGTCCTTCCACTGCCATTCGCAAATGATTTTTTGACTTCGTTTTGTCATCTTTAAAAACTACGTCGTGTTCCTTCAACATGTCGTATTCTGAAGTCAACACATGTTAATGTCGTAATCCTTTGATTTTTGTATTGCTTTATCATCATTTGGTCATTATAATCAAACAGCTACTTCTGCAGTCTTACTGGTTCATACATAGAAATTGTCATGATGGATGCAACAATATTCATCATGGAACTTCGACATACCTGTTAAAATATCAGAAACTGATCAGTTTATGTTATTCCGACAGTCGTTCTTTAAATGCAAAAAGCGTTTCAATATTATTAAATGTTTGACTTTCTCTGTGAATAGTCCTGTCGGCATGCAATATTCATATGCCGTAATAGGAATCTTTACGAAAACAGCTACTACAATCCCCAAGGAAAACAAAATCTTCGATAATAAAATTTTTGTAAATGCGGTTGTATTCGTGCTGTCATACAGTTGTCAAAGTCAAAGAAATATACAGGAGCTTTTATCAATACAGTTTTGAAGTTTACTGTTACAAATGGTTATGATCAAAATATCTTCTTTTGAGTTAAATGTAAAGAAAATGCATCTACCAATTAACGTTGTGAAGGGTGACAGATAATTTCATTTACAATATCTACAACAGGTACTTGTCAACATAACTGCGTTTTCCATCAAGAAAGTTTCTGAAGTGAAGCTTCACACAACCATGTGTCTTTAAGATCAAAAGATAGCAGTCAAAAACATTTCCGCCTAAAGGTTGATGCATTGAGGAGTGAATAATATCAAAATTTTTGGAAGGTTACAAAAGTTGCTTCAGTGGCAACAATAATGTCATACATTTGATTCTGTTCACGAAGGTATATATGTCACATGCTTCCACCAGAGGTCATGGTGGTACAAATTTACAATGTCATTCATTCTTTCTTAACCTAAAAGAACTGCTTGATTATGACAAAGATTTTACAGATGAGACCGATGGTAAAAACACATGGCATTTCTGTGTCGGAGAAGTTAAAAAAGTTGACTTTACAAATAGCTGTCAATTTTTCCATGTAAAGTTTTTCACATGCACTGACGTTATGAAATAGATTACTTGAAAACGTAATTCCATCCATAAATTTTTGAAGTAATGAAACTTCGTAGTTCCTTCATTTGCACGAAGCTTTTAAAATACGTTTCAAGTACTGGTACCTGTAGGGAAAGATTCAATTGTCTGGAAGAGGCATTTTACACGTTTCGGTCGACAGAAAGGGAATTATGAATAATTCTGACACAAACTTCTGAAATAGGATTATATGCAGACCTACAATTCGTACATGAAAAAGTACTGAAGGGATTAGATAAAAAGCTGCCAAGAAAGCATCTTCCTACAAGGTACACAATCCGTTCGCCCCATTGCTTCGACGTCAGGGACTACAGCGCACTTTCCATGAAACCAAAGTTTACATTTGTCACACTGGATCTGAAAAGAGAGATTTTCTGTTATTGGCGGAGAAATGACAGCTTCATAACGTGAACTGCCGTAGTCATGAAGTTAGGGCGGAGTGCTCAGCATCAAATACATCTCCAACTATGTAGTATACTCAGTAGGAATAGCTTACAAACCTATCAATCTGCCAGCCACTTACGGGCCATAATTATGAAGGATATTGAGGTATCGTAGTATTACGTGTATCATGTACTCGGGTTACATCGAGCACATGTATCGATGCAAGCAACCGAGTATACACTCCTCCTTATTTTTGCATGGAAATAAGTTAGTGAAAGTGCACTCAATCCTACGGATTGAAATAAAATCGGGATATGGAAAGATAATCGATCTGAGATAATATCAGGAATCATCCTTTTAATTAACAGCGACTTAACTTCTCTGGAAGATATTGCAGTTTTTGCAGCTGCCCCTATGGGAAGCAATTCCATACAATACATGCCGAGAGAGAGGTAGAGGGAGAGAGAGAAAGAGAGATAGGGGGAGAGAGAGAGAGGGGGGCGGGAGAGAGAGGGGGGCGGGAGAGAGAGAGAGGGGGCGGGAGAGAGAGAGAGAGGGGGGGGCGGGAGAGAGAGAGAGGGGGAGGGGGAGAAAGCGGGGAGGGAGAGAGAGATGGAGGGGAGAGAGAGGGAGAGGGGGGAGAGATGCATGCATACAAGTAATATTTTAGTGTCATCATCATGGACTATCATGATTGTAAGGACATTTTGATTTCTCATCCGCAGGCGCCCATGTGTATATTTTATATGTACATTTTAGGGGAAAGGATGAGCAGGACATAGGGGTAGTACAGGAAAGGTTTTTTTACTAAGTCAGTACTTACCCACGCATTTTTTCGTCCACTTCCGGCCTCCATTGGCACATCAACCTCACCACATTCCCCACACAAACTATCTGGCTCCTCAGACGCTTGTACCAGGCAACGCCAAATGAGCTTCCGATACCTCCCGATGGCCGTGGGACTAACGGGGAAATCCATGCCTTCGTTTTTCAAAAGGGCGTCCACAAATTTGCACACCAACACCCCACACGAGGAATCATCAGTTTGCTTGACGTGATCCACCTTGGCCAGCCTGAATTGTCCCATACGGTAGGCGTTTGCGCAAATTCTGAAAGCAAACATGGAATGTCACTGGAATGATATGTGGGGTTGTGATTAGCCTAACCGAATGTAAAAGAATCCTATGTTAGCCTAGCCTACATGAAAGTATTGCAGGATTTAGAGGTTGGGAGCGGTGGAAAGGTCTATGTCATGGATGATTGGCATGTAGCAGTTGTTTGGGGCATGAAAGTACATGTACTTTCCAGTTATCTGAGCAAGACCGAAAGGTGCATGGCTCTTGACTTCAGTCACGTGTCTGTGGCTCAATAGAATCTGCAATCAAATGTTCACTCTATTTTATCTATATGATTTACATGACTCGAAAACTATGTAATAGCTATGACTCCAGTTTTTACGACTTTCACTTTATGCGCAATTCTGAAAACCAATTCAAATTTTATCAAACGGCAAAATGCACATTCAGTCACTACTTTCATAGATGTAATTCGACTAACGGATCGGGTGGATTTCGTTTTTTGTCTTATCAATACATAAAAGAACGAACAGTGTTTATAAAAGAGATACCTGGTGCATCAAGAAAAGCAGTAACTTTCAGTCACAATGTATGTTGGATAAGGAAGAAAATCCATTAGGTGCAAGTAGGTATCACAATCGATGCTACGGATATGAAAAGCATAAAAATATTTCAACTCCATAAGAGATGTGATAGAATATTGGAGGTTAAGTTAGGTAGAAAATTGTAATCCATGACATGTATACCTATACCCCGGTATTAATTGAAATTCTCGTCCATTATGTTAACATATTATCCAAGGCGTTTACAACGATGGACCTTCTTTCGTATGCTATGCACGAATATAATCCCAAAGTGCCTTATCTACGAGATATTCAATTTATTCATGGTAGCAATTAACAAGTTCGTGGAAACCCACTTCCTTTAGGCAAAAAGTGTCGCTCAATCCTAGCTACTCTCCGGAACGCATGTGACTTAACTTACTGCCAACGGCGGAAGCAGACATGGCCGGTAATACTTTCAGGTTCTCCTCCGAATGGATCCACCAGGAGAAAGGTGCGCTGCTGAAGGTTCACAGAGACAAGGAGGAAGTGGCTGTGCCTAAGGTAACCACCAAACAGTTTGTAGTGGCCCTTCTTCTGAAGAAGAGTAAGGCTCCTGTTCGTTGCTGTGTTAATAGGCGTACATTTGCGTTCAAAAAGATTCAATTCTGAGGCACAAGTGCTCAATGCTCATATTCTTAATACTAAAATATTTAAAATCATGCAAAATATTTAGTAGCGGTTATGAGATCATCCAACATTTTAATTATTTTTGAGAAGAAATTCCGCCAAAATCTGAAATCCATGTAACCGGTTATTAGGATATGTATTGAAGAATCAACAACTTCGCAGTTATGAAACATATTTTCACATGTTTTAAGTGGTGGCAATAGCCAGTGGGCATCTCATTTCTACCACAATGGTAACAACGGCCACCTGATGTCAAACGTTTTCATAGTCTTAAACTGCATAGTTTCTGATTGCCTATGTTCTATTGCGGTCTGTTGACTCTTCCATTTAACTCAATGTCATATCTGCATGGGTTAGGTCAACCTAGTCAATGAATTCTATCGTTATGGTCCGGCATGGTAGCGAAGTGCGATGCCATTTTTAACGTAAGCTAACTTTGTAGACATGCAGGTAGGCCTACCTTCAATTTCTCATGCAGATCCTCAGATATGGTCGTAGTTCTCTCAAATATGTTGATCCACTCTATCCCGTCGAGAACCATCACACCATCGGGAGCGATCACCTTCTTGAAAATATCCACAATCTGGAAGTATAGTTACATGCGTAATACATAATTACTACGTATTTATTAAGATAATCAAAAAATGCCTGGCGTAAACTTTCATATCAAAGAAGCACATAACTGTTGATTGATCTACTTTTTTCATGGCCTCAGGTGGCCTACAAGAAAGTATATACGCTTCATACCAATTGAAGTAGTACCATGGATTAATTCAATTATTGAGATAAGTCGTTGAATACTAAAAAACTGCAAAAGAGACTATCAAAACGTTGTACTTTAACTAGTCTAATCGTAGGCTACCATCACAGAGAAGAAGAATCACTGAATCCGCTTCCACAGTTTCTTGCCCCTAGTTACCGATCTATGAATGGCTGTTCTTAATCGAGACATTTGATCTTAAAAACAAGCAAAATGATTGAATATTCATAGATAATGGTGAAGAGAAGAAAATGCTGGGCCAATAACTTGTGGGAAGACGCTCGTGTGCTTCCTTCATTTAGCGTTTAGAGAATAATAGATCATATGGATATATATATATAGATGATAATGGATCAAATGCTGCACAACACGACATAAAGTAATGGGAAAGGTACTTACATTGACGTTCAGCCATTCACCACTCTTTATCAATGAATCGCGCAGGAAACGTTGGACAAGCATTTCAGTGTTGTCTACGCCCTTGATAATGAAGCAAGTCTCCAAGTCATTCTGAAGCATTAATTAGATTTATGCACTTCCAATCGATACAGGCCAAAATCAGATCAAAAAGTTCATTTTCATTTCGCACGATCATCAATAGCAGACGAATAATTTCAACATTTTGCAATATGACAAGTAAATCAGTTTCTTAGGACAATAGCTTTTCGGTTTCAGACTGATCCGCAAGGATGTATGGGATTTTTGTGTATCAGTGACTGTTGCACATCATGTTATTACTTCATAAAAGTATACACTGGCAAAATATTTCATTGTGAGAAGTCGCCGGTAAACATGAAATTCTATGGTTCTACAGTTTTCACGCAAAATACGGTGAAATGTCGAACAGTTACTCTTCAAAAATCTCTATCTTGTCAACCTAATCCTATATTAATCAAATCCTAATATCTATTTATCTCATGACAAAAGTTGCTACATATAATTCCTGCTGAAATACAATGGACACACGGGATGCATCATTTTACAATGACATAGTATCTGAAATGATATAAGTTGCACATGTCACATCGAATCGCAATGGTGTGATGATTCATTGTCTTTCTCTTGCCATGCACATCTGCCACAAGATGGAGTACTTTAACTCTATTCTATGACATTAACATGAAGTGTCTGACAATCTTGATCTTTCTTACGGTCATGAGCTGCCGCCTTTAAGGGGTATAAAACGTTTCAGAATTTCGGAGATGAACCATGTGTATTCACAGCGTTGTCAATCATTCTTCCAGTCAAGAAGCAGCTATTGCATTTTTCTACTACAATGCACAATTTAGGATTGTTCTATACATAAACCAGTTCTATATGGAATTGTGCCCAGCATATTTGAATGTAAATGCATCATTTAATGGCCATTTTTTGGGCTCCCGACCTTCCTATAGTTAAACGTGCACACAAAAACATGCCGGGCCGTAGGTTCTCGAATTAGCAGCTGTTATGAAAAGGTGTTAAAATGGATCGAGTTGCAATTGGGCATTTCTGTTGATTTCGGACGTAACATTTGGAAAAAAATCGATCTGTACAAATGTCTTGGACAATACGTTACGACTGTTGTGTGTTGGATACGACTTACTTCACATATCCAACAAACAACTCGGCTGTCCGGATTATCCAGCCATTCCGGATTGTCCAACAAATTTGTACAGATCGATTTCCTTCCGAATGTTACATCCGACACCAGTGAAAATGCCCAGTTGCAGCCGCTATCCGTCTTCCGAGATGTAGCTTCACTCATATACAGATACTATTTCAGTAGACTTCGCATCGTTTACAGGAGGACTGAAGGAGGCAATGCTCCCATGTGTTATCATATGAGCTTGCGACGCCCACGTCGAGGGAATTCCTCGAGAAGTATTTAGTTAGCATGACACAGATTTGGAGTCAGCTTCCAAAGACTATTTTAGCAATACCCCAATATCCCAATAGATAACAACCAATAGATAACACTTCTTCAAACAAAAACGCAACTATAACAATGAAAGATCTTTGCAACATAGCCGTACCTTCCAATTGCCGATGTTCGCAGACTGTTTCTTTCCTAGTGAGGAAAGCAATTATGCAATGTGAATGTCGCGATAGAACTTCCAGTACATTAAATTCAAATCAATTGCAGATGATCAATGGAACTTAATGATTAATAAACCCTTCCCATCTATGTGACTTCCTGAACGTAGGTGAACTGCGGCGTACCAGGGATGCGGAGTCGGAGTCCTATCATTTTTGCTGGAGTCGGAATATGATAGGACTCCAGACTATAGCTAGACCCGAAATATGATACATACAAATTATCTATCATCGTGCATAGCTGTCACTGTCTTGATGTCAACTTTCTCCGGCAAACAAAAGTACAGAGACACCAGTGCATGCAAAGCTTGTAATAGTTGAGGGAATGAACCGTGATTGTGAAAAACGATTGTCTTTGATTTAGTAGACTAAAACGATTCAGTAGAGAAGAAAGCCTTCCTAGCCTCGATCACACATGTACCAAATGTTACATCGGAGACAAAAATGAAATACTAGTTTGCTTGAGAACATTCCCTATATAACCTGGCGTCAATCGTGTGTGATGGCTCCTCCAAAGCGCATATTAAAATCGAAAGTGTACTCATACTTTTTGGAGAAGGATGGGTATTTTCCTGTAGAGACTGGAGAGAAACCGTGTGAAGCACACACTAGCAAAAGCCTATAATGATCTATGATGTAGGTTACCAGTTCTTTTTAAAAAGCTAGGTTTTGTATAATTGCCACTAGGAGTCGGAGTTGAAGTCCTATCAAAATGATAGGTGTAGGCAGGGTTATGTTTGATTGAATACAAATTTTATTACGCAAGACATATGCTACAGAGCTTCAAGGTCCTATTACAAAATTAAAGGAATAAAACTAACAACAGACATCTTGATGCTACATGTATGTTTAGGAATCCGGTATCATACCACACACGTACTTGAATTGATGTAGGCCTGTAGCGTGAAAGGGATGCTGTACGGGAGGGTAATGCGCTGTGAAGCCCTGCTGCTTGGGTTTCTATTTACGAAAGTAATTAAATTGATAACGCGACTTACCTTTCCACAGTTTATGCTTTTTCAGCTGCAAGATTTTTAGACCCTGAGAAGGCACCGTGTATTTGCTGCGAGCGTTTCGGCGGTTCCGCTTCCAGACATCATTCCTCAACCCCATGGACAGGTAGGGATTTCTCTTTCGTTGGTTCTTCTTTCCATCCATGTTGATTAGATTCAAGCGACATTTAATACGTTTCCTCTGTCGTCGGAGGAACTCAAGGATGTTAATTCGCTTTCCACTCGATCCTCTGCCCAATTGCACTCGATTCACCCATCTGTGAGTATGGTAAGGCATTCAATTAACTTAGAACAGTAATTAGTAACTTAGAACAGTACTTCATTATCTCATAGAAATTTATATATGCGCCTATGTTGTGTCATGTATCTGGAATGTGATTTACTAGGTTGAGCGTTTCTGGGAAATTTACCTGCGGCAGTATCCGGGAAAATCTCACATCTGATGCATACGAGTATGAATGCTGGGTTATCTATAAGTGGAATCCCGAATAATAGTCAAATCAGTGTGTCCCTGAGACACTAATCACAACTGACTTCATAATGGTTCAATCGAAGCTGACCCGAAATTTTATGTTTAGCATTACAAAGATATTAATACATCAAAGATGAAAATTATATGAAACATGTATACAAAGCAAACATATTCAACACACGAAATATACTTTCAGGCACAATTCGCACATGGTAACAATCACCAATCTTAGGCTACAGTGACGAAACGACATGTGTCCATTTCTTGAAAATGAGCCCATCGTAGTGATATTCTAGTTCATGACATGCCATCCCGAAAATGCACGTACATTTACGGTGAAGGAACTACGAAACCATGACTTTCGATTGATGCAATTTTTCGTATTTTTCATTTACATTTTCCTAAAGCTAATTTGGAAATCTATTACCGATCGCTATTGATAGAAGAAGAAATGAATTTCGATCAACTTACGCAAACCAAGACTCAATCTTCGCGTTCGTCAAATACTGAGCTATGTCTGACATTCCAACAAGAGCGGGCTGACCCCACAGGCCATATAGCGGTAACCACAGACTGTGGATGTATTGAAGAGCTTCCGGTACGTACAGCTGATTTTGTGAGGGTCAGGGCTAGGACCGGTTAATTTTTTTGTAACCGGTTAACCGATTATATTTTTAACCGGTTAAAATCGGTTAATCGGTTAAAATCGGTTAGAGGAGGATTCCCGGTATTTATTTAGTTGTTAAGGTATATCAAAAACTACGGACCTTGCCACTTTGGGTTTTGACCTAATTCTTCCATTTGCAGTGCTGTGATTTCATTGCATGAATACAGAACTTCACGTTTAGATGATAGTTCAATTGATAATATTGTGGTTGCTGCCTACGACTATTCAAAAGTCTTCGATACTCTGAAGTTTAACCATATCATTAACAGTCTGGCTGATTTGGATAATCCACTGGATACGTCAACTGGATCATCGATAACTTCAGGGATCGCTTGCAATTCATTGTATGAACGATGATTGTAGCTGTAAAGGACGGTTGTCATTCCTTCCAAAAAACGCATATTATTATTTCATTTTTATTACTCGCTATGTTTCAATCGTTAGCGTACTAGTTTTGGTTTCTACTATTTCTACTAGTATAATAGTCAGTGCTTCTGTATGAATCCTGCTTAATAAACCTATCTATCCTATTGTCCACTTGATAAGTAAGCTTACATCTCCAAATTTACGAATGTTATTTCCAAAGTGGTTGTTTCAATAGAAACCGATTTTGCAAGTGACACCTACGGCTACATGTAGGCCCTATATTCTTTGCCAACTCAATTCAAAGTGAGTTAGTTTTTATTGGCATATATAGCCTATGCGATGTCGTCTGTGTGTTATTATTGCTAATTTATCCTATTCACCACTTTTTAGGTTTAAAACTACAAATGGTGTAAGACTTTCCGCAGTTAAATAGGTCACTCTATGCATAGGCCCACTATAAGTATTAAATGGACTGATGTTACTTAGATTACATCAAATTGAAAATATAAATGTCAACATAATCTTATTGTACATCAACCTAATAAAATTGTTGAAATATACTGACCATGTGTACGTAGCAGCACGACTAAAGGATTGCGAATTGTAATGAATGAGTTTGAATGGATTGTGGATGAGGATGAATGAGCAACCACTACTCCATGAAACCAGTGTAAAATCTTTAGTTCAATCGGATTTCATCATACACGTAGTGTAGTACACGTTAAATCTAATGAAACGTCGTAACCGATTTTAACCGGTTAAGAGAAAGTGTAACCGGTTAAGAGAGAGTGTAACCGGTTAACCGGTTAACCGATCCTAGCCCTGGTGAGGGTGTATTCGTTGAAGGTGGGGGGTCTTTAAAAAAAGAAGCATATGGGGACCGGCCTCTGATTGTTCTAGCGGAGCACTGACCGTCGTCTTCCGCATTTCTCTCCACCTCTAGATCTTCTTCAGGCTCTCTCACTTCCGCCGGCACCTTCTTTAGGATTTCATTCATCTTGCCGACGTTTGTTTTCCATTCATCATTCATCTCAGGTGTACCGAATACCGCACACATGTGTGTCCACATATTTCCTGCCTCCTGTAGGTTTGGAGCTGTAATTAGGGCACCTATGCAATGCAGCAGCAACTGCCTCGTTTCCTTGTTCCGGACAATTTTCCCTAAATTTCTTGCCGCCCGGGCAATAAAGTGGGATGAACACGAAAAAACAATGCATGGTGAGGCTGATACTTGCGGGTATCCCATGCATCTTTGGAATACTGTGTTTAGGTATTGAATCACATTTATATCAACAAATACTGCTAAAGAAGCGTGGATCAGTGGCCATGAAAAATCTGTCACCACAACGGCTGGCGTAGAACTCTCATCCGCGAAATGTGTGCCCTGCAGGCGTGCCACATCACACCTCAGCTTTCGCACCCAAAATTCCATATCTTCCACACGGCACTCCTCCGTGACGCAATCGCTCACACTCAAGGGTGGCACTTCCACTGAGGGTGAATCAACCACGGCGCTGAGCAAGTAAAGCTGCCGCTTCAGATATTCTACTCTCCGAATCAATCCGCCTGTAGCATCCACGTGAAGTATGAGGCTGCCTGTCTTAGCCAATGTTGAGTACAGCTTCAGCTGATCAGGCGCGTGGAGGATCAGCCTGGGCGGAGTCAGACCAATGTCCTGAAATATAATGAAGCTTATAAGAATATTACTAATCCCACTTATGGAAGTACGAGTGCCCATTTGTTGAAAAAATTTTTACGATAGGCTGAATGTCCAAAGAATCTAGTATACTTCAAAAACAGGTGAAGACCACCTAATTTTATATCATCTATTGCTATGTTAATGATGGGCAACACGAGGCCTGTGGACCACTTCGTGACCCGATGGCACATATTGGATGGCCATCTACCATTTCTCATATCCATGGTGGCCCACTCAGAATTGGACATTTGAAAGTGCTTCTAAGGTTGAGGGATCTTCTTTACAGTGTTTGATCACATGATATTCCATGCCCCGTCGTACATGTTTCAATACGTAATAAACCATCCTACAATCGGGCTTTGAATAAATGAAGTAGGAAGGAATCCAACCTAATGAAGAGATGTTAATTTTTTAGGCTAAACTGTCTTTCAAGTTTCCTTGCTAGATTTTATATACATGTATGTATGCTAATACAGAAATACATTCTTTATTCGAATTGCATTATCATGTACACGAGCATCCGTACAGGAGCCTGTGACGGTTTTTGACAATCGTTACTATCTTTGCATGACGTAGGCACACTTAAACAGTTAAACCAATTAATGTTATTCTATATTGTACAAGCCTACATATATGCAAATAGATGCACTGTACGTGCAAACCACTACTTTTTGATGGAAGAATGTCACATTAATCACATTTTCATTTGTAAACATTATTTAGTTATATTGGTCATAATTTAAGAACACAAAGCATAGGCTCCTGTAATTAGATAGACACATTAACTTTCCATTTTTCATATAGATTGCAGAATGAAACATGTATTTCATTGACAGTAAACAGAATAGTAGGTGCAACAGAGTTGTGTAACGGCTATGAATATGAACCAGAAATCATTGTAGCAAAATTTCGTCAAAAGCCTCAAGCTTATGTCATTTTTGAAGGGCATGCGTCTAACAATGACTGCTTGATTCATGTGCATTAAGTATTTGTAAGACCAATGTAAGAATATAACTGTCAAATTTTCTACCCAATTTAACGTGATACTGATTCCATCGAAACAGTCCAACGGTATTTCACTCAGCAGTTTTGTAAACGTTGCAAAATTTCCTAAGTAAACTATGATCATCTTTTGAAATTAGTAGGTCTTCTTCCTCTTTGTGAAAGACG
This sequence comes from Prostheceraeus crozeri, assembly GCA_907163375.1. Lineage (NCBI taxonomy): Eukaryota > Metazoa > Platyhelminthes > Polycladida > Euryleptidae > Prostheceraeus > Prostheceraeus crozeri. The sequence goes on along the minus strand of CAJQUW010001286.1, from coordinate 372,871 downwards.
GAAAATGTCACATTTACATATTTTTTTCAGCGCCTATTACAACAGATTTGAAACTGATTTTCGGAAATATTTCACTTCACTTCAAACCCGTACTCTACTACAAGCTGTGCCAACAATCCCTACCGTGTTTTACCAAAATTCATTCTCCACACTAAGACATTCGTGATTACTTTTTCTATCGCATTTTTACTTATCGGAACTTGATACCTGCTATATGTGTTAGTGCACCATCTTTCTATTGTTTTATAGCAATACTGAAATCGGCATTTTTTTCTTAGTCATACTTGATAAAAGTACTCGTTTTTCTTTACGCAACCCTGCAAGCGTCTCTCGCGGACACGTGACGCGTTTTCTGTAAAATTGATGACGGTCAATCGGATATATTTGATTGGTTATCTTATCCTACATTCCAACCGGACAATGATTTTCAACCTGACCTCACCTGACCCAACATTCTTACCCAAAATATAAAGACTGAAAACAAACCGGAAAAATCATTGTAAAATCAATGCGCTGCGACATTCCGAATTTCCCAACATTTGTCCTTCGGTCTATGTGAAGTGAAGAAGTATGCGGGGACAAACAAATCGATTACCAGAAAGTCGACATAAACTACAGATTGATCAGGAGTTCGGACACAGTCAACAATAAAAGGAAAAATAATAAAGACGCATTTCTTAGCTACATCGCTGTAGCTAGAGGGATTTAAGGTAGACGGAAACTATTTTAATTGTTCTCTTTTTCTGCTCAGAATTGACAATTGGATCATGCTTGAATTGTATGAGGAGTTTCCCGCTTTGAGTCGAGCTATAAGAGGGTGAATGAGGAGGTGAAATACAACAAATTAGTGATTTTTATCTCTTTTGAGCTATGTTTGGAGGGATAAGGTAGCATGAAACTATTTTAATTGTTCTTTTTTCTGCTCAGAATTGACAATTGGATCATGCTTGAATTGTATGAGGAGTTTCCCGCTTTGAGTCGAGCTATAAGAGGTTGAATGAGGAGGTGAAATACAACAAATTAGTGATTTTTATCTCTTTTGAGCTATGTTTGGAGGGATAAGGTAGCCGGAAACTATTTTAATTGTTCTTTTTCAGCTCAGAATTGACAATTGGATCATGCTTGAATTGTATGAGGAGGTGAAATACAACAAATTAGTGATTTTTATCTCTTTTGAGCTATGTTTGGATGGATAAGGTAGCCGGAAACTATTTTAATTGTTCTTTTTTCTGCTCAGAATTGACAATTGGATCATGCTTGAATTGTGTGAGGAGTTTCCCGCTTTGAGTCGAGCTATAAGAGGGTGAATGAGGAGGTGAAATACAACAAATTAGTGACTTTTATCTCTTTTGAGCTATGTTTGGAGGGATAAGGTAGACGGAAACTATTCTAATTGTTCTTTTTTCTGCTCAGAATTGACAATTGGATCATGCTTGAATTGTATGAGGAGTTTCCCGCTTTGAGTCGAGCTATAAGAGGGTGAATGAGGAGGTGAAATACAACAAATTAGTGATTTTTATCTCTTTTGAGCTATGTTTGGAGGGATAATGTAGCCGGAAACTATTTTAATTGTTCATTTTTCTGCTCAGAATTGACAATTGGATCATGCTTGAATTGTATGAGGAGTTTCCCGCTTTGAGTCGAGCTATAAGAGGGTGAATGAGGAGGTGAAATACAACAAATTAGTGACTTTTATCTCTTTTGAGCTATGTTTGGAGGGATAAGGTAGACGGAAACTATTTTAATTATTCTTTTTTCTGCTCAGAATCGACAATTGGATCATGCTTGAATTGTATGAGGAGTTTCCCGCTTTGAGTCGAGCTATAAGAGGGTGAATGAGGAGGTGAAATACAACAAATTAGTGATTTTTATCTCTTTTGAGCTATGTTCGGAGGGATAAGGTAGCCGGAAACTATTTTAATTGTTCTTTTTCAGCTCAGAATTGACAATTGGATCATGCTTGAATTGTATGAGGAGTTTCCCGCTTTGAGTCGAGCTATAAGAGGGTGAATGAGGAGGTGAAATACAACAAATTAGTGACTTTTATCTCTTTTGAGCTATGTTTGGAGGGATAAGGTAGCCGGAAACTATTTTAATTGTTCTTTTTTCTGCTCAGAATTGACAATTGGATCATGCTTGAATTGTATGAGGAGTTTCCCGCTTTGAGTCGAGCTATAAGAGGGTGAATGAGGAGGTGAAATACAACATATTAGTGACTTTTATCTCTTTTGAGCTATGTTTGGAGGGATAAGGTAGCCGGAAACTATTTTAATTGTTCTTTTTCAGCTCAGAATTGACAATTGGATCATGCTTGAATTGTATGAGGAGGTGAAATACAACAAATTAGTGATTTTTATCTCTTTTGAGCTATGTTTGGAGGGATAAGGTAGCCGGAAACTATTTTAATTGTTCTTTTTTCTGCTCAGAATTGACAATTGGATCATGCTTGAATTGTGTGAGGAGTTTCCCGCTTTGAGTCGAGCTATAAGAGGGTGAATGAGGAGGTGAAATACAACAAATTAGTGACTTTTATCTCTTTTGAGCTATGTTTGGAGGGATAAGGTAGACGGAAACTATTCTAATTGTTCTTTTTTCTGATCAGAATTGACAATTGGATCATGCTTGAATTGTATGAGGAGTTCCCGCTTTGAGTCGAGCTACAAGAGGGTGAATGAGGAGGTGAAATACAACAAATTAGTGATTTTTATCTCTTTTGAGCTATGTTTGGAGGGATAAGGTAGCCGGAAACTATTTTAATTGTTCTTTTTTCTGCTCAGAATTGACAATTGGATCATGCTTGAATTGTGAGAGGAGTTTCCCGCTCTGAGACGAGCTATAAGAGGGTGAATGAGGAGGTGAAATACAACAAATTAGTGATTTTATCTCTTTTGAGCTATGTTTGGAGGGATAAGGTAGCCGGAAACTATTTTAATTGTTCTTTTTTCTGCTCAGAATTGACAATTGGATCATGCTTGAATTGTATGAGGAGTTTCCCGCTTTGAGTCGAGCTACAAGGGGGTGAATGAGGAGGTGAAATACAACAAATGATGGCCATGGAGGGTAGGAAATGTGCCTTTACAGGTTTAGGAACCTTATAATGGTGAATGGTCAAGTGTGACAACGGATGAAAGTTCGTAGTGAAGGGAAGTGGGACAGCAGTCCTAATAACACTGTGTTGTCGACATCGCGTTGATAAGATGAACATTCATGAGTTTTGCACGTGTATGGCAGTTGTCGGTGCGATTTTGGCGACGCATTGTAGAAAATGTGACAAGATTTGTTTTATGCTGAATTTTGAGGGAATGAATAGCTGAGATAGCATGATGTCACAGTTTTCTGATGTCTATGTTCCATTTAAATGTCTATGTTTTCAATAATGTTTCTATGATAGAATTATTAATTGATGAACTCTTAGTTCAAGGTCGGCATCAGCCAATCAGAGACTCTTGACTCAGCATGACGTTTTGTGCGCCAACTTCGAATCACTCAAATCATCGATTCGTCTAGTGCGCTTGTGACTAACTTACTTACTTCCTTTGGTATGTAACATTTCGGTAAGTTATTGAAAACAATTATAAAACTTGAGAACTTGCCTGAGCCTTTAATTACTTGCGGGACTAAATTCTACTACAATTCTACTACTATTACAATTGGCGTCAGCGAGCTAAGCGAAGATGGCAAGTTCAAGTCAAGTTATCGAACCACTAGACCTCAAGCAAGTCCATGGCATTACAAATTGGCACAATAAAGGTTTAATTCTAATTTGCGAAGATGAACAAAGATATCAATGATGACAATAGAAGAATTTACTATTCGTGAACCAGTCAGTCGGCAAGGATGCTTATGATTTACTGGTAGATTTATGCTACCCAAATGATGTTGAAACTTTAACAACTGAAGTATTACACAAAACTCTGACAAATCATTTAACGCCCGTGAACTTTGAGGCAACAGAGCGAGCAAAATTTCATAATCTGACCCGTCGCCCTGATGAGAAATTGAGAGATTTTTTGTTGCGTCTCCAGCAGCAATCTGCTAAGTGTAATTTCGGAGACCAGTTACATGTTGCATTGCGCGACAGAATCATTGCCGGCATTAATTATCCCGCCGTTCAGAAGAAACTCCTTGCAATTAAGGGTTTACAATTTAAGGAGGCCAAAAGCTATTCTAGAAGAATGCGACGACATTTCATCAGTCTTGAATGAAAACAAGCCTCAGACTGTCCTTTTTCATAGGTCTAAAGCTCGGAATTACGGTAGGAAAAGTCAAGGAAATTTTTCGCAAGATCAAAGTAATAGCAGGTCTAGTTTTCCAAAACCTCAAACCCAAAACCGATTTCAAGGCCAGGTTCAGTCGCAAGTAAAAAAACAGGGTCACAATTTCCTCCCTAACTTTTCAAGTCAAAATGGCGGTCAAGTTGCAAAGTATTCAAGTAGGCCTACGTCAAACAATTCAAGCTTAGGTTCCTGCTTCTCATGTGGTGGAGTGCACCTCCGGTCAAGTTGTAAATTCAGAAACGCTATTTGTCGTCTGTGCCAGAGACAAGGTCATATTCAAAAAGTTTGCAAACAATCAAGCACATTTCGAACACACGTTGCCTCATGTGACGATCCATACGATTTTGAGACTTCTACTTCGGGTGTAGATCGAGAAGATTTGGTTAAGTACTTCCACGCTCTTGGAGTTCTAGTTGGAGAAGACGAGCACATAATGCAAGATGTGACCTTCTCGACGGGTGTCACTCGACAATTTATTTTGGACTGTGGGTCACCAGTGAGTTTCATGTCACTAAGCATGTTTGATAGCCTGAAGTATTCGCGTAATCAGATAAACTGCACTCCTAGTGGAATCCGTGGAGTTACCCGCGATGCTCTCCAGCTGCTAGGTGAAACCACTGTTACGGTTTACAAGGACAACCTCTCTCGGATTTCCTTTCTCGGTATTCTCATTTCAACTCGGAAACTGCAGATTTTGAATGCTTCACGACGACTCCATTACCCTTTAACCGAAACTTCATTATAAACGAGTCCAAGGCATTTTTCGGGTCAATCCTAGCTGGTATTCGAAACGGTTGGTCAGCCAGTGCAAGAAAGCGATTTCCTCAAATCTACGGAAGACGAGAAGAGATATCAGTTGCTGTTGACGGTGTTATCTCACTCAATGACAGAATCCTCGTTCCACCTGCTTGTCGGAATGCAATGCTGTCCCATCTTCACGATGGCCATATGGGACGGGACAAAATGAAGTCTTTGGCAAGAACCCTGTGTTGGTGGCCAAATATTAATGCTGATATTGCGTCATACGTCAGTCAATGTACTCGATGCAAGACTGTCAAACCTAACACGCATCCGAAGTGGACTCCATGGCCGAATTCCCATGCACCTATGGCTAGAATACATGCCGATTACTGCGGTCCTTTCCTGAATGGTATTTATGTATTGGTTATCGAAGATAGGTACAGTAAGTACCCCGAAGTATTTCTCATCAAATCTGCTACTGCTGAGTTCAGCAAAACAGCTCTGCGCAAATTCTTCTCGCGCGAAGGTATTCCCAACGCACTTGTCACCGATAATGGCACACATTTCACCGAAAAAGGATTGCGAGAATGGCTCAAATCAATCGGAGTAACTCATCTGTTCACCGCTCCCCGTCATCCGTGCTCAAATGGCTTGGCAGAACGCTTTGTACAAACTCTAAAGAATGCTGTAAGGAATAGCCAGCCTAAGACTCTTAACGAATTTGAATCAATTATTGATAACTTCTTGATGCAGTACCGAAATGCTGAACATGCAACTACAAAAAGAACACCAGCATTTCTCTTCAAGGGAAGGAATCTGAGAACATCATCAGCTCTCGATACGACCGAAGTAATGTTCTTCAGAGGGACTGATTTCAGGCCATCAAATGGTGTAAATGTTAGACCCATCGGAAGGAGAATGGTCGATATCATCGATGAGGACGACGGAACTCTACACAGAAGGCATCTCGACCAAATTCATAATTTAAAGCCAATTCCATCCAAGTGCAAAACTGAAGTAGATTGCTATAATGAACAATACGGTGAAGTATCTGATGATTTGGACGTGAGCATGACAATGGAACCATCAACTTCCTCTCAGCCTCAAGGTGTTAGCGACACTGTGGATCCTCCCTACGCATCTCCTGAAGTGACTGTTCTTCCTGACTCTGAAGTCAGACGCAAAAGACAAATCAGAACTCCTCGGTATCTTCGAGATTACGTGCTTAGTTAAAGGGGGAGAAGCTGTCACAGTTTTCTGATGTCCATGTTCCATTTAAATGTCTATGTTTTCAATAATGTTTCTATGATAGAATTATTAATTGATGAACTCTTAGTTCAAGGTCGGCATCAGCCAATCAGAGACTCTTGACTCAGCATGACGTTTTGTGCGCCAACTTCGAATCACTCAAATCATCGATTCGTCTAGTGCGCTTGTGACTAACTTAATTACTTCCTTTGTTATGTAACAATTCGGTAAGTTATTGAAAACAATTATAAAACTTGAGAACTTGCCTGAGCTTTTAATTACTTGCGGGACTAAATTCTACTACAATTCTACTACTATTACACATGACTAATTTTTCTACTGTCAAAGCAGCTCTCTAGTTGCTGTTACACCACTGGAGAGGAGAGAAATGAAGAGAAATAGCTTTGAATGCGTTTACAATCTCGATTTTATCGTTAAAATATTTAAAAAACTTCATGTAAACCCCTATTTAAACATTTATTTTTTATTGAGATTTGGTAAATCATGATGAAAGTATCTGGCTAACCGAGGTCTCATTGTAGGGCAGTTTTTTTTTGACTTGTCAAAAAAAGTCAAAATTTTGTCAAAAATATGGGTTCGGTAAAAAAAAGTCAAAATTTATGACTGCAGGATTTTAGCTAAAAGAATGACACAAATTGAGGTACGTGAAATCGTCAATTCTTTCGAAGGAACGGACATCCTTGTTAGTCGTGCTAAAGCTGCTGTCAATGATGCCACAGTCGCACAGTCCCTCGTGAAGATTCAGCGCGACTACCAGGAACTTCCGAAACTGATCGAGAAAATGGAGAGCTCGAAATACACTCTCAAAGAAGCCCACGACGATATAGCGACACTAAACTTGAAGCAGGACTGTGTGGGCATCGGTGCTTACATAAAAAACGCATGATCAAGAACTGTGACGTTGACAACATTATCAAATCAAAACAAGTGAACGTGTCTCCAGCCGTGTACGCTGAACTTCGGTGCTGTCAGCCAAATTCTGCTGCAGTTGAACGATCCTTTTCTATGCTGGGTAAGCTTTTGCGCAAGGAAAGACCTTTCTTGCCTGAAAATGTATGCAACTATTTGTGTATGTACTACAATAAACTGTAATGGAATATGATTCTAGATTGGAAAATTCGCGTTTTCTTTAGGGTCAAAATTTGTCAAATTTTCTCGTTTTCAAGGTCAAAATTTGCTTTTTATAGGTAAAAAAAAAATGCCCTACTCATTAGTATAGTAGCGAAGTTTCATCGAGCAAGACCGCGCAATAACTGCGTATTAATCGTTTCACTAAGTGTTTCCTTGTTGGTGGCACTATCTGTTTTGAAAGTTACATCATCAGCTGATCTGAGACATGCTGTCATCGAAATTTTAAATTCCCTCATACAGAAATTTGCTTAGACAAACAATTTTTCAATATTGCTACCGAACGGCTTTAAAAGCCACCGGAAATCAGCTGTGTCCAGTCTGGTCTTAATAATGTTATCCGATGTCTATGGCATAGACATTCGATTTTTTGCTCTATCCAATTTTGTCAATGAAATTGTTGAAGCCTGTCATATTTTTCCACATTCTTGCCGTAGGGCGATGAATAACAAACATTTGCATCGAAAAGAATATAAATCGGATTTGATGTTGAAAAGGCACGATTATGCATTCGATCATGGAGTAAGTATATGGGTACGACAACATAAAGTCGACTTTCGCAACGTAGTTAGAGGGTTTTGCTTGAAAAGAAAAGTGATAATTGCCATGAATATTCAAAAGCACACTGGTTAGCCATCGGTGCCTTCCCATCATCAATCTCTACTTCGTTGTCATGACATCAAATGTAACATTTTTCCAATGTGCAAGTCCGTTCCCATAGAGCAAATGTCCACTCCAGTCCTTTATTATCTAAAGTGTTGGATTTCCATGCTTGAGATTATTCTTGCCAAACCAATGTGCAATGTGAATGTGTTAATATTTTGTGTAAATCATGCATTTGGGCAATGTTAATGGTATTGCCATAAATACTGCCTAGTTGTTGCATTGCAATCTAATGCATTCTCCCTCCCTAATTCTCTGGTTCTGGTCCTCAATTCGATCGGGATAACTGCTTTGCTTTTAATCTACTTTTTTTCCGTCCGGTGCTTACTTTTATCTGCTTCATGGTCAATGTGGTCCTCCACCAGCCATGAACATGAGAAACCAGTTTTTGTTATAACTGTTACTGTATTAATTGCTTTTACTAATTTTCAATTGATATTATCGTAAGATTAAACTTTCATTATCACCCAAATTGCTCGTTTCTCTACTATTAGATCTTGTATCACTACTCTGTGCACATACTAGCATGTCTGTAGCGAAAATTCGACATTGGAGCAAAGATTAATGAAGCTATTTTATGAACGAGCTATTATGAAAGGGACTTTCATGGGAAAGAATTATTTTTCCATGAATGTGAATGGCAGTATTGTTGCAAATTCATTTGAATGATGTCAAGAACTTTTATGCGAGCGTGATGTCATCTACAAAATTTGATCATTGGGTGGCCTAATTCATATTTTCCTTTTTGTGATTTGATTCGTGAAATGAAGTCTTCCCTTCCAATGTGATCTTGATCAGATCTGTCTGAAACCGACATCGGATCAATCCACTTATTGCTTGACACCATGTTATCAAAAGCTAAATGTGAGCAACAAACGGCCGTATGGCAATCGTTTCGAACAGAACTGCAAGATCCAATTGGAAGCATCCATAGACAAGCCGCCCTAATTTATCGCAATGATTAATCAGTAGCCGATCTGAATTAGTCGGGTTCATTGTACTCAAATGTTCGATTATGATCTTGTTTACAAAGTAGAATATCGTCTTTATATTCGAATTATATGGGATCTTAGATACAGTTGTGGTTGCGCTTGCTGATCCGTAATTTAGCATCCATTATTAAGTACTTAAAAACGCAAATTCTGGTTGCATGCAATAAAAATCACGTTGTTAGTACTATCAAATGCCTGCGATGCACCTTATGAAACAGGATGTTGAGCAGACCCATGTGATAAAGCAATGGATACAGTTTCGTTCAGCATTAACTACCGGATTCTCGGTTTCGGAAGATCACATGACACTCTTAGCAAATGCAGCAATTCGACTCCATGGTTTGTGTGTCCAGTTTTTTTGTCCGAGTGAGGCCTTTAGCCACCAAATCCGAGTCTGTATCTGATTATGAATTATGCAGGTATTTTAAAAAAATCATTAATCATGCATCAGTTTGTGTGTGAAATTAACAGGGTGTCGAATGACCTGCAAAACTGGAAAATCAAGTATTTGTATGTCTGAAACAACTGCAAGACTCTTCTAAAGGTCATGCAAGATGGTGAACAAATTTTCTTTTCTGCCAAACGTGCGATAAACGCACATGTAATTAAGTTACGCATGCTCTGATCGCAACATTTAGATGGCAGTTGGAAAAGATGGTGTCTATGTTTCGTCATATCCGTCTTTTTTCTAAAATTCTTATTCTTTGATTATGATCTTTTCGAAAGAGCGAGGATCGTCACTCAATGATCGTCATTAAATTTCCCCCGCAATCCTGAAAGGAATGTTGAGAATGGTTCCAATTCCGCACCCTCATGAGTGTAAAGGGGTTAGGCTACGCGATAGCTAGCAGGTAGGCTTAGAGTGAAAAATGAAATTCAATTTCTGTTTTTCTCCATCATAGTTCTAAAAAGCTCTGATTCTCTAGTTCCTAGAAGTTGAACGTCTCTCACTACGGTTCAAAAGTTGTCGAAGTTCGAAATTTTCAGAAAAAGTAACTTTTGACGTCGCGCTGGTCATTTATTAAACCTTTAATCTTCAATTCAAACTCCTGATTTTTAACAATGTGTGCGGGAATCTGTTTATCTGTTGATATGTAGGCCTAATCAATAGGCAGATATTAGTAATATTCCTCTTTGTTAAATGAGGTAACATTTTTATGAAATTCTGTTACCGGTAGCGGAATTTCAAATGTTCATCAAGTCATGAAGCTTCTCTTACGCTGGTTTCTATCCCGATTGCAATACCCACTTGCCATGATATCTTTCTGCGAGTATTTTCGTTTACTATCAGAACTTACAATTTCATTCGTGTGTTGTAAAATAATGATAGTCACTCATCAAGACCTAGACATGCGCCTACTATTTTAACACTTCGTTAAGTCAAGATAGAAAAACTGTCGTAGTTTTAGCAGGTCAAATAAAGTACTTCACACAGTTGCATCCCGTCTGTTACCATCGACCGTTTGAAGGTGTTGGACGCCGAAGGCCCGTCTGATTTTTCATTTTTAAATTTTAAGAAACTATCGACCAAAGTTTTGGGGAGTTTTTTTTCTAACTTGCTTTTGGATGCATGTAGCTATTTGTAATTATGCGGTGTGATGTGCTTTTGACAAACGTGTGTGGTAATATGGATTGAGAGCACAGAAATTAGCAAAAGGGAAGTTGTGTCTACTTATTGGCATTGATGAACATTTGCGATTCCGTTACCGTGAAATTCCGCTTCCATGTAGCACAAATTATTTTCTTTTTTTTATTGGAATTGTTCTCACAGCAATATTTGGTGACAACATTGTTTAGTAACCCGAAAATGATACAACATTCACCATATACACATTTTCATAAAAGAACATGTTATGAGACACATGCTCTAGGCCTATACCTGTAGAAGGGATGTCAACGTTTTAAGAAATACATCACTTTTTGAATTCGCGATATATTTCGTGAAGTATCCGCTTCACAAAAGATCGTGAATTCAAAAAGTGATCTATTTTCTCACTTCGGGTCTTCCCAAGTTAGGAACAAAGACTGACGACTACAGCCTTTTCAAACGTTTACCTTTTAGCATTCGTTACCGAGCTGCTTAATGTTCACAGATTGAAGAAAAATGAATTTCTCAACATTTCTTCTGTGTCATTGAAGAGTCTACTAAGGTGTCACACTCGACACATTTCAAAAAGAAAAATAAATTATCATTGACTGAGCAGCAGCAGTCATGTCATCAGTAAAAATGAAATTCCGCTACTGCTTGGGCAGCCCCAAAAGTTGAACTGGGCGCTTTCGATCTAACATTTCCGTTTTCCGATTATTTTTGGACATATGCAACTTTTGAATTTCTTTTGTTGGGTCCTGGCTTGATAGATTGATGCTGAGAAAATGTTTAAAAATAGTATAAAAAAGTATAGCACGTTGATACTTCAATGCAGTATTTCCCAACCTTTTAATGTCTTAGTACAACTTGAGATCCTACACGTTCGCCGCGTACCACTTAGTCTCAAAGAAATTCTTTTGTATTTCAAAGAAATTTATGTTTGCGAGCAAAACAAACATCAAACAAAAAGCAGTCATTTTATAAGTTGCGGATGCTTCTTCCGAAAAAATGAAAATAATTTTTTTTTTGACATCTATGACATAGAATCAGGCATCTCTCATCTTTGTAGCCGTCTTTAGCAAATAGGGCATAGAGCTTCAGTAGCTTTTCTTAGGTACGAATATAGTGAATTAGTCGAATAAATTTCCTTTCAAATTGACAATTTTTTGGTTGTTTGACAACATGCACATAGGAGTCAGCATCAAGTCAATTTGAGAAGAAAATTATTATATATCTCGGTGACCATATATGTAGTCTATAGTATATGTAAATTCTAGAATTTTGAATAACTGCTCAAATCTATTTGTGATGTCCATTTATCATTTACCCTGATAATGCCTACGGCAAAAATTTGGTTAAGTAACTCGAGGAAGATCAGGGCTACCAGGTCAAACACTTCTTTTTAAAAGGGCTGTTTCCTGAACAACCCAAAAATTTAGCCTTCATTCAGTCATTGATTCAGCCGATGATCGTCGAGATCCACATCCAGCGCCCGACATGCCAACAAAGTGCAGCATCTGCATGATCTAGAGCTAATTTCTGGCTCGAGGATGAGGTCAGTTATCTTAATGATCATAGAAAAAATTCAACGATACCTGAGGGATTTGTAAAATCTCGAAAGAGTCACTATTAGCGCTTGTTTCTCCTAACAACGATTTCTCACAAATCTTATCTAGTGGTATGTGCAGTAGCGAGCTACATTTGGAAATGAATTGGAATAGGTGGGTTGACTTGGATAAAGTAAATTATGTCCTCAGTTGCAGTGAATAGGTTCTCGCTCTTGTGATACTGTTGTGTGATGAATTAACCTCAGTCATTATTGATATTTTAACATACGATATTTGATATCCTTCCGACTTTGATTGAGAAGGATGATCACACTGAACTATTGCACTTTATCATCGGACAAATACTTAAGTTTCTATGGATCCCGGATAACGCTCGACGTTACTCAAATGAGGACATTGTCACCGCTTTTTTTGTGGCAGATGACATTCTTTGTATAAAAGTCCGAAAAATGTTCATGTTGCCTGTGTGTTGACTACAAAAGTTATCCTCTGGCATAAATGTTGAATCACATAAGTCGACGGAACGTTTGAAGGAACGAATATCCAATTTGGAAATCATAAGCGCAAGTAATTCTATTGATAAATGTCTAAACCACCATTTCCCCCATGAACGTTATCCATCTACATACCTATGTAACGCTGAAGTTTCGCCTCCTGTAGCAGTCGAGTAAGGAAAAATTTTCTAATCATCATATCAAGTAGAACTTCTGGACTGGGTCTTCATTATCTTGCTGAAACATTTAGCGATCCACTAAATACAGCCGTGGCAAAATGACATTATGAAAGCATCCACAGACTGCATAAACACCCAGTATCATTATAGTTGCATTAGTGCATGAATGAGCATGTTCCTTATGACTTGCATGTAATTAACACTTAATGCACTCAGTCTAAAAGCAATTTGAACTGATAAAGATTTTTGATTTCCTTCGAAATTGACAAAACTCGAGTTTCTAGAAACAAGTACTTTTAACTAAAGGTCATATTTTTGATGTTCCCGTTAACCAAATATGACGAAATTTTAACTGGATATCAAAGATACGTCAAAATTACATGTCTAAAAAAATTAGCGTCCTTGGTATAATACTTTTTGAACAACATCCAAAAATGCGTAAAATAGGGTCATCCGCCTACTTATGTAAACAGTGAAAATGAGTTTCGCCTCCTGTAGCAATCTAGATCTCCTTGATTCGTTGTATGAAGTGTTTTCTTCGAGCACAGTTTCATCACTTTCGAAATTATCAAGACAAAATTATTATTTGCGAAATTTCAATCGCTATGTAGAGAGATTTCAATTTAGAGGTGAATTTTTCGTCGCAACTCAACTCAATCCATTTAGCGTCGATTGCTCTTCCGACGATTTCAGCTTATGGCTACTCGCTGGGTATCGTTGAGAACAAGTCCGAGTAGTCGAAGATCTTCGTCCACATTGTTTCTCCATGACTTCCGGCTGGTATTCGGCCTGCCACGTCCATGGATTGCACCCGCCTTGTCCAACAGTTGTCATTCATTCTGGTGAGATGCCCGAGCCAGCGCAGATGCCTTCTCCGTACGACGTCGCCAATTTCCACTAACGCGAGTCTTCTTCTCACTTATTCATTTGAGATCCGATCTTGAGGAAAGACACTACATATCCAACGCGCTATTCTCATGTCGTTGACTTCAAGTCACCTCAGTCCTTCGTCATGGCCCACGTTTCGCTGCCGTACAACATACAGTTTCTGACACATGCTTCGTAAATCTTTTCCTTTGTTCTTAAATTTGGTTCTTTGGTTGTCGAAAAACGCGAGAGCTCTCTGAACTTACTTACTCCAACCACATCGAATTCGAGTCTGCACTGCAGCGGCAGTGCCCCCACCTTCTTCCAGAATGTCCACGCGATAGTTAACATGTCGAGTGAAAAATGAAATTCAAGTTATGTTTTTCTCCTTCATGCTTCTGGAAGCTCTGATTCTCTAGTTCCTAGAACATGTCTCATTTTGTCCGTTCTTTTGTGGCTTAATAGTAGTCGAAGTTTGAAGTTTGGCGAAAAAATAAGTTTTTGACGTCGCGTTTGTTACTTATCAAGTCTAATATTCAAGCTCTTGATTTTTAACAATGTTGATATGTGGGAACTAGGGCCTTTTCCCGGGATTCCCGGGAAAATTGACTCCCGGGATTCCCGGGAAAAATAATTTCGATTTCCCGGGAAATTTGTCATTACATCAAAACTTTTGTCCAATAACATATTCCATTTTTTAAAAACATACAGTAAATTATCGAGGTTGATACTTCATTCTTTCAATATAATCATTAGTTCTATCATGACAAATGTCTGCCAGATGACCAAGAGGATTCGCATTTTATATGTTAGAAACAGCGAAGGACAGTGGTAGTCGCATATAGCCGTGAGCGGCTCAATTTTCACCAAAGATATTCTCGGTCATTGTTTCAAGAAAACATGGCTTTCATAGTCTCTTTGCTCTAGACGACAGAGCGTGCTATTTTTAGAACTGAGGTTTTCCCAGCGACTGTCGACGAGCTGGCTTTCTCTTGGAAACAGCGCGTTCTTGATCCTGTTTTGATCTCTTTGCTCTAGACCGCAGAGCGTGCTATTTTTAGAACTGAGGTTTTCCCAGCCACTGTCGACGAGCTGGCTTATTTCCTGTACTGGCGAATCAAGCGCTCATTCATTTTCTCCGATCCATCACGGCTCTTCTGACGTAAGTAGACATTGTTTTTTATTGAATAACTGCCATAATGCTAGAAATTCACTTTTCGCTGTGATTTTTTCAGGTATTGAATGCCTAAAACATGTCTAAACAAAGAACTAAAGACTTGTTCGTTTGGTTGCACTTTGAAGATGAAGGAAATGGGCACGCCAAGTGCAAAGTATACAAGAAAGTCCTGTCGACCTCTGGAGGCTCAACAAGCGGACTTGTTCATCACTTGAAGTCCATTCACGACATCTGTAGCACTATTACATCAAAATCGTCAGTAACCAGTACCACGATGCCGTCAACTTCATCGTCGTCCTCATCAGTATTACCGTCGGCAGTAACTCCAAAGACAATACAATCTCCTCAAGGTATGCTCATGAACTTCGTCAAGAAGGAGACGACACAGGAGAAGGTAGCACGGCTAGTGGCAGAAGATGGCATGCCGATTGCTATGATCCGGCACAGCAAAACATTACGATCAGCACTGAGCAGCCAAGGTCATCAACTGCCGAAGAGCGGAGGCGCTATCATGGACATGGTGCACAAACAGTTCCATCAGGTGAAGGATGAGCACATCCAGTACTTGGCGAGGATAAAGTCCAAGGGCGAGAGGTTCAGCGTGGCGCTCGACGAGTTCACTAGCACTGTACTTAAAGTTATGAACTATACACTTAACATTGTTTTTGAATTGTAGACGGATGAAAACAACGCGGTCGGAGAAGAAGACACAGGAAACGTGGAGATGCAGCCTCTCACGCTAGCGGAGAAACTGGAGAAGACGCTCCACAAATCTTCCTCAATCTCTTCAGCCAACTTACATTCGGCTCTCTCCAAAGAATTCGCTGTCTTCGAGGCGACAGGGCAGCGAACGTATAATCTCAATAATCTTCACAAGGCCTTGCTCTCGATTCAGCCGACGAGCGTGGAATCGGAACGAACCTTTTCCGCAGCAGGCCTGTTCATCACCAAGTTGAGATCTAATCTTAGCGACAAAAGTGTGAACGCCATGTGCGTTTTGAGA
The DNA here is from genome assembly GCA_907163375.1 of Prostheceraeus crozeri. Taxonomy (NCBI): domain Eukaryota; kingdom Metazoa; phylum Platyhelminthes; order Polycladida; family Euryleptidae; genus Prostheceraeus; species Prostheceraeus crozeri. The sequence continues at coordinate 356,925 of CAJQUW010001286.1, read as the reverse complement.
GGCCACTATAAGTCTCAAAACTGAAGGACGCAAACTAAAAACTATGTGATTTTTGTATCTAAGTAAACAATTCTATAATATTAAATAGTTACTTTTGCCTAAACAATAATGTTTCAGTGATGACGTCAGTATTCACAGTTTCATAAAGGTTACATCTAAAGACATAGTGCCTGTCTCAAAATCACTTGCTTATACAGATACAGTCTTTTAACATTTTTCGCGGGAAACGCGTCAAGATCTCTGTGGATACATAATCAATTGGTAATGCTTAGTAATTATATGACAGGTGATACAGTCATAAAATCCTTGAACCCCATTTTTCTAGGTGAATTAAATATATGCTGTTGAAATTCCGATACCAAATTTCCCATGTTTTGTTGTCACTCAAAATCTTTTTTCATAAGAATTTCAATTTCGTCAGAAAGAAAGTATATTGATACATGTTTACACATTGTATATTCAGCTATCGAAATTTTGATATTTTTCTTAGTTAAATGAGATAACATTTTTATGAAATTCCGTTACCGGTAACGGAATTTCAAATGCTCATCAAGTCATACAATCACATAAAAGCTCCTCTTACGCTGGTTTCTACCTCGATTACAATACCCATTTACCATGCTATCTTTCTACTAGTGTTTTCGTTCATTATCAGAACTTACAATTTCATTCTTGGATGAGATTGCAAAACAATAGCTATTACCTAGATATAGGCCTACTTAGTCAATTCTTTTGCTAATTTAAGAAATCAAAATGATGCAATTATTTAAGGTAAAAATAAAAAAAAATAATATAACTATATGATTGAGGATGCATGCTGTTTGTGTAACTACACATAACGTAGGTACACAGCGTACTACTGAATAATGTCTGACGTTAGTCATCAGTGGAAATATATGGTTTGCAGATTGTCAAGATTAAAATAATTGTGCAGGGTGTCGGTGGGACTCGTTTCAGGTCTCCCTCACATTTTTCATGAATGTTAGTTAATCCCATCAAATTAACTACTAGCTCATTTTTACATTTATCTTGATAAATATTGATGGTTGTGTAGGCCTATCTGCTCCTTAGTCCAACATTAAATGCACAAAACGGTGAATATCTAGGGAGGATTTGTCTTATAGTCAAGTTTAAATTTTCAGCTGCTGTCTCCATTTTTACTGCCTACATAGTACATTCTCTCTACATCTGCAACCTCCCTGTCACTTAATATGAGGACCAATGTCCACTTTCACAGAAACGTCTACTGTATGAAGCAGACCACTTTTTTGCATGAAGCTAACACTGCATCAACATGAGTTACGATTGTGATTCATTCATCACGCCGTTTAGATCTCAATGTTTCAAACATATACTCCAACATCAAAGTGCTTGCTCCCTTCAATATCATCATATTTGTAATGAAAAACGTTCTAAAATGAACATAGATGGTTGCTTTTCAATCATGGAAAAATGTGAAGGTGGGACCGGAAAAGAGGTGTGAGTGGGAGGCGGTGGGAGGGAAACTAATAGAGATGCATTTTGCCACTCACTAAATCAATTTGCGTAAATGTCCAATGAATAAGCCTAGGCCATAGAAGTAGATAATAGCACACTACACCATTTCCATGTCTATTTCAGATATTTCCAAATCGATTTCAGATCTTTCCAAATGAATTTCAGACATTTCCAGATGGATTTCAGATTTCTTCAATTGAATTTCAGATATCTTCAATGTTGAGTCTGTGACAGATATCTGAAATTCAATTGGAGAAATCTGAAATCCATCTGGAAATGTCTGAAATTCATTTGGAAAGATCTGAAATCGATTTGGAAATATCTGAAATAGATATGGAAAAGGTGTAGAATGGAAGTTTGATATCTTGTCGATGTACAATGATGTCACATGGAAAAATCTATGGTTTGTTGATCAGATTCGATCTAAAACATAGTACACTGAATCAAAAAAACGGAAACCCCTGTTTGTCATATATAGGAACTTTGTTGTAAGTGTAAACTTATGTAGCACTTTTGTATTTTTTGATTGTCTCTGTTTGCTTACAATTCATAGCATTCAATGAATCATGATGACCTTTCTACAATATCTAAGTTACTAGACAACAGTCACAGAGCTGCCTGATATGTTACGCAATAGTGACATGTTGTAAGAAACAACCATGCATGCATTGTAATGCGCGTTGATTGTTTGTGAATTGTTAGTGATTGATTAAGCGCACACCAAGCTGAGATCTAGATCTACCAAATGCCGCAAATTAGTGACAGTGCTAGAAACCAAATGGTAGGGATGTGGAAGGCAGGTGCAAGCTTGCAGGTTATCGGATTGGAATTTGGAAATAGTCCGGCAGCCAGAGCGAGTTTCTGCAGGGAACGAGGCCGAAAGTGAGACTTTCACAGAATGATGTACACCCTATGCCTACTACGAATCTCCACGTCTGCCGAGTTCTATTGAGTTCCTCTTCTTGTCAGACAAGATCAAAGAAAAGCACATGTAAATCCAATGGGACGTAGATTGCAGTTTTTGGCTAAAATGAAATTCAGCATGTTTTCTCTGATTAAGCGAAAAGTACTAGGTCTAGAGTAATAATTTTTGGAATGGAATATCTTCAGGCCATTTCCTATGATGGGCATGTGCTTTTATCATGCATCTGATCGGAAATGTATATGAGAATGTGGTTGAATGTATATAAAGTTGCTAAAAATGCTTATGTTTGCCGACATTAAGAGGCTCGCCAAATCTGAATGTGTTTAGCTTCATAGACAGAAGTGCATGAACATGAAAGGAAATGACCTGAGGACATTCCATTCCAAAAATTATTACTATGGGCTTAGTACTTTTTGTTTAATCACAGAAAACATAGAAAATTTCATTTTAGCCAAAAACTGCAATCTGCGTCCCATTGGATTTACATGTGTTTTTCTTTGATCTTGTCTGACAAGAAGAGGAACTCACTAGAACTCGGCAGACGTACAGATCCGTAGTAGGCATAGGGTGTACATCATTCTGTGAAAGTCTCACTTTCGGCCTCGTTCCCTGCAGAAACTCGCTCTGGCTGCCGGACTAAAAGGGAAAGGGGAGTGTATCAAAGATTATAAAAAAATATCGACAATATGGGTCAACGGCTCATCGAAAGGGCAATGGCCGTCCCAGGTGTACCTCGAGACGAACTGATTCAGCTCTAGTTCGCTCAGCGCGTTTAAACAGATTCATACCAGCCACTGTTCTTAGACACCAAGTCCCTGGCCCTGTTCCATCTGTTTACACTTGGTACTGTTTACACTTACTTCAGCTTGGTGTGCGCTTAATCAATCACTAACAATTCACAAACAATCAACGCGCATTACAATGCATGCATGGTTGTTTCTTACAACATGTCACTATTGCGTAACATATCAGGCAGCTCTGTGACTGTTGTCTAGTAACTTAGATATTGTAAAAAGGTCATCATGATTCATTGAATGCTATGAATTGTAAGCAAACAGAGACAATCAAAAAATACAAAAGTGCTACATAAGTTTAAACTTAAAACAAAGTTCCTATATATGACAAACAGGGGTTTCCGTTTTTTTGATTCAGTGTATATCATAGTCAAACTATTTACCAAGTTGGTCGTGGAAGCTGCTGACAGAAAATTACAGGATTTTCATGAAGAGAATTTTAACTGAGATGGTGGTATTGTTTCATGTGAAATAGCCTATTATTCCATGGTTTAATATACTGTGTCTATTTGTAGCAGTCATTGACAGCCATTATACAATTTTTCAACACTGGAATACGAATTAGAATTTGATTCACAATCATAATTGAAATTGGTTGGTGTACTGGTTGTAAGAACATCTGAAGAATTCACTGATAAAATTTCTTGTAATTGGATAATTTCTCCGTCAATCAGTTAAGAAACCTAGCGCTTTTCTGGAATGAACACACTGAAAGCTTCTTTACTTACAATCATTTCTCAGACACTGGAACTGCTCAATTAATCATTAAATGACTTATGTAATATAGTGTGGTGATATTTTCGAAGCTGATATTCGAAAGCATGCAAAGATTTTGAAAATTGTTCAAATATAATGAATAGGGGAGCCTTTTAAAGTAAAATGAATAATCGAAGATTTATTGGCCTCTGATGCCTCTGTAATGCATGTTCTGTAAATCGACATTACAAGTTGCATATGTGTTATAGGAGTGATATTTCAAAATGATGAACGTACAGAACGTTTTAAAGGATTTCCTTCTTTGTCATCCTGTCGCCGCAATATTTTGTAAATTCAGTATTGCATTTGTGCACATGATCTTTGGACAAGGGGCAGCAATCCAGATCACAAATTGGCTTGATAAATATAAATGCCAACCAGAAAACATGGAAACCGGCTCGTACAATTTACTTTTTGCTCCAACCAAGTTCCCCCGGCGTGTGCCATAATTTTCATGCAATTTCCATTCTAGGACTTTCTATGGTATCGATCATTTATATGGCCTAAGCATATGTCACCAGCGTACTCATATGCAATTGATTATTTTTTCAAGTTGAATGTCTATTTGACTATTTCCATCCATACCTTGATCTGTAGGCCTAATGTACTACCTACATAAGCGTAGAAAGTTAATTATCCTTCAATAATGCGATGATCATAATTTCATAGGTTGCTGTAAGAGGAATGAATTCACTTTCTTCGCTCCACCATGGGTCAACATGAAATGGAAATTATATCGTCAGCATTTTCGATTGTTTTTCAAGAGTTCTCGACTGCTGAGAATTCCTGGAACTTTTCTATCTAGGCATGCATGTAGCCATATGTAATAATGCGGTGTGATGTGCTTTGGACAAATGGGTGTGGTAGTAAGGATTAAGAGCACTGAAATTAGCAAAAGGGAAGTGTGTCTGGTTATATATAGGACTTAATGAACTTTTGAAATTCCGTCACCGTGAAATTCCGCTTCCATGTAGCATCAATTATTTTTTAACTTTATAAATGGAATAACTTTCACAACTAGGACAAAATTTTGTGATAACATTGCCTATTAACCCTAAGACGACATATCATTTACCATATGCGTATTTTCATAATGAACAGCATGTTGCGAGACAATTGCTATATACCTGGAAAAGTGATGTTAAGTTTTTGAAATTCCGGTACCGAGCAGTTTTATGGACACAGATTGAAGAAATTGACCGACACCATGCTGGCAGATTGTGTAGGGACACGCCGCAGGCATTACGGAAGCGTTGAACTGGGACCTGCATCGCATGACATTGTACTTGTCAATATTGACGACTAAACCTTTCTCGGTCGCAGCAGAAGTAAATTCTGCAGTTGACGAGTAGATGGAGTTTGGACATGTAGTCAGGGCCCTTTATCTGGTGGACGCATAGCATGTTTTCATCACCACGCTTACATGCTACTGATTCATTGTATTTGCAATTTTCAACCTGACAAGCTAGTTACAATCAATTCTAAAATTTCCAGTATTGAATGTTAATTTTTAATTTCGATTTTCATTTTTGAATACGATTCCAAGGCTTATAACGTTTGTTAGATTGTCTTACAAATTGTTCACATATGTCTAGATAAATGTTCTTTTCGATTTGATGCATTTTAAGAGAAATGCGATCATGCATTTTGCTATAAGTCACTAACTCAAGGGCTGCAATCTGAAGGTCATTTTAGAAATCAGAAGTTGCGATGCAAAAGTGATAAAGATAGATTTCAGTGCGAAAACCATGATCAAACAAAATTGAAGAAATCTGAATTAAATCATGTTACAGATACGTTTTTAATGTTATTTTCTACATGAGTTAAAATATCGAAATTCCGAAAGCATCACCACCTATAGGCGGACTTTAAAATTGGTCGTCAATATCCTGTCGATGCATCATTTATTTTTTTGGAACCGGAGTCATCAATATGTACACCTGTAGTCGCAGTCGCGCAAAAAAGTCACCGGTTTCGCCTCTGTATTGCGGATCCTTCTGAGGAAAAGTTGTGAATTTCAAATTTCCATTTTATTAGCAATTTTATTATTCTATCTTTGCTATAATTACCCTTTGAAAATTAAAGTATTTTTATCATTTATCCTCAATTTGACGTACTATCTTAAAGAGATTATTAAACCGAAACTTAAACTAAATTGTCATTTAAGAAAGGACTAAATGTTTGAAATTAACCCCAGAAAGTACTTTTGATGTATAAAAATCCAAACAGTCTTGAATGCAAAATGATCATTTTTCTTTTTTGCATCTGACTAGTATCTATATTTTGACGACATACGTTTATTTATATATAAATTTTTATATAAAATTTATATATAAAATGTGCCTCAATAATGCATCAATGCACAAGCTGGTTGCGTTTCATCTGCTTTGCAGATTGAAATTAAGTCATATTTTGCGTTTATGCTAACTGTGGTGTTAGTCTGACATTCAACACCAAACACTGTTACGCAGAATGAAGCACGCGTTTAATGGCAAGTTTAAGATGCTTTTATGAATGTGGATAGCTACATCTCACGATTAGCAACGACCATGAAAGTTCGCCCAGGCAATTCCTGATTTTTTAATTTCCTTTTTACGAAATTGATGCTATTTTCATTAAATTTCTGCTTTACAGCTTTATTCACGGTATAATTACAAATGTTTGGAAGGTCAGCAAGCTATAAAAACTGGCAAAATATTATAACAAAATCAATAAAAATAAAGGATATTCAGGGCTTTGATTTGTCTGTTATTTGTGATAAGACTGATTTAGTTCACATACGTTTAATTAAATAAAAGAAAATATGTCATAGTATGCAGTGCATTTTTGCTTTAGATTTCATCTGCGTTATATATTGTACGCTGTAGATTGATATAGCAGACCAGTTTAATGTCTCTAATTGACCAGTACACTGTAAATCGCTCAATACCAATCACATACGAAGGATGCATACCAAAATATTTTTTTGGTATTTTTCTGTATGATCTTGGTATATATTTGTATGCTTTTCGCATGTTATTTCAAGTGTGGTATGCTTTACATACTAAAGCCATACCAGCACAATGTTAAAAGAAAGCATCAATCATGTCCAAAGTATGTTGATTTAAGGCTTTTTGTCAATAAAGATCACACTAATGCTACTACTGCTTTGTAAGTGGTGAGATAATGACATTTTATAGTCAAACTAACAATACTGAATTCGATTTTAATACATGTAAGTCCGAGGCATTTCATAAATAATCAATAAGTATTTGACCATCAACAATTATGCATTATGTAATTTTGGAACTAAGCATATTATCAATCCAAAATAAAGACACATTATAATTCATGAACGCAAAAATAGTTATGTTTGAGATATATAAGTCAACATGGTTGCTGAAAAGTTATCGTTTTATTGAAATGATGTTTATCAATTTAGTTCAAGGACATGAGCTAACTATGAGTCTTGTGAATGCTATAAGACAAGTTGCGAAGATGACATGCGGCTTTAATTCCACAACAAATCTAATCTAGTTAAATACCTCACTTTCACAAAGAAATATTCACGACTGGTATTACTGGAAAAAAGTTATTTGTAAGTAGTATGTAGTATAACATATTTTTTGCCATATGACATAAAGCTATTCATACGAAAGACATACGAAACACATACCAATTTGCATCGGGTCTCGTATATAAAACATACCAAGAATTCGTATTTCAACGTAAAGCAGCCAATCACAGTTAGCATAGTTCGTATCGTTTACATACCAATCACATACGAAAGTAAATGGCCATTCGTATGAAAAACATACCAGATTTCTTTATATATACCAGAATCTCGTATCAAATGTTGGTTTCAAATTGTATGTAAACTTGGTATGTGTTTGTATGTAATTTTCGTATCCAGCGATTTACAGTCTACAATAATTTAATCAGAATAGTCGTCTTAACATGACCACTTAGTCGAGAGAGTTGCTCAGCCAAAAAAAGGAAAATTCAAACTGATTTTTCTGTTTTTCCCATAGTTCATACTTTTCGATAGTTCGCCTTTTAGTAAACATTCGGTTCAAAAATGAATCATAAATTTCCGAATTCCGAAAATATTTCCTGAAGAAAATTTGCTGAAAACCTGGCTATATAATTTGGATTGATACACGTGTGTCATTTGAACTTAAATGCAAAGCTATTTTGTACGCACAGCACATATTTCCCTAAAATTTGCAATCAGCTTTCCCTAACCAATGCAGCAATCTTGATACTTTCAATCAAATGCGCTCATCTGCATTTGAGGGAAGCATCAAGTAATCTGAATCACACAGTATCGAATTTGTATTCCTGCCACATGCAAAGATGAACAACTATGTATTAGTAAAATGATAATCTAACAACCATTAGAATTTTCAGTACAGACATTGTCACACCTAACTAAACTAATGAATAGTAAAATGACTATAACAACTTTTTCTTACTTTCAGATGATATTATGACATCCCGAGAAGATAACCTTCTGCGTCGCCGGGGTTTATTAACTGCTTCGCCATTATTTTCGACATCAAAGAAGCGATCTGCTATCGCCAATGAAGGTGACTTGATAAGTCTCCTGACATATGGTACCTCGAAAAGTCTTCAAGATCTCCGTTTTGCTCTCAAAGATTGTGAAGTTACGATCAACATTTTTCAAAAGAGAAGCGACTGTCTTTTCAAATTGATTGGGCATCTGAGCAATATTCAGAACAGTTCCTTAGTGTTTCAAGCCATCTTGTTGATTGGACATGTGGCGGCGCAATCCAAAGATCATCCTTCATTGAGACAAAAGTTGGCCAAACATACTGGTGCATATCTTCATTCATATTTGTATTCTTACGCTGTGTGTGATAGCAGTTTCCAAATTGCTCTAAGTTCAACAATCAGACATTTGGTTTCAGAATGTCCTTCAGCAGTTGGCATCTTTCGTTCGCAACATATTCATTATGCACTTCTAGAACTTGTGGTGGAGCGTCTAACTTTTGATGAGGACGGAATTGAATCACACTCATTCTGTTTATCTGCTTTGAATAAAATGTGTGATGTTTCAAATAAAGTTGCCAATGATATTGAAGAGGAAAAATATTGGCAAAAGTTATGTAAATATTCCGAAATTCTCTTTCAGACAGAAGTAAAGAACGAAGACATGATGATGGCTTGTAAAGAACTATGTCAATTACTGAATACTATTTTTAAGAAGAACAGCAACATTTCTGCAACATGTTCATCTATAGTTTTAGCGATTTTGAGCTGGTTCTGTAAACTTCAAGAGCCACCTGAGTTATTATTTTTATTCGTAATGGAAATACTTCAGTTGCACTTGGAACGTAGTCCGTGTGTTGATCCTTTATCTTACACAGCTTATTTATTCTCCTTGACTGAAACTGCGGTACGTCATGCGATTGCAGGACAAAACTGTCACATGAAATCTCTTTGTTTTTCTTTTCTTTTCAACCTGTGTATTTTGTGGCCCAATTTGATGGGAGGAAGTGTGTTAGCAAGAGTGGCAAATGTTCATTCGCTTGTTGCCTGTGTGGCCAATCAATTGCCTGCAACTCAGCTCAAGGGCTGCCAGTTCATATGTACAATGCTTTCATGCACAGAGGTAAATTCTGAAACGATAGACGCATGTGTTTCACTAGTCTGGGCAATATTGGGCTCTACTGCGATAAATGAGAATCAGGCAGACAACGAGCGGGTTGCAGCAGCTATTTGCATACTGCTTCTTTGCGAAAGTCGTCATAGGACTCTTCTAAGATGTGTTTTAGAAACAAAGGGATACATACTCCCTGTCTTAAAGGTATCTTTTGAGAAAATGCATTCAAACTCTTTTGATCTATCTTCATTGACTTGGATTGTTGAGTAAATGACAAATATATTACCATGACTGTTATACACGATGATTGTTTTATCAATTTGCATAGCGGTGTCCATCGTGGAACGAGGATTTGCCATTTTATTTAGGGCTACATTAAATTACTCATGTGTACGACTGCCCGAATACCTGTACGACACGTCTGTTTGACATTTGCGCAAAGAACGAATGTTTACAGTTGAGGAAGACAGCATATGACGGAAACGTGTGCAACACTTCTTCATTGAGCGATGTAGCTATACTCAAATGAACGACAGCTTGCTTCATAGAGTAGGCTATGTATATTAGGTAGAGTAACACAGGGCTCGAAATTTTCCTACTTTTATGGGCAAAACTACTGAGTCTCGATCGCTATTGGAAGAAATATGCAAGTGAAATCATGGAGGTATGCATTGCTAATCGTCATTTGAGAATATCTAACAAAGTCGAACAAGTTTGTTTTTTCTTTTAAATTGAATTTGTGAGTTATCGTATAGACGTATTTTCACATTATGTTTCGTTCACGACTTCAGCGTTGCAACCGGTGATGAGGCGTATATATACTATCATTCAGTACAAATTGTCAGTAGTAGGCCTATTCTTAGTGTAGGCATTGTGACTCCAGATTGGTGCAGGGCAATTCCACGTAAGAGTTAGCACGTAAAAAATGAAATTGATTCTCTAGATTTTTTGACTATACGATCTTACATGTGATACATAGTAGTTTCATAACTTATTGTCATGCAGTTTCCGCTTCTTCGTTTTTTTTAATCGTGTATAAGCGTATTTAAATAATCTTGATTTTTTTGAAAAAAATATGCAAAGTTCATAGATATATTACGTAATTTTTTTGGAAGACTTTTTGTAAAATATTTTCAATTTTTTTCGCTCTAATTAGGGAGAGCGGGGGCTTGTTGGAACAAATATTTATTTGTTTCAAAAATTGTATGAAGATGACATTATAGCTGAACTTGAAAATGTAGTCGTAATACATTAAGGGTAGGAAAATCCAGTTAGTCATATTTGCAGTACCTACTTGAAAGTTAGCACAAATTGCTCTATTACTTCATTAAACATGGGAACTCTAATGTTTCAACTAACCCCCATCCAGGGTTAGTTGAAACATCGTGGGGTTTGTTGAAACGCATCACTTGTTTTAAATTTTGAATTAATGCACATGCATTTGCATTGCCGGTATTGCAGTAAAGCATTAGATAATAGGAAACTGATATCTACAGTAGGGAGCATTTTATTATGGACACATTTATGTGTAATCATCAATTCTTGAGCAACATTTTTTTCCAGCTTCTATATTTCGATCTTAAACATGCACTGTGCTATTAAATATCTCATTTACTTCATCTGTGATACATTTTGCGTCATGCAGATCATATCTGACCCATGAGTCAATCCAGCATTGAAATTTGAATTATCACTTCTGTCTTCATATATTTATCGTATAAAATGTCATTTCAGTAGTCAGAGTCAGAGAATAGATCAGCTCTGCAAATTAACGAAGTCATGTGACCATGACTAACTAAACTAGACTGCGATGGTAATGCAATGGATCCCTTTATAAGATTATCCAATCAGATGGCTGCTGTTGAATTCTTCAACACAACCGCCAGTGCAGTTAACCACAGTTCAGTTCAGTACACCATGGGTAAACGCAAGGAAATCAGCTCTCATAAAAATTTCGCAAACCGAAGCATTACTAACTGCCGGAAATCTGACGATGCGGCAGATAGCAGCACAAGTTCAAATAAGTCACGGCAGTGTGATGAACATAAAGAAACGCATTCAAGCTGGATTACATGGACCGGTACGTAAGGGTCGATATGGCAATAAGCCAAAAACAAATGTCCGAGAAGACAGAACGATGCTTCGCTATTTAAAGAGGGATCCGCTTATGTCGGCAAAGCAAGTGCAAGGTGAAATGCTCAATGACCATGGCATACAATTATCAGTACATACCATTCGTCGAAGACTGAACAGTATGGGCTGTCGATCGGTTAAACCTCGAAGAAGGTTCAAATTGACGCCAGCCATGAAAGCAAAACGACTGGCATTTGCTAGAGCTCATGCAGATTGGACAGTAGAAGATTGGAGAAGAGTTTGCTTTAGCGACGAGAGCACTTTTGAGTGCCAAACAGCAAGCAGACTTCGTCTTTGGCAGATCCCAGGAAGCCCGCCTCCAATCCGCGAAAACGTCAAGCATCCAACTAAAGTGATGGTCTGGGGGTAATAAACCACAAAGGCACGGGCCGTCTTCACATCGTCGATGGGATGATGAATGAAAGCCAATATCGCCTCGTTCTTGAAAGTCGACTGATTCCGCAAATTGAAGATTGGTTTCCTGGCGGGCCCGACGACACGGTTTTTATGCATGACAGTGCGCCTTGTCACAAGGCACGCTCCATCACACAATATCTTAGGGCTGTATAAATTACCGTAACATTCCCAAGACGGTAACTTACCGAAAATTACCGTAATGTATGCGGTAAGTTACGGTAATTTATGAAAATATAGCAGCAGCGCGCCCGGCTCACCCAAGCAATTCAAGTATGTATTATTAGAAGACTATTTGACTCTATAAGACTACCTAGAATCATAACGCCCTCTTGAAGTTGGAAGTTGGAATAAATTCGATTCGACATTGTAGATAAATTCAATTTCATATTAATGCTTTTTAAAGCATGAACAGATATAAAACAATTGAGGACTAACACTCCAGTGGAAGCTGTGATCATATTAAGCCGAACACAGGGCAAAACTACGCAAGAATTTCATAACTGATCAATCCGCACTTCATATCAAGATGTTGCATTAGGATTATTATTGCATCAATTATTACCATTTACTATATTTCGTTCCGTGTGTTTACACTGAACACGCCAATCGAAGAACAGATAGGGCCTAAAACTGACAGAAGAATGATAGGAACAGATATTTGACTGATCGGACTAAGAGAATTTAGAACGCTTTACGATGATGCTCAAGAATTTTTATGTTTTGAGTTTTGATTCCCAATATATACGAAAGTGTGCAACCTTGCTTTTTAGGATATTTTGTAAATGAATAATATATAGTAAATATTTATCAGGTACACACAATATTTTCTTGATCTACTCGTTAATAGATGACAATAACTTAATAATGAATTTGAGTATGTGCATATTACAGAAAATTGAACTTTTGCGGTGAAGCTGAATATCAACAATTACGGAAATTACATGTACCGGTACTGAGAAAATTTAAGGAGGACAAAATACTAAAAAATAAGACTAAACATGATCAGTGATTGCCACAAATAGTAGCCATGCAGTAAGAGCACTGAATTAAGAAGATAAACGAAGAGCAGCACGCTCTATTTCTTCAGTTGGAAATGGCACATAGATCCTTTCGATCAACAGTTGACACATCGACAACCCCTCTCGGACTGCAAAAACTTGTCATCATCCACTTCGTCTATTAGGAATCCTGCACAGCACCACCAACTTTGAGCAAATGATTCGGGTCATAATCTTCACTTTTTTAAAAAATAGGATGACACTTGCTCTTCTTTTGACCGATTCCTTCTTCAAGTCGACTTTTTATTTTATGGTTGTAAGCAACAGACGTCAGAATACTTGCTCTTTCGTCAGTCAAGGAGTTCCTGAGTTTCGTTTTTTGAAGGCTGAATTCCTTATTTGCTCTCTCAACCGCAGCAGTTGTGGCCGACATCGAAAGAAGAACGACCGCTACCACATTCAGGTGTCGAGTATTCCCATAGCATTGCCACCATTTAATCGGATCCGTGTCGTATCCGACTTTCCAAATCATGCGGGATGAATTGAACAAAGCACCCGATCTTGTTCTATATTCAAGCAGATCCTTAGATACAGATGTCGTTGACAGTTTCGTTTTCTGTGCAATTTCGAAGATTGTATCTTCAGCAAGAACCAACTGTTGTTCCGTTAGAGTTCTACCCCTGAACCTGGGGTCCAGAAGGTTTGCTGCATAGTGCTGCCCGGAAATGCAGAATTTTCGGCGATTCTCGATGAATGATTGCACACATTTTTTCTCTTCATCAGAAAGAAATGATTGGCGTAGAGTTAGGATCATTGAAGCTTCCATGTATGAAAACACCTCCGGCGCTATCGAGATTGAGATGAAGTCGCCTTCTGCTGCTGAAATAGCATGACTTGCAGGTTACAGTAAAGCCGCAACGGTTTCGGTAGGAACCCACAGGTCATCTTCGTTTAAGGTTCTCATTTGCAGATGGATTGGAGCGTCGCAGTTTGAGTCAATGGCTAGTCTTAGGGCATTCTTTATACGCAAGTTTCGCTGCTACATCTCATAGTAACTGGACCATCGAGTCGGACAAGCCAGCTTCACATTTAAACCTCCGTGTTGAAGAAGAATGGGTTTTGGCGAGTACACTGCTCAACGATATCATTTTTCGTATGTCAGAAACCATTGCAACAATAATACATTCTGCGATATACTCACTCTGGTGTGAAGAATAGTGTCTGTATGTGCGATTCATTTGCGACACACGACCAACCATCAGCTGAGACAGTGATACATTTCGAATCAGACGCCAGATCTTTGATTAGTGAATCGACAGTTTTCTTTTCATTCATCAACAGAGAATTGCTAAGAAGATGTCTTGATGGAATTTGAAAAGCTGGGCGAATCTTGTGAAAAAATTGGCGCCACCAACGATTTTCCGTTATACTCAACGGCGTTGCAGAAACATAAATGGCACGTGCTAAAGATATTTCGATTTCCCTTTGTTCTATGAGACTGATTCGATCGATGAATGGAGTCAATTGTCTCTGTTCAGTATTCTTTGACGTAGAACCTGCTCCTTCAAGATCTTTGACTTTGACGGTTTCTCTAATTGTTTCTTTGTTCGCAGTACTGAGATTAGAAGAGGTTGTTGCTTTTTCATCTATGATATTTTCATCTGTCGAAGTGTGACGATGTATGACGCTTGGGAAAAGGATACCGAAAAGAAATTTATATATCTTGATAATTTTCTGAGATAATGATTTAACAGTATTTTACAGGAGACGGTAATTTATAACCCAGGTCAAATGTAAAATCAATTTTCTCTGAAACCATACTTATGATGCGAAATTACACTTGTATTAAAGCAAAAATTTAGCAGAGTTCATTTTGAATTGTTTTAATTCAGCATAACACATTACAAACAATTATTTTCAGAGAAAACATAAATATAAGAATAAATTACCCGGTAATTTATAAAATAAATTACCGAGTAATTTATCGGGTAATTTACCGGGTAACTTACCGCGCGGTAACTTACCTCACAGCCCTACAATATCTCAACTCCACCAACCTGACAGTGCTTCCCTGGCCTGGAAACTCACCAAACCTTAACCCAATAGAAAATGTATGGGGTTTTGTCAAGTCTATTATGGCACAAACAACCATTGCAACAAGGCAACAGCTTATTTCTAAGCTATTGGCCATCTGGTATCGTGATCCGCGAATGCTCGAAAAAGTTCAGAATTCTATCGATAGCATGCCGAAGAGAATGCGAGATGTCATTGCGGCGAGGGGTGGTCACACACACTATTGATCAAGGCCTATTTGAATCTTTGAACGTACTTTACTTTTGAATTTTTATGATTCTCTTTTTATGAGCTGTTGCTTCCATGATTTTTGAAGATGAATACTTCAAATGTGTCGAATATCTTTGTTTTATCTTTGAATCAAAAAACATTCGTTTTTCGATGAAATTCGACAAAAAAATACTTATTCTCCTATGTTCCAATATCAACAGCTGGCGGGTTCAACATAATTGCAATGTAATTTTTAGATACAACATATATCGTACTTTGTATGTGTCAGGTATTTAATAGTGTAGAACACTCACAGAACACAAAGAGAAAAGTTAGAAGGTATTGTGTATGAAAATCTAGTATTTTCATTTGTGTCCATAATAAAATGCTCCCTACTGTATGTCCATTATGTGTCTTCACGTGAACATATCAAGATTTGAACTCTTTGTAGGCCTCTGATAAAACCCAGACAACACCTTTGTCTTTCTCATGAGTTGAATAAAAATAAAGTTTGGATATCAACAAACTTTTTATAGAAAACAAATTTCATATCATCGCAAATCTGTGTGTGTAATTACAGATACAAAATGCATCAAAAGGTAGGCTGAGCATATACCTGGGTCAAGGCATACATCGCAAAATTTATAGAAATTGAATTTCGAAAAATTCGATCTTTAAAAAACTCAAAGAAACTGATAAGCAAGCATAAAGACAGCGAGAGTTATCCTTTCTGCGATAAAGTTTTGCTAGTAGGCCCTATTCAATTGAATTCACGCGCAATCACAAATCATGGAAAGGACTAACATTTTGACGGTCACCGGTACTCATTTCGGATCATATTCAGTTAGATCGACTGAAAACAGCCATCTGTTCTGACAGCGAGAGGTGCCAGAGCACTGCTGGGGTGGTGGTAACACCATCACAATGTCTCGTCGAAAATGGCAATTCAGTTCTGGATTCTCCGGCCAACAGAATGTTGGCTTATCAGTCCACGATGATATACTTACTCGAACTCTTCATGAATTTCGATATGATTTCCTGTGACTTAAGTTCTACAATGACACCAATGGAATGCACAACAAACTTTCTCGAAGTGAACTTCACCAGTACAAAGCTGCCCACGCCTGGTTCAATTGTCTTTAATAATTGTTAGAAATTTGTCTGTAAATTGCAATGTACAAGTGTTGATTGTCAGAGGCTGTAGGATTGATGAGAGGCAGGTGTGAATGTTGATAACTTTGTAGATATAATCTTCTGTGAGTGGCATGTTTCTTGAAGAGTGCTTGAGTGGACACGTGCATGCGCGCCTTCCGTTGAAATTTATGAGCTTGTACAGAAGATAAGAATATAAATCTTTTCTGACTCTTGACCGTGCTTTACGTTGGCAATCTTGGCTCGTAGGGCAATCCTAAATACACAGGCATACTATCACCTATTAATTAACATTTTCTGGTGAGCCCGACGTGATAGTATTTGATTTGAGTTACGTCTGAGTATGGATGTCAAGAAGAAAAGAAGTGTGATTCGTCGCAATTTCACAAGTCTAGTCAGTCGAATAGGTGAAGAAATAGACAGTGAAAGTCCAGACAGATTGTCTGTAGAGACTAAAGCGACGAGACTTCAGTTGGTCCATGAGGATCTAGCGAAATTGGACGACGATGTCTTGAATGACATGATTCTGAACAACGCAGAAGACGAGGACTTGGACGAGGAGAATAAGAGTGCGGAGAATTACGAACTCGAGTGGATTTTCCTACGCAGGAAATTGGAACTGTTCTTCGAAAAATCGAATGCGCCGTCGCGATCAACGTCACCTTCCGGTTCGTCGGCTCAGGCGTCTAGCGAGTCTGACAAGAGACAGTTTAAACTACCCAAGATTTAACTTCGTAAGTTCAATGACGATCTTCGAACGTGGATCGGATGGTGGGGACAATTCAAGAAGATTCACGACGACGAGACTCTGCACGATAGTGATAAATTTCAATATCTCATCCAAGCAACGGCCTACGGCTCAACGGCACGTGGGATTATCGAGAATTTCCCACCGTCTGCGGACAACTACGGCAAAGCCGTGGAAGCACTTCGGAGTCATTTTGGAGATGAGGACATCCTTGTTGAACTTTATGTACGTGAGTTGCTACAACTAGGATTCCTAAGTTCTCAGCAGAAACTTCCTTTGACTGAATTGTACAGTAAGATAGATTCTCATTTGAAGTCTTTAGAGTCTATGAATGTTACTGTTGATGCGTTTAGACGTTTTTTGTATCCTATTGTCATTTCATGTTTGAATGAGGATATTTTAAGGACATGGCAGAGGACTCCTAAGTTCAGCTCAAGTGGAGATAGTTCAGACAGATTAGCGGGCTTGATGGAGTTCTTAAGAATTGAGGTCAAGAATGACATACATGTTTCTATGGCTAAGGAGGGTTTCCTCAGGATTGAGGATAAAGCCAGCAGGAATAATTCAGGTAGAGGGATGCACAGGAAGCAGGATCGTAGTTCTGGTGGTTTACATACTGCAGCGGGACTTTTGTGCACGAGTAGTAATTGCATTTTCTGTGATAAGAAGAATCATTATAGCAACGAATGTCGAAAAGCATTGAGCCTTGAGATGAAAAGGAAATTGGTTAATGAGAAAAAGGCTTGCTTTGCGTGCCTGAAGACAGGTCACAGAATTCAAAACTGTCGCGTAAATGTGAGGTGTTTGTCCTGTAACAGAAGGCATCAGACAATCATGTGTCCCGATTTACCGTGTCATAAGTCAAATTCGCAGTCCGTCGATCCACATGATGAAGTGACCGAGTCAGCAGCTAACTACAGTAATGCAACAGGAAATGTGCTATTGAAAACATTACATGTCAGAGCTGTGGGACCACAAGGGAGTCGCATTGTGCGATTGATTTTCGATGATGGCAATCAGCGCAGTTATGTTAAAACAGCGACCGCAGCACATTTGCATAGTCCTGTTCTTGGTCATGAAATTTTGAGAAAATCACTGTTTGGAGGATCGATGAGTGATTGCAAGCGGCATGCAATTCACCGGGTTATTTTAGAGGGTATACAGAATCAGAACCGTAGAGAAATAAAATTGCTGAATGAGGACCTTATCTGTGGTAAAGTTGATGGAGTCCCTAATGGACCTTGGATTCGGGAACTCGAAGAGAAAGGAATTTCACTGACGTCAGGTCGCAATGATGCAGATATTGAGGTATTGATAGGCAGCGATTACTGGGGTGAGTTGATGACAGGAAAAATGATGAGACTTTCATGTGGATTATTGGCTGTTGAGTCAATATTTGGTTGGACTCTCAGTGGTCCCTTACCGAATACTGATTCTAGGATCGACAACTTTGCTATGAGTAGTCTTTCATTGCTGAATCAGACAGCACCTGTGAGCGATCTTTGGAGCTTAGAGGCGATCGGAATTCGTGATCCCATTCAGGTCGTAGCAAAAGAGGAAAAAATGAAGGAAATCGAGGATTATTTTCTGAATTCTGTTTCTCAATCAGAAAATGGAAGATACCGAGTTGCTTTACCGTGGAAAGAGGGAATGAATTCGATCTCAAATAACAGAAATGTCGCTTACCGTCGTTTGGAGAGTATTACTCAGAAGCTTGAGAAAGAAAACAAATATAAGGAGTATGAAGAATATTCGATTCATGGTTATGTGAGGGTCTTATCGAAGAAGTGTCGGATGACATAGAAAATGATTGTCATTATTTGCCCCATAGACCTGTTTTCAAAGTTGACAGCAGTACCACTCCAGTGAGGCCAGTGTTTGACGCCTCGTGCAAAACCGAGTCCGGATTGTCTTTGAATCATTGCTTAGAAGTTGGCCCAAATTTGATTGACTTGCTCCCCTCAATTCTCATGCGTTTTAGAATGCGACAGGTGGGAGTGATCGCGGATATTCGTAAAGCCTTCCAAATGATAGAAGTTTGTGAAAAGGACAAAGATTATCTCCGATTCCTTTGGTGGAAAAATAGAGAGGAGAAGTCTGTAAAGATCTTCCGTCATAATCGGGTGGTTTTTGGCCTTAATTGTAGTCCATTCCTGCTGAACAGTGTAATCAAGCATCATTTAGATAAAAGTGAAGATGACACCGCTATTGCACAGCAATTGAAGCAGTGTCTCTATGTGGACAATGTCGTGACCTCTGTCGATACTTTAGAGGATTTTGATAACTTTCGATCGACATCGATCAAAGTTATGGAAAATGCCAAGATGGAATTGAGACAATGGGAATGCAACGACCCCGTGAGTAGATCTCAGAACGACTGTCCTGATACTATTGTTTTAGGGTTGAACTGGCATAAGGACGAAGATTCACTTTCAGTTCGGTTTTCACTCGAAGTTGACAAAGAATTGAGAAAAGTGACGAAGAGAAGTATTTTGTCCCTTGTGTCAAGAGTGTTTGATCCCGTTGGATTTACTTGCCCAGTCTATTAATTCCTAAACTGATGTTACAGGAGCTATGGGCTATTAAAAAAGGTTGGGATACTGAAATTCCATCAGAACAAGCTGACAGGTTTGGTGGATGGATTAAGGAAATTGAAAGCCTTGCTCAAATACGAATTCCTCGACATGTTCATATCGGACTTGCTGATCGAATTCAATTGCATTGTTTCTGTGACGCGAGTAAGGAGGCGTATGCGGCTGCGATTTTCGTTCGAGTTGAATCACGGGACTCGATATTTGTCCAACTTTTGCAGGCAAAAACGAGAATTGCACCGCTAGTTAGACCGACGATTCCTAGATTGGAATTATTGGCTTGTCTGATCGGAGCTCGTCTTCTGAAATCCGTTGAGACTGCTTTGTCACTCCCAACTTTTGAATGCTATTGCTGGAGTGACTCAACCACGGCCTTGGCTTGGATCAAGCGTGAAGATAAATGGGGCGTTTTTGTGGAAAATCGAACTCAAGAAATAAGAAAATTGACTGGGACATCGGTGTGGCGGCATATTCCAGGATGCGAAAACCCGGCCGATTTGCCCTCTCGGGGATGCTCCCCAGGACAATTGATCAAATCGAAATGGTGGGAGGGACCAGCTTGGTTACGGCAATGTGAAGACAAGTGGCCTATTAAAGCAGAACAGACAGATAAAGAGAAAGTTGAAAGCGAGAAGCGAAAATCTGTTACTCAAGCTTTTGTATCGACAACAAGTCAGCATTGGTATATCAGATTCTCAAGTTATACAAAGAATCTCAGAACTATGGCCTGGATAAACCGCTTCATAAGAAATGTGAAAAAAGTCTCGAAAGATGATGGTGAGCTAACTTCGGAGGAAATCGATCAAGCTGAAAAAACAATTTTTAGATTGGTGCAGGCGGAAGCATTTTCGAAGCGAAAGATCAACTTCAAGATTGATGTGAAGACTGATGAGAGTGGAATGTTTCGAGTCAAGACAAGACTGTTGAATTTGGATGACACTGAATTATTTAAGCAGCCGATTCTTATGCCCTCAGCGCATCCTATTGTTGAGAAGCTGATACATTTTGAACACATAAACAATGGTCATTGTGGAGTGCAAATAATGATGGTGAAGTTGCGTGAAAAAGTTTGGATTCTGCAGTCGCGACGATCAATAATTCTCATACGATGATGAAAGTCATCCCAGTAGCCATTTATAATAGAATATAATGCTTACTAATTTAAATTATTAGTTAAAGTAGTCCTAATGAGGACTGATGGCGTTCTCCAATCCGCAAGTGTACAAAGGCAATGCTACTGTAACCATTGGATTAATCAGTTCTTAAAAGAACTCAATGTAGCTTTCTCGTGGCAACGAATTAAAATTGATCAGCTTTGGCCTAATATCTGGTAAAAATGGAAATCTTAAGACTTGTAATACTACTCATTCTTGCTGTTAATATACTAATACCATAGATTCCAAACACTGCCGTATACACGTTCAAAACAGACTTCTAATATACTGTACCGACGACAGATGCTGATAGTGGAAATAGAATAAGACAATGGTCACCATAGGTTAAGGAAATTAAAAATGGATATTATAAAACAACAAGAAACCGATGAATAAAAATTGGAAAAGTGGAGGTAAAATATGGAATTACAACTATGCTACTACACTGATTACAAGTGAACTATATCTGACACTACACTAAGTGGATAAGTGGAAAGTGGATAATGGAGGTAAACAATAGAACTACAATGACACTCTACTACACCGAAAGCTATGAAACTATACACACTATACCTAAGACTACACATGGAAAATACTATTTCTTCACTTGAATTTGTTATCGCCAGTTTCTTCATCCGTCTATAGTACTTCATGTAATTCCACATTTCTTCATTTGAATTACAATACATCGACCACTACTTCAGCTACCGATTAAGGGATATAAAACATAATACTGCAGTCCGTCAGTCATCAGCAGGTACTCGTCTAGTTGTGTTTCGACCCCTAACCTGAACACTCAAACCCAGACGAGCGGGGTCCCACACATAGTGGCTGACAAAATACTGAATAGGTAATGATATGTCTTGAAAGATATGTGACAAAGATAAATCAGACATCATTCAATTGTTGCGTTCGACCCCTAACCTGAACACTCAAACCCAGACGAGCGGGGTCCCACACATAGTGGCTGACAAAATACTGAATAGGTAATGATATGTCTTGAAAGATATGTGACAAAGATAAATCAGACATCATTCAATTGTTGCGTTCGACCCCTAACCTGAACACTCAAACCCAGACGAGCGGGGTCCCACACATAGTGGCTGACAAAATACTGAATAGGTAATGATATGTCTTGAAAGATATGTGACAAAGATAAATCAGACATCATTCAATTGTTGCGTTTCCCACATGTAAACAGATCCTGTCATTAAATTCATCCCATCAATAAATACAGTATGCTTTTTGCGATCCTCACATGTAAACAAATCCTGTACATCAATCTTTGCCTTTTCGATTCCCACAAGTAAACAGATCCTGTTCATCCTCGAATCTCATAAAGATGTAATCGCTGTGTGATAAATATGTAATCCGCCTTTACACAAACTTCGCCTCATACATCAAGACTTAAGAATGGGAGCTCTCTCATCTCCCGTAAGCCACGCTAAGCGCTCTGTATTGTACAACTTGCAAGAGGTATTCATCTAAACCCGTTACTGTTGACACAGCTCCTTTGCCTATCGACAGGTTGACTCAAGGTCAGGCGTTTTCAGTCACAGGCGTTGACTTGACCGGACCTCTGTTTTTGAAGGATCGAAGTAAGACTTGGATAGTCCTGTTTACTTGTGCTGTGTATCGATGCGTTCACTTGGAATTAGTGAATTCGCTCTCAACCCAGGATTTTATGATGGCATTTTCCCGATTCGTATCTCGGAGAGGTAGACCGGCAACTGTCTACAGCGATAATGGCACAAATTTCGTCGGATTTGCCAATTTGTCGAAAAAGCTTGATTGGAAAAAGATTGAAAACACCGCCAGTGTTCAGCGAATACAATGGAAATTCAATCCACCAACTGCCGCTTTAATCCGAATGATAAAGGATTTGCTCAAAAAAATGCTTGGAAGACAACGATTGTCTTACATTGAACTTCTGACTATACTGTTCGAAGTTGAGGCGATTTTAAATAGTCGACCACTGACTTATGTCAGCGAAGACGATGATGACCTGATCGCATTGACGCCAGCAATGTTTTTGAACAACATTGAAAGGACTAGGTTTCCAGAATTGGAGGCGAGCGGGGACAACTTAGGCAAAAGATTCAAGTCCATGTGCCGCTTGAGAAAGGAGTTAGAAATGAGGTTCCGAAAGGAGTACTTAGCATACTTGGTTGGAGGGGCTAAGCAGTCTCGAACTGGAATTGAGTTAAAGGCTGGCGATGTCGTGTTAGTGGGAGCTGATAATAAGAAGCGCTTGGATTGGCCCATGGGAAAGATTTCAGAGTTGGTTGCAGGTCGGGATGGCAAGGTCAGGGTGGCCAGAGTACGGACTAAGTCAGGAGTAATTATGCGGCCCGTTCAGAGATTGTACCCGCTTGAAGTTTCACGGGCTTGAATGTTGCTTGTTAATCTGATCCAGTGTTTTTTTTATATGATTGATAGTGCTTCAGATTGACATGTATTCTATGTGACCTGTGTGAATACAGCGTTTTTTAAAAAAAATTTTAACTGATTTGTATTTAGGCCTACGTCGGCAAATTTTGTGTAATGTGAGAAAAATGAACAATCGATGTACATAATTTCATTTCTTCTTCTCTGTTCATCAGTTGTATCGTGCGCCGATTGACTTCAACGTGGATTAGCAACTGCAGTGATCTGACCTGTAAATTGACTATCCTTTTTTACTGTTTTTCGATGTTTGTTGTATCTTTTGATAGTGATTTAACTCCCTCTCAAAAGAGGTGGGAGGATGTTAGAAATTTGTCTGTAAATTGCAATGTACAAGTGTTGATTGTCAGAGGCTGTAGGATTGATGAGAGGCAGGTGTGAATGTTGATAACTTTGTAGATATAATCTTCTGTGAGTGGCATGTTTCTTGAAGAGTGCTTGAGTGGACACGTGCATGCGCGCCTTCCGTTGAAATTTATGAGCTTGTACAGAAGATAAGAATATAAATCTTTTCTGACTCTTGACCGTGCTTTACGTTGGCAATCTTGGCTCGTAGGGCAATCCTAAATACACAGGCATACTATCACATATTAATTAACAATAATGAAACATCCACAGATTCTTCGGATAAATTGCTGCATTCATCATCCACACATACAACTTTTGCCTTTTTTGGTTTCTCTTTTGTGGGCGTTGATGTTGGTGAATCTGTAGGAATCTTGGTTCTCCCTGGCTTTCGTCCACCTTTCCTCTTTGATGCCACATCAGGTTTATTTAGAGGTCTGATTGCCTCTGTGCTCATCACTACTCTCTGATTTTCAGTTCGTGAAGTTGTCGATTCCTGAAGTGGAGAAGTAGGCCAAGTTGTCGCCTCCGTAGGATCTGGTATTTCCGTTGCAAAAGACGGCATGAAATCATCGTCATTGAATACATCTGCATTCATCGGAAAAACTCCTGTCGCGCGGAATCCCGACTAAATGTTACTGGGAGTCATTGCCCGTGTGAACGCCTTTCCAGCCATTTCAGGTACATCATAAATGGTCATCGCTTTGCCTATGTGCTCTCTCATCCAAGAACCGCATGCGCTATTATAACATGATTTGAATGGGCCACAAACGCCCTTGTCAAGCGGCTGCATGAAGTTTATGTGAGCAGTGGGGAGGGATGGAAAGCATCACAATTCCATTTTCTTTGGCAAAATTTACAACCTCGAAGCTCACATGACTCTCATGATTGTCAAGCAGTAGAAGAACTCTGTTTTCAGCACTTGGACGGACATATTTGACGAAATGCTTTAAAAATAACAGAAAATTGTCTTTGGTCATCCAGCCGCTTGGATGCGCTACCTCAATGGATCCAGTTGGAGAACCTCGGATGAAATGGTCTTTGTAGTTGACCCGAGGAAACACAAACATCGGCGGTACTGTATTTCCAAATGCATTCACAGCACAAAAAATTGTCACCAGTTGACCTCGCTCACCAGATACAATAGCTCCAACTTGCTTCGAACCAGTCTTAGCGATAACTTTGTTCGGTTTGTGCACTGTCGTGCACCCGGTTTGATCCACATTCCAAATGCGGTCTAGGGAAATTGTCCCTCTCAACAACAGTGCTGTAATTTCCAAAAAAAAATAAGCGCACGTCATGTCTGTTGAAGCATGCAGCTCGACCCAAGGAAGTAGATTCAGCTGCTCTGATTACAATATCTTTGTCGACTAAGAAATCCAGACATCCAATCCTTTCCAGCTTCCTTGTTTTCTTGCCACGAAGGTGGTACATCAAGATCGTGTTTTTTGAAAATAGCTTTATTGTGCATCGGTGATTCATAGGAAAAACAGTTGTCTCTTCGATGCAGATTATGTACATATTATGTATTATCCCTTTTATTTTATGGATGTATGGCACGATTTTCTTAATGGTGTAAGTGTAGCCAAATTCCGTTCTGTCATGAAGAGTGTTCAATTATAGTTTGCGCGTATTGCTGGACATTGAAGTTACATTGTGTCGTTTGCCCTGAAAGATGACAGACGCTCTGTCTGTCGAAAATTCGGCAAGAATACATAATCTGCATCGAAGAGACAACTGTTTTTCCTAAGATCGAGTTTTACTGCATATTCATAGACTAAACTCCTTACCTCTTTGACAGATAACCCGTAGTACAGCGATGAAGCTTTCAATATGCAATCAACGAGAGCTTTCTCGTGTGCAGCACTGAAGACAAATCTGTTGTTGAAATAGCCACATCTTTCCAGGGAAATTTTCTCATTATCTTTCTGGATTTTTTCTCTGTATCTTATACAATATCTTCTCAGAGTAACATGAGGAATATCAATTAAAGTCATTTGCAACCGATCGACAGGGTCTCTTATTTAATAACACCTCCTCCATCGCCTTTTCCATATCTACTTTCGGAGTCTTGCCTCTGTCAGATCTTCTTTATAATGTCGCATGTCGCCACCAACTTTAACACGAGTCCTGAAAAATAAATTGATTTCTACAGTATACTGTATAGACAGTAAGTAGTAGTCTAATAAAAAGAACCAGGTAGATAGTCAGTGCAGCTATCTAGTAAAGATTCTGTGGCCTAATGGCTAAGGTAACAGTAATTGATGATTTTACCGTTGAATGATGTGCGGTTCGAGTCCCACTCGGACATACTTTTGCTTACTGATTAGAACTTCCGTAAGGTTCGAGAAAGCGGAAATTAATCTCAATCTATCTTTAGACATGGACTGATTTTATTTTTTCTAACTTTTTTCTTTGCTGCAATATGATTATGTCGCAGTAGCACAACTCTATCAATATATTTGTTTACTTCTAAGGCTTCCGTTTTTAGGGATTTATAAAATACGTGTGACAATATGCCGGTGTCATTGCAAAAACAAGCCTTAAAGTAATCTAAATCTACACAGGCCTCATTGGAACATGACATGGGGTTTGTTGGAACAATGTTTCAACTAACCCCAAGTGTGATCTATATGGGTTTGTAAGTACAACTTGCTGACATCTAAGTCATAGTAAAAGCTGCTTCTTGTGTGATGCCAGTGTTCTAAATGCTACTTTTTGAGTGATTAGTGACTTCGATAATGTTTCTATTACGCCCGATAAAAACAAGTTTTTGGCAGAAAGAATATTTACTCGAAACATCGGAAAATAAACTTACTTGTCTCCTTATCAAACAATTCAAAATGAACGAACGAAGTAGTAATCCCATCCAGGCGCAAGTCGAAAATGCGCAACGATGAGTCATCCCCCCCTCTGGAGAGAGGAAGGAAGTGGCCAAGGATGTGATGGAGGAATGGGTCCGAGAGGAGGAAACCGTTCCCTACCCCCCCCCGTCTGGAAGGAAGGAAGGAGGGAGGAGTGATGAGGGAAGGGGTGGAATCTCGGAAGGATAGAGTGAGAAAAGGGTGGGTTTTGGTGGTTTTGGGATGAGAAAAGTTGGAAAACGTCATGAAGGAGGGTTCGGA
Organism: Prostheceraeus crozeri; assembly: GCA_907163375.1. Classification (NCBI taxonomy): domain Eukaryota; kingdom Metazoa; phylum Platyhelminthes; order Polycladida; family Euryleptidae; genus Prostheceraeus; species Prostheceraeus crozeri. The sequence continues at coordinate 329,957 of CAJQUW010001286.1, read as the reverse complement.
TGTGAAAACGGAGGTCAGATTTGGAATCTACGTGAAATTTTTGGGTGGGGAAGGAAGGCAGGGAGGAGTTTTCCTGAGAGGCAAGGGGTGCAGCAGCAGAGTTGGAAAAGTCAGGTTTTGGATGTTTTGGGATGAGAAAAGTCGTTTTTCGACATGAAGGAGGCCTAGGAAGGGAAAACGGAGTGCAAATTCGGACGTTTTAGCCAATGTTGGGTCTAGGAACTTCTTTCCAGCTCAATCGAAGAGAAAAAGTTCTGACCCCCCCCCCTCATGTCAGACTTCCAACTTTGGTGTTAGAGATCGTAGAAAGTCGTGCAATAGCTCATTTGAAAGCTAAGAATGAGAAAAATGCAGTGGGAAGCTCAGTTTGGTCCAATTTTCCTGGGTTTAGGGAGGAAAATGGCAGGAAAACGTCAGAGTTGGAACAATCAGATTTTGGATGTTTTGGGATGAGAAAAGTCGTTTTTCGACATGAAGGAGGCCTAGGATGGGAAAACGGAGTGCAAATTCGGACGTTTTGGCCAATGTTGGGTCTAGGAACTTCTTTCCAGCTCAATCGAAGAGAAAAAGTTCTGACCCCCCCCCCCTCGGCAGCGATCTTCCAACTTTGGTTGTAGGGATCGTAGAAAGTCGTGCAATAGCTCGTTTGAAAGCTGAGAGATAGACAAATTCAGTGGAAGACACGGCTTGTTCCTATCTGCCTTCGTATAGATGTGAGACGTCATTGAAAATTTTGGACATTGGCGCAAAAACGACAGAGTTAGAACTTCTACGAAAATCGCTCTAGCGGGTAAACCAAGCCTCGGACGGGAAAACAGAAACCAGATTTGTAATCAGCGTGCCATTCTGCATCTAGAGGGTGAGTTTCAAGTCAATCGGAGAGAAAAAGTTGAAAAGTTGGGTCTCCACATGAGATTTTTTCGCGAAAATGTTAAATTGTAGTCACCTTTGGCGATGAATAGCGGAGGATTGAAAGTGAATGAAGAGCTCGAGTTTCTTTTAGGGGTAAGACCGCACTTTGTTCTCTAGGATCCTATCTTTTCAGATGCGTGGAAGGTTTCGTTTCCAATTGAGAGCCTGTTGAAAATCGAGTTTTCGCGCATTTTCCAAGATTTTGGAACTTTTTGAAAAAACGACCGAGTTTTTTCATCTCGGCTTCTGGTCATTGTAGAGGGTCGAGGGATGTCTTAAATGAAAGGGGAGAGCGAGAAAACATGGCTGTCAAAATTTGAAGTCAATCGGAGCACTAGAACCGGAGATAGACGGGTTTAAAGTTTTTGGATGATGGATATTACGTCATCAGCTGATCGCCACAAACTATATAAGTGGAAACTCTGCTTGTGGAAATCAGTTCTCCTCCCGACTGGGTTGGGGTAGGTGAACTCCGGAGCTCTGATGATAGCATTAGAAATCTGAAAAACCGGGTTTATGTAAGAAACCGACTTAGAAAATTTCATTGCTGAACTCAGCTAAGGTGTCAGACTTGAAGGTTAGCCAGGAGATGGCCATCGTCTCCGGGCCATAAAAGACTCCAAAACTTTAAATGTTTGTAACATTGCTTCTACAAGTCCTTTTGACTTGATTCAAAAAAGGTTCGATAGCTATTGATCAGACCTATATTTATCAAAGACTACTTATAAAATTTCATAAGTAGTACTAAATGCTGAAAAATTTTAATTCACTATTTTTGGAGGTTTTCTGGGGTTTTCGACCCTGATGAAGTCAATGAAGGCATGGATAAGTGTGTACGAGCCAGTCTTCTCATGTCTTTACATAATACAAGCGGCTTTTCACTGAAAGCGAGCAAGACACGGAGAGTTTTGCTGTAATATTCCACTGACAGGGTGTTCCTTCAGGACGCGGATGATGCCGTAGTGATAAGTGTGGCAAGGGAGTGTGTCATATTTTAGACCGGAACCGCTGGGGCGACTCATGTTGGGCATTTGACACAGTTCTCAACGTAGCACTTTGAACGCCAATCGGTTGAGTCTTAGCTATCTTGTCATGGGTGGCTACTAAACATATCCATTGCAAAACGCTTGTGAATCACGGCTTGCTATCCCTCTCTACGGCTTGCTATCAAGCTGATCAAAGCAACGACTTGGGATGTTTCCTCTTACCAACTCCACCGGTTTTCATGCCTGGCTATCAAGTCATGGACGGTGCAAGTTACGGAGATTTTCGGTGTCATACTTCCTGTTGGTGGGCGTTCTTTCGAGACAGCGGTGAAGTCCGTAGCTATGGGTACTGCACGGGACGTGGGCAATGGTAATCCTTGTGAAACCTCTCTGCTTCATGTTTCCAAGTGGTTGCCTTTCGTCTCAACGTTGTACTCTGACCGCCAGGGCGACATTCAGTTATCTGCCACAGGTTGCCTCATAAAATCTCCATTGCACTTGTCTCCCGATAGTTGGCCAACCATGCGAGAATGAACCATAAGTTCTTTTAAGAACTGTCTCTATCACGGAGACGAAATGATGAAGGGATGAAATGGGAGGCCACCCTTGCACCACATCCAACACATCACAGACTTCTCTCTTCGCTAGTGAACAAGCTCTTTTGAACGTAGTCAGAAACTTTATCATGTTGTACAAAAGTTTTACTGCAACACAGGTTGATGTATAGCTAAAAAAGTTTGATCATGGCGTTTTACGAAACACAAGTGTCATGAAATGCGAGCGTTGGTGTAGTCAAATAGATTTAACGCGACGCATGTTTGTGAAAGTAAAGCTGAGATCATCGAATTTTCGTCGTGGTGTCTCAGAGAAGTTGTATATGGGGTTGCAAAAGCAAAGTTTAGTCAAATAGATTTACCGCGACGCATGTTTGTGAAAGTAAAGTTTGATCATTGAGGCTGTATGACTTACCGAACTCACCACAGCACTAGAAAATTTTATCGAAAAGGTTTTACTGCTCAGTGTAGATTGTCTTGTAACTTACTTTCACAGTGTTAGAAAGTTTTATTGGAGACAGTTGCCAAATGTTCCCCTATTAGGAAATTCAAACTTCATGACTGTTAGATTAGCTTCATCAGGTTTACTAAAAGCAGTTTTCTACTGCAGTGAGACTGAGAGTTTAGAATGTTACATGAAAACAGTGTTCACCACAGCGCTAGAAAGTTTTACTGCACTGTGTAGATTGTTTCACAGTGTTAAAAGGTCTTATAGTAAGCGTTGAATGTTTTATAAAACCAGGTAAAGTCTTGTCACAAACGTTGAGTGTGTGAGAGCTAGTTCCATGACATTGAATCGCATGGGTCGTAAAAGTCCATAATCCAAGGCTAGGCTCTTCTACGGTTGGATTTAGGGTTTTATATCACATGCGTTAACCGTTCGTGTAGAATACGTGAAGCACATGTTCGCTTAAAAGTCTAAACGCAAACGTTGAAATAAGTTTTGTAAGAAGTCTTTGACAGGCTGTTGTGAAACTTAGCGAACGTTGAAAAAGTTTTATAAAATGTTTCTGCAGTCACACTCGTTAGCGTACCAGCTTTACTAAATGTGTTGTTTGCCTTTATCAAATTGAATGCGTGTGTAGACTGTTTTATAAACAAAGACAGTGTTTTTGCACTCTGCATCGACAGCATACAAGTATGCATATAACACCTGTAACGTTGTAAGTCAAATGCATGAGTTAGGAAGCACTCAAAGCATGTGTGAGATAAAAATCAACCTGCTAGATGAAGTGAAACACAAAAGTGCACAACTATTTTACGGGAAATAAAGGAGAACTGTGACAACGTTTACACTCATCATAGACAGATGAACATATAGTCTAACTTTCTGACATTCAAATGAAATTCGTAAACATGAACCGCGGTGTAAGAAACTTTATGACAACAACTTTATGTTGGTTAAACATTCATAGATTGCAGTCGTATTTAAGGTTTAGAAACCTGTAGAAACGCATAAGTCTGAGATGCAGTTCAACGACTCGACCATTGAACTCACAAAATGAACAAGTCTGTGTAATGAACACGCTCATTAGTAGGAAACAGCAAAGCATGCAATGTCATTGAATGATCAAGACTGAGTGACATAACGGAATTATTTCATGAGTATGAAACAGCGAACATTAGGACTGACCATGAGCATTAAAGGTTAGAATCAAAGTTTGCTTTCCATGTGCTTGACAAATGAAACCGTGTCTCATTTCTAAACGAATCGTGCATTGATAATCGAATCAACATTGAAACCTGCATCAAGTGATTTTCTGTGCGAATGCAGACGATGTGAAAATGACACACTGATTGACATTTAACATTGCTTGCAATATTCAACACGCTGCCATTCAAAAGCAGCTAAAATGTTTATCATAAAACCTATCAGTGAAACAGATGTTCCCCTCCTGCGCACACAAAGAATCATAAGTGAACTCTGTCGCCTGTCTGTCGCGCTAGCCCCTCAGCGGATAGAGTAGAACACAAAGATGTACGCTCTCTCTCTCTGGCACCCGTCTGTCACATTAAACGGAGATCTATCGCATCTGCCCCACGAGCAAGGATGCAGGAACGCATCGTCATCTCAGACCTCCCACCTAGCTGATTCCCACACAGCTCATTGCTATCGCGCCAGAAGAGAGATCATCGTAGATGACTGAAAGGATTCTGACGTTGACAATTCGTTACTGTGCACTCTGCGCGCACAAGAAACCATTTGCTGTTAAAGCATGGACACTGCCGATTTGTTCAATTCTTCAGTGCCTTGCTAGCCAGTTACAAAAATGTTGGTGAAATATAAGGGAGACGTTCACACTCATTCATCAAATACAAGTCGCTTGATGCAATGTCGTTCGATATCGCTTTCTTTGACATGAGCCGAACTTGAGCTCCGCTGTGGATGCAGAGTGAAGATGGGGAAAGTCTTTCTCCTGGCTGCTTTGCAGGCAGAGAAAGGCGAAGCATTTCGCTGCCCCGTCCACCTCATTCCACATGAGCTTGTGGAAAACCCTTTGTTTAGGGATATGGCGCTAGAATATCTGGCGTTGCTGAGAACTCAGCGTCCGGAATACTTCGGGTAATCAAAGTATTCCATCGGTCCTTCCGAGGGCCCGGTCACCAATTCGTTGGAGGCCACCCTATTAACAAAGAAAAGTTACAGACTGTGCCACACACAAACACTAGATTTAAGGATCTCTATCTTAGAAAATGAAGAAGCTCTTATTAAATTCATCTGATGAGAACGCAACTTCATGACAAGTGTTAAATTTGTCCAACTCACATCTTCAGAGTCCTAACTGCCATGAAATCATCATGTTTAAGTTTTAAAGCCCCATGATAAGTAGCAAGGATCTTTTAATGATGTAAAATATAAACGTGTGTAGAGAGAGGAAAGACGTGAAGTCATGAATTTTATTGCTTCACTACTCGTCAAATGGAAATAGTAAGGGTGGTGGAAGAATCATCAGAGCAACATGTTCTATAGTATTGCAGGCAATGACAGTCACGGTTGGATTTAGAGATTTAGCGTTTTGGATAACAAAAATGAACGATCTCTTTTAGTGTAGAATACGTGATAAATATGTTCGTTTTATAAAATGACTTTGAAGGCAAGACTCAATTTCATGATGAAGACAGATTTTATGTCGTTGATGAGAGATAGTTACATGCTCATTATGTTATACACTTTACATTTGATGTGGTCAGTTGAAAGGTGATTGATGCATGTTCAATAGAAGAGTTGTATGTATCTTAGTGATTGGAATCATAAGTGTGTAAAGAGTTGATGATGAAAATATATAATAGTCAACACATGAAAGTTTCTTGTTTTCCAGGCTAGGAATATATGAACATCATTCATCAGTCAGTGTTGTATTTTAAAAGTTGTATGCTGACAGAGACATAAGTTTACTAAATTATACAGCAAAACTCCTAAATCCCTAAATCCATAGGATAGATGTCCCTGCGTTGAGATCTAGGGATTTAGCGTTTTAAAAGTGTAAGTTACATAGATAAATCACGAAGTCCATAGCATAGTCAACCCTATGACAAGACTTAGCGTTTTATATGATTCATGTTAGCAATAGCTGTTCGTGTAGAATGTGACTCAATGCGTTTAGTCAGATAATGTATCATCAATTTCATTCACTTGGTTAGATGATGAAGAAAGTGTGAGATAGAAGTGAAAACGATCTCATAAAGTTTAGAACACATAGTAGTAACATTGTAGGAATAAGTAAAGTGAAAAGTTATGTCGTATGAAATGAGTGATACAAGACTAGCTCACATTGAACTGAATTGTTAATGTAACAAAAAGCTGTGTGGGTTTCAATAACATATCATGTACATACTGTGTCGTTTTATTTTCACATAAAGTTGGGCTTCAAAGAAAGTGGATTGACTTAGTAATAAAGTTACAACCATTTTTCTGTTTGTAAAATTAGTAATAATATCAGAATCTTTTCAGTGTTTGTAAGATAGGCGAAGTATAAAATAAAGTCAAGACCATGTCACTGTTTGTAAAGTTAGGAATTTTGTCAGAATCATTTTAGTGTTAGTAAGATAGGTAAAGTATAGAACATAGTCACAAGCATTTCACTGTTTGTAACGTTAGAAATAAAGTGGATGTTTGTAAAGTTTGAAATCATGCTAGAATCCTTTCAGTATTTGTAAGATAGGGAACGTATAAAATAATGTTAGAATCCTTTCAGCATTTGTAACGCTAGAAATAAAGTTGATGTGGGAGAACTGTATTCCAGTCATGTTTAAAGTGACAATGTGTGTGCGTGAGAGAGAGATTGAGTTCAACATCATTGAGAGATATAACTTCGTGCGCTGCGTAAACGAACACTTTGTAAGACGATGCGAGTCCAGTGAAAGCTTATACACTTGTATAAATACATAAAATTGAAATGTCATGGGAATGCAGTATTGAACTTTACAAGTATCCTTCGAATGAACCATTGAATCAAGCCTCTTCGAAAGTGAGCATGATGATGATATAAGAAAGCATTCAAATGGTGTGAAGCCCCTAAGTATTATTGTAAGCATCTGTACGTTTGTCATTCCATGTATTTTATCACATGCTAGGAACTATTCAATCATTTCATCTTTTTCAGTCTTCACTTGCGATACATTCAGTTCACTTGAGGGTCATGCAAACTTACCACTCAGGATAAAGAGACAGCTATCACAAAGCGTGAGCCGTGCATCATTCCCCTTCCGTCACAACGAAGCGGGAATGCCAATTTGTGGTAATCTTGACTCCCTACGTCAGTCAGGAAAATCAGTGGTTGACATTCCAAATATGGTGAGATGAAATCGTTTGAAGGAGACATGACCAAATTTGGACATTGGCATTTTTTGTCTTTGTGAGAGAGAAGTATGTAAGGCGCTTCTCCTCACCCAATTTCACTCCTGTTTCCTCCTTTCAACGGTGAGTCGTCTGACGTTTGCTATCAAACGTTCTAAGTTAGAGATTTACAGTCAGATCTTACAGGCATCACTGCTACACTTTCTAACCTTGGGGTCTTAAGGTTAGGGTCTTCATTGTCTGTCCTATGCCATTTATTACAAACATGTTTCTGATAAACAGTGCTTTGTTGTGAGAACTGTAGTAAATAACTGACTTTTATCTTGCAGTTTCAATATGGTTTTATGAAAGTGTTCGCGCTACAGCGTCACAAGATGTTCATGCGATAAAGTATACAGAGAGACCGAATACAAAAAGCACTTGAGGCAGGTGGAACACATTGGGGAGCATAAGAAGGTCTTTGAAATAAAGACATGTGTCCATCATGCTGTGGAAGCAGACTCTGACTTTGTCGAATTTAGGAAAAGACATGACCAGTGTCCTAGTGGGTCTATTTCTAACTGCGAGTTCAAAGAGTGGTTTGATGACTTGTATAGACGAAGGCAGGAGGAGAGGGCGGCTGTACGACACATTGTCGACTTGGATGATGATGGGAACGATCTCTTCCTCAGCGATACAAGCAGCAGTGAGTGCCAATCTACAGAAACCAAGTATGTGACGTGCTTACTGTTACAGATGATTTAAACACCACGCAGCAGCGCTACGAGGGAGGTGGGGTCACCTGCATTCATATCAGTATGGAGGTAGACGGTCGACTGTGATTTTTCAGTGAGAAAAGTGAAGAGGAAAATTCCTAGTAAATTACTCGAACGTCATTGCCTCTCAATCAACTCTAACACCATTTTTCTTTCTTACAGAGATCTTCGAGCAAAAGTAGAGAGGAGTCGGAGAACGCCACAAACAGCCTTCATGAGGCTAGTGAATGTCCCATACAGCCTTTATGAGGCTACCCATAATGAAGCCGGAAAGTGTTTTCACTTTCTGACGGTTCCAAGCCCGTTGAACTCAGAGGATGGGTTGAAAATTGATGAAAGGGATGAAAGGATGGCGACTCACACGCCAAACGTATACGGAAATCAAATTTCTATCTTCATTAGTTTGCAATCTCTCTTCACAGTGTGATGATTTTAAAAAGACTCATCTTCAGCGAGCTAAGAATGAATAATCAAAGTCTCCATTAAACTAGAGTCATGAAGTAACTCATACATGTTACTAGACATAAAAGCATCAAATGTTACTCATGTAAATTGAAATGAACCGCTGAAGCTTCTTAGGTTCTCATAACCTTCTCACACCTGAGTAACAGGAATTTACAAGCCTGAGTCATGTACATGAATGCGATACAATTCACAACAGTCATTGCACAGTGATTAGAGTGTTAGAATACATGGTAGGGATTGTGTTGAGACCACTGCAGTAACATTGTAGGAATAAGTAAAGTGAAAAGTTATGACACATGAAATGAGTGATGCAGGACTAGCTCACATTGAAATGAATTGGTAGTGTAACAAACAAGCTATGTGGGATTCAGTATATGTTTGAAGACAAGCGCTGTTAAGGGGTTTTGAGATGATGTGAATTTTATCACGTCATATTCATGGATATAACAGAATGAATGTTTCTACTGGTTGAGTGTATGAGATAGAACACATAACACAGTTGTTGTTTGTAAATTAGAGTATCATATTCGATGAAAGCAAAGATTGAGATTGCAAAGTTTAATGAATAGGTAGTGTAATTAACTGTTTGAATCAGTGACATAGTTAAAAGAAACAACAATAGCATATCGAGACATAATCATATAGCATCAGGACGTTTGGTTTATTCATGTAAAAGTTAAATAGAAGCAACTTGTTGATGCAGCATGACACCATGATTGCGAAAGTAGGATTAACATGCTATGACTGGAGCATCCGTTGAAATTGATTGTATGTCAACTGTACATTTAAAGTTATTTTCAAAAGCTTGACATGGACACATTAAGTGTTAAGTCACTGCAAATCTTTCATATTGATGAGCATGTAGTAACACATGATAGAAAAATTACTAATGTCATAAATGTGGGAATCAGTGCATGTTTAGAGTCAGGAACTGCTAGTTGTTTCATGATAGTATTTGATATCGAAGATTTAATGTAATGTATCACATGTCGATAGATTTCAGGTGTAATAGAATAAATGTTGTTGCAGGTTTTGAGTGTATAGGATAGAACTCATGAAATGAATTGTATGTGTAACAAAAAAGCTGTGTGGGTTTCAATAGCATATCATGTACATGCTGTGTCGTTTTCTTGTCGTTTCAACAGAGTGGATTGACTAAGGAAATAAAGTTACAACCATTTTTACTGTTTGTAAAGTTAGGAATAATATCAGAATCATTTCAGTGCTTGTAAGATAGGTAAAGTATAAAACAAAGTCAAGACCATTTCACTGTTTGTAAAGTTAGAAATAAAGTTATAGCCATCTCACTGTAAAGTTAGAAATAATGTCATAGACATTTCCATGCTTGTGAGATAGGTGAAGAATAAAGTTAGAATCACCTCACTGTTTGTAAAGTTAGAAATTAAAGTAGTTGCTTGTAATGTTGGGAATAATCTCATTCACAAATGGTTAAGTCAATAAATCTACTATACACTAGCGGTTAACATTCACTTGTGCTATATAAAACCCTAAATCCCTATATCCAACCATAGCTAACCCTATCCCCATAGATGATGGACTTTAGCAATTGATATGTCAAGTATAAGTAAAGTGACAAGCATTTCACTGTTTGCAAGATAGGTAAAGTATAAGATAGTGTCACAAGCATTTCACTGTTTGCAAAGTTAGAAATAAAGTTGATGTTTGTAAAGTTTGAAATCATGTTAGAATCCTTTCAGTGTTTGTAAAGTTAGAGATAATAGGTTTAACAAGCACGTTAGAGAGTTGACTGTACTGAGATCTAGGGATGTGATGGTCACATTAGAATTCAAGTGATTAAATGTCATCTTAATGAAGATAGAAATGTGTTTGTGGCTGCATGTGGTGCAAGGGTGTCCTCCGATTTCATTCCATGTCATCATTTAACCTTCCCCTCTGCATTCCACATCCGAAGATATGTGGCGCGCTTGGGACCGCTTTAGCTGCATTAGAAGGAAGTTCTTATAAGAACTCATTATGCATTCACGACGAAATGTGATGAAACAGTGTGCTGTATGTGCGCATGATGATTTTATGAACTAAAGAACGCCCATCACTCACTCCATCACTGAAAGAAAACATGAACGAGTTGAGATGACAGCCATTCGTGTCAATGTGTAAAACTCTTACTTCATCATCCGATATCACAATGACATCTTCACTCGCTTCCACTTCCTCACTTTCCGAGTCCTCACTCCACATCATCTCCTCTCTTTCGATCGTCTCGCTCTCGCTCGTTACCATCTCGGCCTCGCTCGTCACCATCTCGACCTCGCTCGTCACCGTCTCGGCCTCACTCTCCACCGTCTCGGTCTCTTGCCGTAGTCGACGGCTCATATCTTCATTCAGGGTAAAGTAAGAATAATACTTCACAAATTCCACAGTGATATCCTCACCATAGATATCACTGTGGAATTCTTGTTCGCGATGTATGATGCGAAATGGCATCACACACGCTGTCGTCTTCTCAGACATGACTATGATAGTAAAATGCAAGAGACTCTGCTTTATATGAGAATGATACAGCCTTTCAAATGTCCGGTTCGCGCAATCATATTGCTCTAAACTTATGGTTGGAGGAAGAAAAGGGAGGACATATTTTCATGGACTGCCATCCTCAACCACTCAACAAACTTAGATGCATTTATCGTGTGAATCTCCTTCGGGCGCGATAGCAATGAGCTGTGTGGGAATCAGCTAGGTGGGAGGTCTGAGATGACGATGCGTTCCTGCATCCTTGCTCGTGGGGCAGATGCGATAGATCTCCGTTTAATGTGACAGACGGGTGCCAGAGAGAGAGAGAGCGTACATCTTTGTGTTCTACTCTATCTGCTGAGGGGCTAGCGCGACAGACAGGCGACAGAGTTGACTTATGATTCTTTGTGTGCGCAGGAGGGGAACATCTGTTTCACTGATAGGTTTTATGATAAACATTTTAGCTGCTTTTGAATGGCAGCGTGTTGAATATTGCAAGCAATGTTAAATGTCAATCAGTGTGTCATTTTCACATCGTCTGCATTCGCACAGAAAATCACTTGATGCAGGTTTCAATGTTGATTCGATTATCAATGCACGATTCGTTTAGAAATGAGACACGGTTTCATTTGTCAAGCACATGGAAAGCAAACTTTGAGTCTAACCTTTAATGCTCATGGTCAGTCCTAATGTTCGCTGTTTCATACTCATGAAATAATTCCGTTATGTCACTCAGTCTTGATCATTCAATGACATTGCATGCTTTGCTGTTTCCTACTAATGAGCGTGTTCATTACACAGACTTGTTCATTTTGTGAGTTCAATGGTCGAGTCGTTGAACTGCATCTCAGACTTATGCGTTTCTACAGGTTTCTAAACTTTAAATACGACTGCAATCTATGAAAGTTTAACCAACATAAAGTTGTTGTCATAAAGTTTCTTACACCGCGGTTCATGTTTACGAATTTCATTTGAATGTCAGAAAGTTAGACTATATGTTCATCTGTCTATGATGAGTGTAAACGTTGTCACAGTTCTCCTTTATTTCCCGTAAAATAGTTGTGCACTTTTGTGTTTCACTTCATCTAGCAGGTTGATTTTTATCTCACACATGCTTTGAGTGCTTCCTAACTCATGCATTCGACTTACAACGTTACAGGTGTTATATGCATACTTGTATGCTGTCGATGCAGAGTGCAAAAACACTGTCTTTGTTTATAAAACAGTCTACACACGCATTCAATTTGATAAAGGCAAACAACACATTTAGTAAAGCTGGTACGCTAACGAGTGTGACTGCAGAAACATTTTATAAAACTTTTTCAACGTTCGCTAAGTTTCACAACAGCCTGTCAAAGACTTCTTACAAAACTTATTTCAACGTTTGCGTTTAGACTTTTAAGCGAACATGTGCTTCACGTATTCTACACGAACGGTTAACGCATGTGATATAAAACCCTAAATCCAACCGTAGAAGAGCCTAGCCTTGGATTATGGACTTTTACGACCCATGCGATTCAATGTCATGGAACTAGCTCTCACACACTCAACGTTTGTGACAAGACTTTACCTGGTTTTATAAAACATTCAACGCTTACTATAAGACCTTTTAACACTGTGAAACAATCTACACAGTGCAGTGAAACTTTCTAGCGCTGTGGTGAGCACTGTTTTCATGTAACATTCTAAACTCTCAGTCTCACTGCAGTAGAAAACTGCTTTTAGTAAACCTGATGAAGCTAATCTAACAGTCATGAAGTTTGAATTTTCTAATAGGGGAACATTTGGCAACTGTCTCCAATAAAACTTTCTAACACTGTGAAAGTAAGTTACAAGACAATCTACACTGTGCAGTAAAACCTTTTCGATAAAATTTTCTAGTGCTGTGGTGAGTTCGGTCAGTCATAAAACTTCAATGATCAAACTTTACTTTCACAAACATGCGTCGCGGTAAATCTATTTGACTAAACTTTGCTTTTGCAAACCATGATACACTTTCTGATGACACTCACGAATAAAGTTCGATGATCAAGCTTTACTTTCTCAAACGTGCGTCGCGTTAAATCTATTTGACTACACCAACGCTCGCATTTCATGACACTTGCGTTTCGTAAAACGCCATGATCAAACTTTTCTAACTATACGTCAACCTGTGTTGCAGTAAAACTTTTTTACAACATGATAAAGTTTCTGACTACGTTCACAAGAGCTTGTTCACTAGCCAAGAGAGAAGTCTGTGATGTGTTGGATGTGGTGCAAGGGTGGCCTCCCATTTCATCCCTTCATCATTTCGTATCCGTGATAGAGACAGTTCTTAAAAGAACTTATGGTTCATTCTCGCATGGTTGGCCAACTATCGGGAGACAAGTGCAATGGAGATTTTATGAGGCAACCTGTGGCAGATAACTGAATGTCGCCCTGGCGGTCAGAGTACAACGTTGAGACGAAAGGCAACCACTTGGAAGCATGACGCAGAGAGGTTTCACAAGGATTACCATTGCCCACGTCCCATGCAGTACTCATCGCTACGGATTTCACCGCTGTCTCCAAAGAACGCCCACCAACAGGAAGTATGACGCCGAAAATCTCCGTGACTTGCACCGTCCATGACTTGATAGCCAGGCATGAAAACCGGTGGAGTTGGTAAGAGGAAACATCCCAAGTCGTTGCTTTGATCAGCTTGATAGCAAGCCGTAGAGAGGGATAGCAAGCCGTGATTCACAAGCGTTTTGCAATGGATATGTTTAGTAGCCACCCATGACAAGATAGCTAAGACTCAACCGATTGGCGTTCAAAGTGCTACGTTGAGAACTGTGTCAAATGCCCAACATGAGTCGCCCCAGCGGTTCCGGTCTAAAATATGACACACTCCCTTGCCACACTTATCACTACGGCATCATCCGCGTCCCGAAGGAACACCCTGTCATTGGAATATTACAGCAAAACTCTCCGTGTCATGCTCGCTTCCAGTGAAAAGCCGCTTGTATCATGTAAAGACTGGCTCAAACATCATGACAAATCCATTCGTTGACTTCAGCAGGGTCGAAAACCCCAGAAAACCTCCAAAAATAGTGAATTAAAATTTTTCAACATTTAGTACTACTTATGAAATTTTATAAGTAGTCTTTGATAAATATAGGTCTGATCAATAGCTATCGAACCTTTTTTGAATCAAGTCAAAAGGACTTGTAGAAGCAAAGTTACAAACATTTAAAGTTTTGGGGTCTTTTATGGCCCGGAGACGAAAGCCATCTCCTGGCGAACCTCTAAGTCTGACGCCTTAGCTGAGTTCAGCAATGAAATTTTCTAAGTCGGTTTCTTACATAAACCCGGTTTTTCAGATTTCCAATGCTATCATCAGAGCTCCGGAGTTCACCTACCCCAACCCAGTCGGGAGGAGAACTGATTTCCACAAGCAGAGTTTCCACTTATATAGTTTGTGGCGATCAGCTGATGACGTAATATCCATCATCCAAAAACTTTAAACCCGTCTATCTCCGGTTCTAGTGCTCCGATTGACTTCAAATTTTGACAGCCATGTTTTCTCGCTCTCCCCTTTCATTTAAGACATCCCTCGACCCTCTACAATGACCAGAAGCCGAGATGAAAAAACTCGGTCGTTTTTTCAAAAAGTTCCAAAATCTTGGAAAATGCGCGAAAACTCGATTTTCAACAGGCTCTCATTTGGAAACGAAACCTTCCACGCATCTGAAAAGATAGGATCCCAGAGAACAAAGTGCGGTCTTACCCCTAAAAGAAACTCGAGCTCTTCATTCACTTTCAATCCTCCGCTATTCATCGCCAAAGGTGACTACAATTTAATTAACATTTTCGCGAAAAAATCTCATGTGGAGACCCAACTTTTCAACTTTTTCTCTCCGATTGACTTGAAACTCACCCTCTAGATGCAGAATGGCACGCTGATTCCAAATCTGGTTTCTGTTTTCCCGTCCGAGGCTTGGTTCACCCGCTAGAGCGATTTTCGTAGAAGTTCTAACTCTGTCGTTTTTGCGCCAATGTCCAAAATTTTCAATGACGTCTCACATCTATACGAAGGCAGATAGGAACAAGCCGTGTCTTCCACTGAATTTGTCTCACTCTCAGCTTTCAAACGAGCTATTGCACGACTTTCTACGATCCCTACAACCAAAGTTGGAAGATCGCTGCCGAGGGGGGGGGGTCAGAACTTTTTCTCTTCGATTGAGCTGGAAAGAAGTTCCTAGACCCAACATTGGTCAAAACGTCCAAATTTGCACTTCATTTTCCCATCCGAGCACTCCTTCATGTCGAAAAGCGACTTTTCTCATCCCAAAACATCCAAAATCTGATTTTTCCAACTCTGACGTTTTCCTGCCATTTTCCTCCCTAAACCCAGGAAAATCGGACCAAACTGAGCTTCCCACTGCATTTTTCACATTCTTAGCTTTCAAATGAGCTATTGCACGACTTTCTACGATCTCTAACACCAAAGTTGGAAGTCTGACATGAGGGGGGGGGGGTCAGAACCTTTTCTCTTCGATTGAGCTGGAAAGAAGTTCCTAGACCCAACATTGGCTAAAACGTCCGAATTTGCACTCCGTTTTCCCTTCCTAGGCCTCCTTCGTGTCGAAAAACGACTTTTCTCATCCCAAAACATCCAAAACCTGACTTTTCCAACTCTGCCACTGCACCCCTTTCCTCTCAGGAAAACTCCTCCCTGCCTTCCTTCCCCACCTAAAATTTCACTTAGATTCCAAATCTGACCTCCGTTTTCACATCCGAACCCTCCTTCATAACGTTTTCCAACTTTTCTCATCCCAAAACCACCAAAACCCACCCTTTTCTCACTCTATCCTTCCGAGATTCCACCCCTTCCCTCATCACTCCTCCCTCCTTCCTTCCTTCCAGACGGGGGGGGGTAGGGAACGGTTTCCTCTCTCTCGGACCCATTCCTCCATCATATCCTTGGCCACTTCCTTCCTCTCTCCAGAGGGGGGATGACTCACCGTTGCGCATTTTGGACTTGCGCCTGGGATAGGATTACTACTGAACTGAACGAAATTGAAGCGAAAATGTGTAAATTGAAATGATCATTCAAATATTACTTCTGAACATTAAAGTTTTATTCTATATGCTTAAACAAATGGAATGTTTCAACTAACCCCGCGTTCCAACTAGCCCCGCTCTCCCCTATACATTTTGGCATGCTTAATAAATTCCTTTTTGAGTTGAGTCACCATCTTTAGATGTTATCATCTTTTTAGCGCACAGTTTCATCGTTATAAACGATTTACGACCGCTACCAAAATGAACTATATTTCTATGCCCTACTTCAGCAATTTCAGTAGATGTAATCATGTTTATATATTTCAAACAATGGACATGTAGCAACATTGTGGTGGTGTTGTAATTTCTATTGTATTGCACACAAGCATGAAAACTTGCCTCAAAATCGTTTACGACCGTTGCCATCTACAGACGTGGAAAAAAGTTTATGATAATCTTACCAGAAAGCTGATTTTTGACATAATTTTGCTATGGAAAGCTTTTGAGCGAGTTTCTCAAATTTATTCATTATCAAACATGCATGACATCAAATTTAGATAGTATCTGAGCTGTCTAGAAACATTCGCTCACTCATGAAGTCGATTTTTAATTTTTTTAGTAGGCCTATAATATATGCAAAAACAGCGATTTTTTAACATTTTCTTTCTGTCAATAGATTTCCATTATATCTTATTATTTGGGTTAAATACACAGAAGTTTGCTTAAATTCGACAAATAGAAACGCTTTTATTGCTACAAATGCTTGGTTATTATTTCCAGAGATGAACGTCAGTATTTTGTAGGGTAACCTTTCCTCTCCAGAACTCTTTGGATTCTTCTGAGCATTGATTCGACAAGTCCTTCACACTCTTGCCGGGAAACTACGATCCATGACAGTTTGATGTTACGAATAAGTTCGTGAATGTTAGAATGCTTTTGAGCATTGACTTTCACTTTCATGCTTTTGCCATAGGTTTTCAATGGGGTTGAGGTCTGAACTGTTACCTGGCCAGTCGAGGACCTCAACCCCTTTGTCCTCCAACCACCTACGAGTTTTCTTAGACAAATAGCATGGCGCGTTGTCCTGCTGAAACGCTCTTGTACTCGAAAAGTAGTGAGTCCGTGGCAAAATCAAGGCAAAAATGAGCAACGATGAGTCATCCCCCCCTCTGGAGAGAGGAAGGAGATGGCCATGGATGTGCTGGGAGGAATGGGTCCGAGAGGAGGAAACCGTTCCCTTCTCTGGAAGGAAGGAAGGAGGAACTCTCCTGTGAGGCAAGGGTAGGAATCTAGGAACGACAGAGTTAGAAAAAGGTGGGTTTTGGACGTTTTGGGATGAGAAAGGCCCTGTTTCGGCATGCTGGAGGGCTCGGATGGACAAACGGAGGGCAGATTCGGATTCTACGTGAAATTTTGGGTTTGAGAGGTTGTTTCGAGCTCAATCGCAGAGAAAAAGTTCTGACCTCCCCCCCCTCTGGACGAGACTTCGATCTTGGCTTGTAGGAATGGTAGAGAGTCGTGCGATAGCTCGTTTGAAAGCTAAGAGTGAGAAAAAATGCAGTGGAAAGCATCATATGTCCAGGTTTTCCTGGGTTTAGAGTGGAAAATGGCTTGAAAATGGCAGGAATCTCTGAAAAACGACAGAGTTAGAAAAATGTGTGATTTGGACGTTTTGGGATGAGAAAGGCCCTGTTTCGGCATGCTGGAGGGCTCGGATGGACAAACGGAGGCCATACTCGAATTCTACGTGAAATTTTGGGTTAGAGAGGTTGTTTCCAGCTCAATCGGAGAGAAAAAGGTCTGACCCCCCCCCTCTGGACGAGACTTCCACGTTTGGTTCTAGAGATCTTAGAATGTCGTGTGGTAGCGCGTTTGAAGGCTAAGAGTGAGAAAAATGCAGTGGACGAAACGGCGTGTCTCTACGTTCGTTCGTTGAGGTGTGAGAGTAACTTTAAGATTTTTGACCATCACCGAAAAACGACAGAGTTAGAATTTTCACGAAAATGGCTCTAGAGGGTGAACGAAGCATCGTATGAAAAAACTGAGACCAGATTTGAAATCAGCGTGGAATTCTGCATCTAGAGGGTGAGTTTCAAGTGAATCGGAGAGAAAACGTCGAAAATTTTCTTCACACTGGGTCTCAACACGGGACTTTTTCGTGAAAATGTTAAAATTGTGGCCTACTTTGGTGACGACTCTCTCAGGAATGGAAGTGAATGAAGAGCTCAGGTTTCTTTTAGGGGCAAGACCGCACTTTGTTCTCTAGGATCCCACCTTTTCAGATGTGTGGAAGGTTTCGTTTCCAAATGAGAGCATGTTTAAAATCGAATTTTTGTGCAGTTTCCAAGATTTTGGATACTTTGAAAAAACGACAGTTTTTTCAACTCGGCTTCTGGTAATCGTAGAGAGTCGAAGGATGGCTTAAATGAATGGTGAGAGCGAGAAAACGTGACCGTCAAAATTTGAAGTCAATCGGAGCACTAGAACCAGAGATAGACGGGTTTAAAGTTTTGGATGATTGAGATTACGTCATCAGCTGATCGCCACAAACTATATAAGTGGAGTCTCTACTTGTGGGAATCAGTTCTCCTCCCGACTGGGTTGCGGTAGGTGAACTCTGGAGCTCCGATGATAGCATCGGAAATTCCAAATTCGGAAAATTTCATTGCTGATATCAGCTAAGGTGTCAGACTTGAAGGTTAGCCAGGAGATGGCCTTAGTCTCCAGGCCATAAAAGACTCCACAACTTTAAATGTTTGTAACTTTGTTTCTACAAGTCCTTTTGACTTGATTCAAAAAAGGTTCGATAGCTATTGATCAGACCTATATTTATTAAAGACTACTTATAAAATTTCATAAGTAGTACTAAATGCTGAAAAATTTTAATTCACTATTTTTGGAGGTTTTCTGGGGTTTTCGACCCTGCTGAAGTCAACGAAAGGATTTGTCATGATGTTTGAGCCAGTCTTTACATGATACAAGCGGCTTTTCACTGGAAGCGAGCATGACACGGAGAGTTTTGCTGTAATATTCCAATGACAGGGTGTTCCTTTGGGCGGATGATGCCGTAGTGATAAGTGTGGCAAGGGAGTGTGTCATATTTTAGACCGAAACCGCTGGGGCAACTCATGTTGGGCATTTGACACAGTTCTCAACGTAGCACTTTGAACGCCAATCGGTTGAGTCTTAGCTATCTTGTCATGGGTGGCTACTAAACATCTCCATTGCAAAACGCTTGTGAATCACGGCTTGCTATCAAGTTCAAGGCAACGACTTGCCGACGTCTTGTAAATGACTCCACCGGTTTTCATGTCTGGCTATCAAGTCATTGACGGTGCAAGTCACGGAGATCTTCGGTGTCATGCCTCCTGTTGGTGGGCGTTCTTTCGAGACAGCGGTGAAGTCCGTAGCGATGTGTACTGCACGGGACGTGGGCAATGGTAATCCTTGTGAAACCTCTCTGCGTCATGTTTCCAAGTGGTTGCCTTTCGTCTCAACGTTGTACTCTGACCGCCAGGGCGAAATTTAGTTATCTGCCACAGGTTGCCTCATAAAATCTCCAATGCACTTGTCCCCCGATAGTTGGCCATACATGCGAGAATGAACCATGAGTTCTGCTTGCCTCTATCACCGAGGCTAAATGAAATGGAATGAATTGGAAGGGACATTCATGCGCCACACGCAACCACAAGCTCATTTCTCTCTTCACTAGTGAACAAGCTCTTGTGAGTGTAGTCAAATAGTTTTACTGTGACGTACGTTTGTGAAAGTAAAGTTTGATCATCCAAGCTTTATTCGTGAGTGTAGTCAGAAAGTTTATCATGTTGTACAAAAATTTTACTTCAACACAGGTTGGTGTATAGATAGAAAGTTTGATCATGACGTTTTATGGAACACAAATGTCATAAAATGTAAGCGTTAGTGTAGTCAAATAGTTTTTACCACAACACACGTTTGTGAAAGTAAAGTTTGATCATTGAAGTTTTATGACTGACCGAACTCACAACAGCATTAGAAAGTTTTTGTCCTTAGTTGAGATCCGGACTGCAGTGTGCAAAATGTTTTACGTGACAGCCTTTTCACAAACGGTGAAGTGTAAATTCAGAGTGAACACATCTGTTAGGTATACATCAACTTTGGATGTGAAGTAAAGCGAATCATGTTAGATGTACAAAATGAATTGAATATTAGACAACGCATTGAAGTTTTTGACGACTTGAGTGTGTCATGAAGAAACCTAAGTCTAAGTTTAACATGTTGGATTTGAAAAGTGAGATGGATAGGAATAAGTGTTGAATGTTTTATAAAACCAGGTAAAGTCTTTCCACGAACGTTGAGTGTGTGATGGCTAGTTCCATGACATTTAATCACGTGGGTCATAGCACAAGTCCTAAAGTCCATAATCCAAGAGTAGGGTCATCTACGGTTGGATTTAGGGATTTAGGGTTTAATATCACACGCGTTAACCGTTAGTGTAGAATACGTGAAGCACATGTTCGCTTAAAAGTCTAAACTCAAACGTTGAAATAAGTTTTGTAAGAAGTTAAAAACATTGACATGATGTTGTGAAAGTAGAAACTTAGCGAACGTTGAAAAAAGTTTTATGAAATGTTTCTGCAGTGACTATCGTTAGCGTACCAGCTTTACTAAATGTGTTGTTTGCCTTTATCAAATTGAATTCGTGTGTAGACTGTTTTGTAAATAAAGACAGATAGTGTTAAACGTTTTTGCAGTCTGCATCGACAGCATACAAGTATGCACATAACAACATGTGACGTTTTTTAAAAGAGTTGAATGCATATGAGTTAGGAAACACTCAAAACATGTGTGAGATAAAACTCAGCCTGCTAGATTAAGTGAGTACCTGACAAAAGTGTTGCATATGTTTTACGGGAAACTTGTAAAGGAGAACTGTGTATCGAGAACGTTTACTATCATCATGGACAGATGAACATGAATGATATATTCTAACTTCAACTTTCTGACGTTCAAATGAAATTCGTAAACATGAAGCTGTAGACTCCGCGGTGTAAAAAACTACATGACGAGTGACAACAACTTTATGTTGGTAAAACTTTCATAGGTTGATGACTACAGTCGCGTTTAAAATTGATATAAAAACCTGTAGAAACGCATAAGTCTTAGATGCAGTTCAACGTTGTGACTCGTACATTGAACTAACAAAATGAACAAGTCTGTGTAGAGGTACATAACACGCTCATCAGTAGGAAACAGCAAAGCATGTAATGTCATTGAATTATCAATGGAAAGTATTTGAGTTACAAGACTGTTGACGAGAGTGGATCTATTTCATTTGTATGAAACAGTGAACATTACATTAGAACATTAGGACTGTCCATGAGTATTGTAAAGAAAGGTTAGAATCAAATGTGTAAGTTTGCTTTTCATTTGCATGACAAATTAAGAGAATCAACCGTGTCTCATTCCTAAACTAATCGTGCGTTACTTGTAAGTTGATAATAGAATCAACATTGAAACCTGCATCAAGTGATTTTCTGTGCGAATGCAGACGATGTGAAAATGACACACTGATTGACATTTAACAATGCTTGCAATATTCAACACGCTGCCATTCAAAAGCAGCTAAAAAATTTATCATAAAACCTATCAGTGAAACAGATGTCATAACTCTTCCAACCCTCATGTGCACACAAAGGTTCACGAGTAGAGACAGCGCTGTCTGTCGCGCTGCCCCCTCAGCAGATAGAGTGTGCCAAGAACACAAAGATGAATGACAGCGCAGCCGGTTGGCGACCATCTGTCGCATTAAATACATTGCTCCCTATACACATTGAATTTTCTATCGCATCTGTGCAACGAACAAGGATGCAGGAACTTATCGTCATCTCAGACCTCCCACCTAGCTGATTCCCACACAGCTCATTGCTATCGCACCGGAGATATCATCGTGACGACTGAAAGGATTCTCACGTTGACAGTTCGTTACTGTACACTGTCACAGTTTTGCACGCACAAGTAACCATTTGCTGCTAAAGCATGGACACTGCCGATTTGTTCAAAGCTTCAATGCCTTGCTAGCCAGTATCAAACTTTTGTGTAACAAGTGTAAAACTTGTCCAACACACATCTTCAAAGTCCTAACTGCCATGAAATCATCATGTTTAAAGTTTTAAAGCCCATATGATAAGTAGCAAGGATCTATTGCAGTTACATGATGTAAAATATGAACGTGTGTAGAGAGAGGATGACTCTTAGACGTGAAGTCATGAATTTTATTTCTTCACCACCCATCAAATGGAAATAGTAATGGTGTTAGTTACATTGGAAGAATCATCAGAGCAAAATGTTCTATAGTAATGCAGGCAGTGGATTGAATTTTTGTAGTAGAGTCACATCCATGTCACTATATGTAAAGTTTGAAATCATGCTAGAATCCTTTCGGTATTTATAACGTTAGTAATAAAGTTGATGTGGGAGAACTGTATTCCAGTCATGTTTAAAGTGACAATGTGTGTGTGTGAGATTGATTTCAACGTTGTTGAGAGATATAACTTCGTGCGCTGCATAAACGAACACTTTATAAGACGATGCGAGTCCAGTGAAAGCTTATACAATTGTATAGACACATAAAATTGAAATGTCATGGGAATGCAGTATTGAACTTTACAAGCATCCTTCAAATGAAACATTGAATCAAGCCTCTTCGAAAGTGAGCATGATGATGATATAAGAAAGCATTCAAATGGTGTGAAGCCCCTAAGTATTATTGTTCAGCCGATTTGTTCAATTCTTCAGTGCCTTGCTAGCCAGTTACAAAAATGTTGGTGAAATATAAGGGAGACGTTCACACTCATTCATCAAATACAAGTCGCTTGATGCAATGTCGTTCGATATCGCTTTCTTTGACATGAGCCGAACTTGAGCTCCGCTGTGGATGCAGAGTGAAGATGGGGAAAGTCTTTCTCCTGGCTGCTTTGCAGGCAGAGAAAGGCGAAGCAATTCGCTGCCCCGTCCACCTCATTCCACATGAGCTTGTGGAAAACCCTTTGTTTAGGGATATGGCGCTAGAATATCTGGCGTTGCTGAGAACTCAGCGTCCGGAATACTTCGAGTAATCAAAGTATTCCATCGGTCCTTCCGAGGGCCCGGTCACCAATTCGTTGGAGGCCACCCTATTAACAAAGAAAAGTTACAGACTGTGCCACACACAAACACTAGATTTAAGGATCTCTATCTTAGAAAATGAAGAAGCTCTTATTAAATTCATCTGATGAGAACGCAACTTCATGACAAGTGTTAAATTTGTCCAACTCACATATTCAGAGTCCTAACTGCCATGAAATCATCATGTTTAAGTTTTAAAGCCCCATGATAAGTAGCAAGGATCTTTTAATGATGTAAAATATAAACGTGTGTAGAGAGAGGAAAGACGTGAAGTCATGAATTTTATTGCTTCACTACTCGTCAAATGGAAATAGTAAGGGTGGTGGAAGAATCATCAGAGCAACATGTTCTATAGTATTGCAGGCAATGACAGTCACGGTTGGATTTAGAGATTTAGCGTTTTGGATAACAAAAATGAACGATCTCTTTTAGTGTAGAATACGTGATAAATATGTTCGTTTTATAAAATGACTTTGAAGGCAAGACTCAATTTCATGATGAAGACAGATTTTATGTCGTTGATGAGAGATAGTTACATGCTCATTATGTTATACACTTTACATTTGATGTGGTCAGTTGAAAGGTGATTGATGCATGTTCAATAGAAGAGTTGTATGTATCTTAGTGATTGGAATCATAAGTGTGTAAAGAGTTGATGATGAAAATATATAATAGTCAACACATGAAAGTTTCTTGTTTTCCAGGCTAGGAATATATGAACATCATTCATCAGTCAGTGTTGTATTTTAAAAGTTGTATGCTGACAGAGACATAAGTTTACTAAATTATACAGCAAAACTCCTAAATCCCTAAATCCATAGGATAGATGTCCCTGCGTTGAGATCTAGGGATTTAGCGTTTTAAAAGTGTAAGTTACATAGATAAATCACGAAGTCCATAGCATAGTCAACCCTATGACAAGACTTAGCGTTTTATATGATTCATGTTAGCAATAGCTGTTCGTGTAGAATGTGACTCAATGCGTTTAGTCAGATAATGTATCATCAATTTCATTCACTTGGTTAGATGATGAAGAAAGTGTGAGATAGAAGTGAAAACGATCTCATAAAGTTTAGAACACATAGTAGTAACATTGTAGGAATAAGTAAAGTGAAAAGTTATGTCGTATGAAATGAGTGATACAAGACTAGCTCACATTGAACTGAATTGTTAATGTAACAAAAAGCTGTGTGGGTTTCAATAACATATCATGTACATACTGTGTCGTTTTATTTTCACATAAAGTTGGGCTTCAAAGAAAGTGGATTGACTTAGTAATAGAGTTACAACCATTTTTCTGTTTGTAAAATTAGTAATAATATCAGAATCTTTTCAGTGTTTGTAAGATAGGCGAAGTATAAAATAAAGTCAAGACCATGTCACTGTTTGTAAAGTTAGGAATTTTGTCAGAATCATTTTAGTGTTAGTAAGATAGGTAAAGTATAGAATATAGTCACAAGCATTTCACTGCTTGTAGCGTTAGAAATAAAGTGGATGTTTGTAAAGTTTGAAATCATGCTAGAATCCTTTCAGTATTTGTAAGATAGGGAACGTATAAAATAATGTTAGAATCCTTTCAGCATTTGTAACGCTAGAAATAAAGTTGATGTGGGAGAACTGTATTCCAGTCATGTTTAAAGTGACAATGTGTGTGCGTGAGAGAGAGATTGAGTTCAACATCATTGAGAGATATAACTTCGTGCGCTGCGTAAACGAACACTTTGTAAGACGATGCGAGTCCAGTGAAAGCTTATACACTTGTATAAATACATAAAATTGAAATGTCATGGGAATGCAGTATTGAACTTTACAAGTATCGTTCGAATGAACCATTGAATCAAGCCTCTTCGAAAGTGAGCATGATGATGATATAAGAAAGCATTCAAATGGTGTGAAGCTCCTAAGTATCATTGTGAGCATCTGTACGTTTGTCATTCCATGTATTTTATCACATGCTAGGAACTATTCAATCATTTCATCTTTTTCAGTCTTCACTTGCGATACATTCAGTTCACTTGAGGGTCATGCAAACTTACCACTCAGGATAAAGAGACCGCTATCACAAAGCGTGAGCCGTGCATCATTCCCCTTCCGTCACAACGAAGCGGGAATACCAATTTGTGGTAATCTTGACTCCCTACGTCAGTCAGGAAAATCAGTGGTTGACATTCCAAATATGGTGAGATGAAATCGTTTGAAGGAGACATGACCAAATTTGGACATTGGCATTTTTTGTCTTTGTGAGAGAGAAGTATGTAAGGCGCTTCTCCTCACCCAATTTCACTCCTGTTTCCTCCTTTCAACGGTGAGTCGTCTGACGTTTGCTATCAAACGTTCTAAGTTAGAGATTTAAAGTCAGATCTTACAGGCATCACTGCTACACTTTCTAACATTGGGGTCTTGAGGTTAGGGTCTTTATTGTCTGTCCTATGCCATTTATTACAAACATGTTTCTGATAAAAAGCGCTTTCTTGTGAGAACTGTAGTAAATAACTGACTTTTATCTTGCAGCTTCAACATGGTTTTATCAAAGTGTTCGCGCTACAGCGTCACAAGATGTTCATGTGATAAAGTATACAGAGAGACCGAATACAAAAAGCACTTGAGGCAGGTGGAACACATTGGGGAGCATAAGAAGGTCTTTGAAATAAAGACATGTGTCCATCATGCTGTGGAAGCAGACTCTGACTTTGTCGAATTTAGGAAAAGACATGACCAGTGTCCTAGTGGGTCTATTTCTAACTGCGAGTTCAAAAAGTGGTTTGATGACTTGTATAGACGAAGGCAGGAGGAGAGGGCGGCTGTACGACACATTGTCGACTTGGATGATGATGGGAACGATCTCTTCCTCAGCGATACAAGCAGCAGTGAGGAGGAAGGGGAAGTACAGGAGCTGAGAGCCATTTTCATTAGTGGTAAACAGGAATCTGAACATGTATCTGAGCATGCATTTGAACATGTAGAGGAGCCACTTAACACTTCTACGCCAAAGAAAGGCGGTATACGCGAGCAAACAAGAGCTCTAGATAGAGATGAGTTGAAGGCGAAGGCATCACAGGAAGCCCATTACATGCTGCTCAAAGATCGCTATGAGGCCATGAATAGACAAAATAAAGAGATGGTGCAGGACATAGCCAAACTAGAAATTAAAGTGGGAACGGTGAAAGTCTTACAGGAGGAAGTATTACAGCTGCAGAAGAGAGAGGAGACATTAATGAAAGAGAGGCGGGAATGGAAGGAGAAGGAGATGGCTTATGAGGAGGTAGTATCCGAGTTGAATCATCAGAGGCAGGAGGTTGACAGACTTGGTGTGATAAAGAGGAACTGTCAAGGGATGAGATAAGAAAATCATGACCTGAAGAGGAGACTTAGTTAGGCTGAAGACATCAACAAGGAAATGAAGAGAAGACACGTAGAGGTACATCTGCCAATCTACAGAAACTACGTTTGTGACGTGCCTACTGTTACAGATGATTTAAACACCACGCAGCAGCGCTACGAGGGAGGTGGGGTCACCTGCATTCATATCAGTATGGAGGTAGACGGTCGACTGTGATTTTTCAGTGAGAAAAGTGAAGAGGAAAATTCCTAGTAAATTACTCGAACGTCATTGCCTCTCAATCAACTCTAACACCATTTTTCTTTCTTACAGAGATCTTCGAGCAAAAGTAGAGAGGAGTCGGAGAACGCCACAAACAGCCTTCATGAGGCTAGTGAATGTCCCATACAGCCTTTATGAGGCTACCCATAATGAAGCCGGAAAGTGTTTTCACTTTCTGACGGTTCCAAGCCCGTTGAACTCAGAGGATGGGTTGAAAATTGATGAAAGGGATGAAAGGATGGCCACTCACACGCCAAACGTATACAGAAATCAAATTTCTATCTTCATTAGTTTGCAATCTCTCTTCACAGTGTGATGATATCAAAACACTCATCTTTAGCGAGCTAAGAATGAATAATCAAAGTCTCCATTAAACTAGAGTTATGAAGTAACTCATACATGTTACTAGACATAAAAGCATCAAATGTTACTCATGTAAATTGAAATGAACCGTTGAAGCATCTTAGGTTCTCATAACCTTCTCACACCTGAGTAACAGGAATTTTCAAGCCTGAGTCATGTACATGAATGCGATACAACTCACAACAGTCATTGCACAGTGATTAGAGTGTTAGAATACATGGTAGGGATTGTGTTGAGACCACTGAAGTAACATCGTAGGAATAAGTAAAGTGAAAAGTTTTGTCACATGAAATGAGTGATGCAAGATTAATAATAATAATGTTGTCTATTTCATGACATTGGCCCTAGTGATGGGAATCGTGAGGCCATACAAAGTCTGAATATAAAGTAATTTACAGCAATAATGATAAGTAATCAAAAACAGTTTATGGAAATAAGTTCTTGAAGAAGCTTAGAATAATAATAACAATAATTAGCTCGCATTGAAAAGAATTGGTAATGTAGCAAACAAGCTGTGTGGAATTCAGCATATGTTTGAAGACAAGTGCTGCTACAGTTTTAAGATGATAGGATTTGTATCAATGCTTATGGATGTAAGGCGCAACATGAAGAGAAAATGATTTTGTGAGAAAACGTCATGTTATGGCACCAGTTGGATGTTTTCGTTTAAGATAGGAGAGATATATACTTTATATTTCACAAAACCAAGGTTGATGACTAGTGCTATCATTTTCATCAAACCAAATTCTGTTTCTAATGTTGTTGATTTCATCAAACCAAATTCTGTTGCTAATGTGGTTAATTTCATAAAACCAAATAGAGATAAATTTCATCAAACCAAATTCTATCTCCTACGATAAATCAGATCATTATATATTATTATTATCATGGGCTCAATGTTTTGCTTTTCATATGTGATGTGATACAAACATAGTAGCGGGAATTCATCTGTTGCTGAGTTAAATGTAGTTGTCAGCGTTAAACGTGGGTGGGGCACAAGTTGAATTCATGTAAATAAATGTCAACTTTGAGGATGACATCATATGAACTCATACACCACTGAATGAAAGATATGATGAAACTTCGTCAAACATACAGCTGTCATAACTTTAAACACGCATCTACCAAGGGATAAAAACTCATTGTTTGTGCAGATGTCACATTCTCACGATTGAAAATATGACGCCACTGAGATAGCAAGTCACGGGATCATGGATGCTTTGCTAAGAAACATTAGTAACTTTCTACCGTCGTCTGACCTATGTAATAGTGTTCTTTAACCATCAACAGATAATGAGAGCATAGGATAGGCGTATGAGAGGATAATGAAAAAAAGCCAGCTGCGATCCTTCAATCAGGAAATTCAGCGATATTCTTTCCATGTTGGGAATAAAGGATATTCAAGCGATAAATGCATCTAAGTTTGTTGAGTGGCTGAGGATGGCAGTCAATGAAAATATGTCTTCCCTTTTCTTCTCCAACCGCAAGTTTAGAGCAATGTGATTGCATGATCTGACTTTTAAAAGGCTGTGCATCCTTTATTTCACAAATCAACATGTCTGGCAAGCAGATTTCACAGGTTACCCCATATAGAATTACTTATATGGGCGAAACTTCTCTCTCCGACGAATGTAAGGATATGGTATTTCAGTTTTTGAAATACTATTCCTTATTCGACGAATCTAACGTTGTACCTCCACCCGAATCCCCGATGATGGATCCGGAGGAATTTCCGAGTGAAGAGGAAGGTGACGAAGAAGGAATGAGTGACAGTGAAGAGAAAGGAGATACGTGGAGTGAGGACATGGTGGAAAGTGAGGAGTCGGCAGTGGAAGCGAGTGAAGATGAAAATGAGATTATTGTGATATCAGATGATGAAGTAAGAGTTTTACGCATGCATATGAATAGCTGTCATCTCAACTCGTTCATGTTTTCTTTCAGTGATGGCGTGGCACATGTTCTTTAAAAACATAAAGACGACACACTCTTTCTATACCTTTCCTCGTGAATGCATCATGAGTTCTGATAAGAACTTCCTTCTTATGCAGCTAAAGCGGTCCCAAGCCCGCCACATATCCTCGGATATGGAATGCAGAGGGGAAGGTTAAATGATGAAATGGAATGAAGGGAAATCAAACTTGCACCACATGCAACCACAAACACATTTCTATCTTCATTAAGATGACATTCAATCACTTGAATTCTAATGTGACCATCACATCCTTAGATCCTAGTACAGTGAACTCTCTAACGTGCTATGAGCTTGTTAAACCTATTTCTCACGTATCTCTAGCGTTACATACTGAAATGATTCTAACATTATTTTGTACTTCCCCTATCTTACATATACTGAAAGGATTCTAACATGATTTCAAACTTTGCAAACATCAACTTCATTTCTAACGTTACAAATGCTGAAATGATTCTAACATTATTTTATACTTGCCCTATCTTACAAATACTGAAAGGATTCTAACATGATTCAAACTTTGCAAACATCAACTTTATTTCTAACGTTAGAAATGCTGAAAGGATTCTAACATTATTTTATACTTCCCCTATCTTACAAATACTGAAAGGATTCTAACATGATTTCAAACTTTACATATAGTGACATGGATGTGACTCTACTACAAAAATTCAATCCACTGCCTGCATTACTATAGAACATTTTGCTCTGATGATTCTTCCAATGTAACTAACACCATTACTATTTCCATTTGATGGGTGGTGAAGAAATAAAATTCATGACTTCACGTCTAAGAGTCATCCTCTCTCTACACACGTTCATATTTTACATCAAGTAACTGCAATAGATCCTTGCTACTTATCATATGGGCTTTAAAACTTTAAACATGATGATTTCATGGCAGTTAGGACTTTGAAGATGTGTGTTGGACAAGTTTTACACTTGTTACACAAAAGTTTGATACTGGCTAGCAAGGCATTGAAGCTTTGAACAAATCGGCAGTGTCCATGCTTTAGCAGCAAATGGTTACTTGTGCGTGAAAAACTGTGACAGTGTACAGTAACGAATTGTCAACGTGAGAATCCTTTCAGTCGTCACGATGATATCTCCGGTGCGATAGCAATGAGCTGTGTGGGAATCAGCTAGGTGGGAGGTCTGAGATGACGATAAGTTCCTGCATCCTTGTTCGTTGCACAGATGCGATAGAAAATTCAATGTGTATAGGGAGCAATGTATTTAATGCGACAGATGGTCGCCAACCGGCTGCGCTGTCATTCATCTTTGTGTTCTTGGCACACTCTATCTGCTGAGGGGGCAGCGCGACAGACAGCGCTGTCTCTACTCGTGAACCTTTGTGTGCACATGAGGGTTGAAAGAGTTATGACATCTGTTTCACTGATAGGTTTTATGATAAATTTTTTAGCTGCTTTTGAATGGCAGCGTGTTGAATATTGCAAGCATTGTTAAATGTCAATCAGTGTGTCATTTTCACATCGTCTGCATTCGCACAGAAAATCACTTGATGCAGGTTTCAATGTTGATTCTATTATCAACTTACAAGTAACGCACGATTAGTTTAGGAATGAGACACGGTTGATTCTCTTAATTTGTCATGTAAATGAAAAGCAAACTTACACATTTGATTCTAACCTTTCTTTACAATACTCATGGACAGTCCTAATGTTCTAATGTAATGTTCACTGTTTCATACAAATGAAATAGATCCACTCTCGTCAACAGTCTTGTAACTCAAATACTTTCCTTTGATAATTCAATGACATTACATGCTCTGCTGTTTCCTACTGATGAGCGTGTTATGTACTTCTACACAGACTTGTTCATTTTGTTAGTTCAATGTACGAGTCACAACGTTGAACTGCATCTAAGACTTATGCGTTTCTACAGGTTTTTATATCAATTTTAAACGCGACTGTAGTCATCAACCTATGAAAGTTTTACCAACATAAAGTTGTTGTCACTCGTCATGTAGTTTTTTACACCGCGGAGTCTACAGCTTCATGTTTACGAATTTCATTTGAACGTCAGAAAGTTGAAGTTAGAATATATCATTCATGTTCATCTGTCCATGATGATAGTAAACGTTCTCGATACACAGTTCTCCTTTACAAGTTTCCCGTAAAACATATGCAACACTTTTGTCAGGTACTCACTTAATCTAGCAGGCTGAGTTTTATCTCACACATGTTTTGAGTGTTTCCTAACTCATATGCATTCAACTCTTTTAAAAAACGTCACATGTTGTTATGTGCATACTTGTATGCTGTCGATGCAGACTGCAAAAACGTTTAACACTATCTGTCTTTATTTACAAAACAGTCTACACACGAATTCAATTTGATAAAGGCAAACAACACATTTAGTAAAGCTGGTACGCTAACGATAGTCACTGCAGAAACATTTCATAAAACTTTTTTTAACGTTCGCTAAGTTTCTACTTTCACAACATCATGTCAATGTTTTTAACTTCTTACAAAACTTATTTCAACGTTTGAGTTTAGACTTTTAAGCGAACATGTGCTTCACGTATTCTACACTAACGGTTAACGCGTGTGATATTAAACCCTAAATCCCTAAATCCAACCGTAGATGATCCTACTCTTGGATTATGGACTTTAGGACTTGTGCTATGACCCACGTGATTAAATGTCATGGAACTAGCCATCACACACTCAACGTTCGTGGAAAGACTTTACCTGGTTTTATAAAACATTCAACACTTATTCCTATCCATCTCACTTTTCAAATCCAACATGTTAAACTTAGACTTAGGTTTCTTCATGACACACTCAAGTCGTCAAAAACTTCAATGCGTTGTCTAATATTCAATTCATTTTGTACATCTAACATGATTCGCTTTACTTCACATCCAAAGTTCATGTATACCTAACAGATGTGTTCACTCTGAATTTACACTTCACCGTTTGTGAAAAGACTGTCACATAAAACATTTTGCACACTGCAGTCCGGATCTCAACTATGGACAAAAACTTTCTAATGCTGTTGTGAGTTCGGTCAGTCATAAAACTTCAATGATCAAACTTTACTTTCACAAACGTGTGTTGTGGTAAAAACTATTTGACTACACTAACGCTTACATTTTATGACATTTGTGTTCCATAAAACGTCATGATCAAACTTTCTATCTATACACCAACCTGTGTTGAAGTAAAATTTTTGTACAACATGATAAACTTTCTGACTACACTCACGAGTAAAGCTTGGATGATCAAACTTTACTTTCACAAACGTACGTCACAGTAAAACTATTTGACTACACTCACAAGAGCTTGTTCACTAGTGAAGAGAGAAATGAGCTTGTGGTTGCGTGTGGCGCATGAATGTCCCTTCCAATTCATTCCATTTCATTTAGCCTCGGTGATAGAGGCAAGCAGAACTCATGGTTCATTCTCGCGTGTATGGCCAACTATCGGGGGACAAGTGCATTGGAGATTTTATGAGGCAACCTGTGGCAGATAACTAGATTTCGCCCTGGCGGTCAGAGTACAACGTTGAGACGAAAGGCAACCACTTGGAAACATGACGCAGAGAGGTTTCACAAGGATTACCATTGCCCACGTCCCGTGCAGTACTCATCGCTACGGACTTCACCGCTGTCTCGAACGAACGCCCACCAACAGGAGGTGTGACACCGAAAATCTCCGTGACTTGCACCGTCAATGACTTGATAGCCAGATATGAAAACCGGTGGAGTCATTTACAAGAGGTCGGCAAGAGGTTGCCTTGAACTTGATAGCAAGCCGTGATTCACAAGCGTTTTGCAATGGAGATGTTTAGTAGCCACCCATGACAAGATAGCTAAGACTCAACCGATTGGCGTTCAAAGTGCTACGTTGAGAACTGTGTCAAATGCCCAACATGAGTTGCCCCAGCGGTTCCGGTCTAAAATATGACACACTCCCTTGCCACACTTATCACTACGGCATCATCCGCCCGAAGGAACACCCTGTCATTGGAATATTACAGCAAAACTCTCCGTGTCATGCTCGCTTCCAGTCAAAAGCCGCTTGTATCATGTAAAGACTGGCTCAAACATCATGACAAATC
The DNA here is from genome assembly GCA_907163375.1 of Prostheceraeus crozeri. NCBI lineage: Eukaryota > Metazoa > Platyhelminthes > Polycladida > Euryleptidae > Prostheceraeus > Prostheceraeus crozeri. Next base: position 296,804 of record CAJQUW010001286.1, on the reverse strand, counting down.
CTTTCGTTGACTTCAGCAGGGTCGAAAACCCCAGAAAACCTCCAAAAATAGTGAATTAAAATTTTTCAGCATTTAGTACTACTTATGAAATTTTATAAGTAGTCTTTAATAAATATAGGTCTGATCAATAGCTATCGAACCTTTTTTGAATCAAGTCAAAAGGACTTGTAGAAGCAAAGTTACAAACATTTAAAGTTGTGGAGTCTTTTATGGCCTGGAGACTAAGGCCATCTCCTGGCTAACCTTCAAGTCTGACACCTTAGCTGAGTTCAGCAATGAAATTTTCCGAATTTGGAATTTCCGATGCTATCATCGGAGGTCCAGAGTTCACCTACCGCAACCCAGTCGGGAGGAGAACTGATTCCCACAAGTAGAGACTCCACTTATATAGTTTGTGGCGATCAGCTGATGACGTAATCTCAATCATCCAAAACTTTAAACCCGTCTATCTCTGGTTCTAGTGCTCCGATTGACTTCAAATTTTGACGGTCACGTTTTCTCGCTCTCACCCTTCATTTAAGCCATCCTTCGACTCTCTACGATTACCAGAAGCCGAGTTGAAAAAACTGTCGTTTTTTCAAAGTATCCAAAATCTTGGAAACTGCACAAAAATTCGATTTTAAACATGCTCTCATTTGGAAACGAAACCTTCCACACATCTGAAAAGGTGGGATCCTAGAGAACAAAGTGCGGTCTTGCCCCTAAAAGAAACCTGAGCTCTTCATTCACTTCCATTCCTGAGAGAGTCGTCACCAAAGTAGGCCACAATTTTAACATTTTCACGAAAAAGTCCCGTGTTGAGACCCAGTGTGAAGAAAATTTTCGACGTTTTCTCTCCGATTCACTTGAAACTCACCCTCTAGATGCAGAATTGCACGCTGATTTCAAATCTGGTCTCAGTTTTTTCATACGATGCTTCGTTCACCCTCTAGAGCCATTTTCGTGAAAATTCTAACTCTGTCGTTTTTCGGTGATGGTCAAAAATCTTAAAGTTACTCTCACACCTCAACGAACGAACGTAGAGACACGCCGTTTCGTCCACTGCATTTTTCTCACTCTTAGCCTTCAAACGCGCTATCACACGACATTCTAAGATCTCTAGAACCAAACGTGGAAGCCTCGTCCAGAGGGGGGGGTCAGACCTTTTTCTCTCCGATTGAGCTGGAAACAACCTCTCTAACCCAAAATTTCACGTAGAATTCGAATATGTCCTCCGTTTGTCCATCCGAGCCCTCCAGCATGCCGAAACAGGGCCTTTCTCACACCAAAACGTCCAAAACCCACCTTTTCTAACTCTCGTTTTTCGTAGGTTCCTACCCTTGCTGCTCCTCCTTCCTTCCTTCCAGAGGGGGGGGGGCTGAGTCAGCATGATGACTCATCATTTCACATTTTGCACTTGATTTTGGGATGGACTCACTACTTCGAAATGTTCTTAAAAGGAATGAGCTTTTCGTCGAGTATGTCGATGTTGTCGTCGTCAAAAGATGTCTTATTTCATTTCGATTATTCAGAAAATTATACTTGTCAATATCAAGATGAAGTTATGTCGGCCCACTGGAACGAAAGTCTAGTGTCTATATTCACAGTGTGTATATACCGCGGCTTGCATCACCCGGTACGGTAAGTGTTGTGATCGCATCAGACGTCTTAGATCATTCAAAAATTTCGACAGCAGTGTACTTGGATTTTTTGTTCCAATCGTATTTAACGACATGTCGAAAAATGTAATTCTCTGGTGAGATGGACCTGCTTCTCAATTTAAAAACAGATTCATGTATGATTTTTGCAAATACAGCAGACATAAATTTTCACTGAAATCTGTGAGATGGAATTTTTTCGCTACCTCACATGGTAAAGGAGGTGTTGATGGCGTTGGTGGAGTGTCAAAACGGTGCGTATGGAATGCTGTAAAATCTCGAACTGCTGTTGTTAAATGTGCTAGTGAATTTGCTGATGTTGCCAAAAAATATCTTGATAATATCAATGTTCATCTGATTAACGACCAGTGACGTGCGGAAAGGTTCAAAATCTACAATGGACATTTATTGATGCACCAATGATTCCTTCCATCAATAAAACACACTGCTGGCTCATAGCGGAAAACACTAACTTTGAGTTCCGATTGAGTAAGGAATTCAATGAACTTTCTTCATCTGATGAATTTGTAGCTGGTCAAGAATGTGAAAGCGTAGAATCTGATGACTCGAATGCTTTATCTACATCTGATTGGATTTGTGCTGAATTTGATGGAGCTTGGTATCCTGGCATGATTTAGGAGATTTGCCAAAACAACATCAATGTTAACTTCATACGAAGGATTGTTATCAATAGCTTCGACTGGCCTTCGACATCCGATATCCAAACACTAACAAGTGATTCTATTATTTGCTCAATATCTCAGCCCGTAATTGCTGCTTCAACAAGCTCAAGAGTGCAGTATGCTTTATGCCAATCGGATTTCCATGGAGTTACCGATTTGTTCGAGAAACTTTTTAGTTGAGTTCTCATACATGCACATGTACAACTTAGAGCTATGTTAAGTACATGAGTATCATTTATCGTAGAGCTTTTATACCCCCAGAGAGATTTATTCAATGTTCAGTTTGATTTTGATCAGATGATAAGTAATTTGATACATATTTGTCCATTGAACTTTCACGTTTACGACCGTTACCAAATCAAGTGTTTACGACCGTTACCATCATTTTGACATATTTCTCATCGGCAACGTAAGTTTTTATGAAAAGAACATTAGAAAAAGTAGCTAGGGAACATCAAAGTACTGATCTATAAGTTTGGAGAGGTTATTTCCAGTAAAAGCCAGGATATCCTTGATGCCGCAACAAGTACTTTTTCACATGCTAATTTTGATTTACGACCGTTACCAGCCGAAATATCAATATTGAGAAAAAAATATAGAACCTTTGTCGAAAATGTGATTATATAATGAATCTACACCACTCAGAAGTTGAGACACTGTTGTATAAAATTTGCAGTATTCTTTCATGCATGTTAAATATTGGTTTGAATGCTGAGAATTTACGACCGTTACTATATGGAACTACCCTGCACAGTTTTCGGCCTATGAGTGGCATAGAACAGGAGAGAGCAGCGAATTCAGCGCCCTAGCGGCTTCCAACTGGACTTCATATAATTGCTTATCCTTTACAGGGTTCTTTAAGTGCTTGAAGAAGGAGACAACGAAGGATTAGAAAAACGATGTCCCGGTTACTAAAAGTCACAATATGTTGTAATTCCATTTAATTTTAGTTGGCAACAGTGATCTAGGCCTACTTCTAGTATTTTTCTAAGTTTTGGTGAAATCGTGCGGTGTACTTGAGTCTAAGGTCACACTAAAATATTACCGTGCCAAATTTAGGGGAACTGTAGGACGCTTTGGGTGAAATTGTCTGTCTAAAGCTGTCAAAATCTAATATCGCGAAAAAGTTCCTTATAACTTACAAGTATGTGTCATTGACCAATGCTTCCTATCAACTTTAGTTAGCACAATGGAAACGACTTGCAATTGAGTCCTCAATTCCATGTTCAGTCCTCAAAGTTCATTTCAACGGTAATTACTAGAAAATCCCATTCACTCAATTTAATTCGTTCTTCAGTGAACGGTTCGAAACCTCGCTCGCTCTCTGTGATCGGCTAGCGCTGAAGCAAGTCGATCGGCGTGCTTCTATTTGCTCAAGTTTGTTTGAAAATCGCAGGCGCACCTCACTTTAGTTGAGTGTTTATGATTGCCATCTGAATAAATTTTCTGGCTCAGCAGAATTCTGCGGTGCAAATATCCAAAGCTGCATTAGATTAAATGAAGCATCTTATTCATTTCTTATATGAAAATCTTTTCTGTAACCATCTGCTCTTGTTCAAAGTTCTTTGCCAAAATGCTTCTCCTTTACATGAGAAACAGTTGTTCCTTCCACTGTGCAAATTTTACAGTATTAGACCTATGCGAAGAGTTGACTTGAGACACTTAAGGAAATAAAGCTGCAGGCACTCGAAAGTTTTTTATTTAGTGATGAACACTTGCGTGAAAAACTGCATCTCAACAAGTCAAGTATTGCTGGTTTTTGAGCATTAAACACGTGTTCGAAAACTGAAGAAGACATCAATTTGTTCAAAACGTCTATTCTTTTCTGGAGACCTCTACCTGTTGAAAATCAATTTGAGTGTAATAATTTTAGCTCAAACTTTCGACTGCCGGACTGTACGTCTTAAAATTGCAGCTAAAATTAATGCATTCAAATTGATTTTCAACAGGTGGAGTTCTGCGGAAAAAAAGAATGGACATGATCATCACACCTGAAAGGATAATTTCATTAATTTGTCTAAAACATTAGAATTTTTCAAGCTAACGAAAACGAGGACGGAAACTAGAAAATGTCGGGTCATACGTGAAATTGAACGAATTTTGAGCAATATTTCTACTCCTGAGAATAAAATCGCCTATCGGTCCACGTATCGAAAGTTGTTTCTCAATCATGAATACAACGTCAACATCGATGAGCTGTCAGTAGAAACATTATTTTTCACTAAAGAACTTTGAATCGTGAAGATTCTATCGAGCAATTCAGTATGTACGTCCAATCTACGAAAATCCAAATTGCGAAATTTATGAATTATGTTTGGAGAAGACTGAGAGCGAAAATTCTCCGCAGTAAAATGAAGGTCAGCACGAAGCGGTTGACGCAAAAGTAAAGAAGAAAAGTGATGACTGGTTGAAGCTGTTACGGCGTTTGAGAATTTTGATAAAGAACATCAATGGAAAAATAAGTGAGCGGTCGACTACCACAGAACCAAGAACAGATATTACAACATCGTCTAAAAATTCCATCTCATGTAGTGTAAGCAAGAGGAACCAAATTGCTGAACCCTAAGAGACTGAAGACGATGTCTGTCCTAGATTATATCAAGGGCATTTAACTTGTTCTTTAAGATTAAAGAGATGGCTAGAGGTATGCTAAAACATGGATGAAAGTCCAGTTTTCTATTGTTTTCAGACAGTAGCCTAATCAAGAAGCACACTATTTTACTTGAACATTATAAACTATTCAGCTTAACAATAATTCTTGCCTTCTATCAATCTAGTTTTGGTGCAATATTGCAAATGAAAAAAAGACACTTCTTGATGCACTTCTCGTTTTTTTATTTCTCAAAGGTTTCTCTGAGAAATAAATAGAAGTGTCCATGAAGAAGAGGTTTTTTTCATTTGGAATATTGAATCTATCCTCGTAGTAGAAGATGAAAATTAACTTTAGCTTTGATACAACAATTGGCCAATTAACGGATATTTTACGTGGTAACTTAATCTTATTCATTCATATTTCCAGAGTAAATCTGATTACTTATGAAAAATGTTTGCAGAGCCCCTATTTATGATTGATAAACTTACCTGTTACGTATGGGAACGTGCAAAATTGTGAACAATTAGTCATGCTCCGTATGGGTTCTATAAGGAAATTGTTTTGTTTACACGTTACTGATTATTTTTATGTTTTGTTAATCTTATCATTCCAACATGTAGATGGTTGTAATTTTGATTGCATCAGATATATCTGAATCTGCATATTCAACATGTAGGGCCTACTGTTATATCGAATGGAAAAAACGGCATTCAGTAAGAATGGCATAATTGTCGCATTACTTACAAACTTGAACAAATTTAAGTTGATTGCATTGCTCCACATTTCTTTTACAACGAACTGATGTATTCGGGCAGGCCTACTGAAATGAAAAGCGTGCAGATCTCTGTTATAGGTATGCTGCATACCGGGGTATGCTGTCGTATGCACGATCAGAACTTATAGATGTGTGCCGCTAGCATCGTACAAAATATCTAGGCTAATTATTAGAGACGTGCCCTAACCTGTCACGTGCCAAATATGCCTAGTTGTAGTGTACATGCAGTTATAGGCCTGAGCCTATCTACAGAGCAACTTGTTTATATAGAAAATGTAACTTTGGTGCTCGGGTGTTGCAATTGACTCCATGCTGTCTTGTTTACTTTGTAAAATATTTTGAAAGTATAATTCCAGACTTTTGGATTAGGCACAATTTTCCGATCGTTTGGTTTTTATCAGTTTCGAGCCCTTGAGTAACAACTCATTACTAATTAAAACCCCACTATGTATACTTCGATTTTATTGAATGAACTCGAGCAGAAATCGATGAACCGATGCAGTAGGCCTATCATGTGATAGCCCTATATGCAAATTTTTGCACTTGTGGAAAAATTTACACGGATTTGACTGATCACGACGGCAATGCAGAATGAGAATAGCATTTTACAAATCTTACTTGTTATGGCAGCTTTGGATAGGTAGTGTTTGCTAAATTAGCAATTCGATGGCTGACTATAAATTAGTTTCATGCTCAGCCTAATTGATAATGATTATAATCATTATTAATAAATAATCAATGATGTGAAAAAAAAATCAGCTTTCTCTCCCGAGTAATTTAATGCCACAAATAATGACGAATAAAAAATATGTACACAGCCGACGTTTCGGGTCCAGACCCTTTCTCAAGGCAAGGCAGCAAAAAAAATGACAGTGTCATTTTATTGCTGCCTTGCCTTGAGAAAGGGTCTGGACCCGAAACGTCGGCTGTGTACATATTTTTTATTCGTCATTATTTGTGGCATTAAATTTCTCGGGAGAGAAAGCTGATTTTTTTCACATCATTGATTCATTATGGTCCTCCCGCCTTCAGCCATCTCTTATTTAATAAATAATGAAATAATTAATAAGCAAATATTAATTATAATTATAATAGTAATTATAAGTAAATAATTATTTGCTTAAGCGTGATCATACAAACTACCTGTGTCTACCTGCCACTGAAAGAGCAAATTATCACAATCAAAAACAATTACCATAATTAACTTAAATGATGGGTCTATTATTCAGATTCAAGAAAAATGAAACACCAATTTAGTGAACTACAAAATCATGCCGATGAAAATTAAATTAAAAACTTGAAATTTCAGCCTGGAAGCACAATGATATCTCAACTTTTCCATGAAGACTTGCATTATAATGCAGTTCATGAAATTTCCCTGATTATTGATCTCCGCTTAATTATGGTAGGCCTGCCTGTTAGCAAGTGTCTATTCCTTTTGATATATAATAATTTCATATTACATACTTATATAGTGGGTCCACGTCGCTAGTATATACACATAGGAGTAATTTGCAAACATTTAGCTTCTTATAAAGTGATCAAATATTTTGTTAGACCGCAGGAACATAATGTCTACAAAAACTAAATCTTCTGATGTAACTGCATGATGACACGTTTTGAGTCGACACTTTATCTCAGTGGTAGGCAACGCGTGACCCGCCATCGCTTCTCATATCTAAAGTGACCCTCGGACATTATTTGAATCGATGATGTGAAAATGATTCACTCCGACTTCGGCTTTTGGGAGGTGCATCTGTGAGGGATCCTTTTTAGAATTTGCAAAACCATTAAAACTAAATGAGCATTATGATGGCACAAGAAATAAAAATTCACATTCGAATTATCCAACCATGCTCCTTTCATAATGAATATCTTCTCGTATAAGCGCAAAATGGTCATCACATGCGCGAGTTTATGTTAAGTTACACAGTATTCGATGCTCTGCTGAGTTTGTTTCTTTACGTAATAATAAACCACGCCTCAATGAATCTAGAAAGAGGCTATATTCATTAGACCTTGACTACGAATGGAGGGACATTGGACATTGGACAGATGGACATTGGACAGGATGAACATTGGACAGACAAATACCATCGTCACCCTGTGAATTGAGTAGGCCTGTTATGCCGGCAAATTTGAACAAGTCAGGCGTATTGTGGATGCCATGGACGCAGACGTTGCAGTTTCAATAACTAATATTCAGAAGAATTTCTGTATAAAACGGAATTGAGGCATAAGTGGACTTCCACAAAAGCCAATTGCTTGAAAATCATCAAAGAAGTTCAAACCCCTGAACTTTGCAATCTTTCCGGAAAGCTAAATGCTTAAAGCCGACCGATATATGCACCAGAGCGATTTCAAATTCGCGGGCGTTACCAGCCCTGCCATGCCGGAGGGACATATTTACGGTCGCTGTCCGCCCTGCCGTACTCAAATGGCTAATTAAGGGAATTAAGTTAATTATCGAGGAAGTTTCAACACAGCATTAAGCCTACAATTAATAAGTAGGGTGATGGGGCATATTGAACCACCAGCCTCATCCCCGGAACTAGAGAATGCTTAAAGACATTGTTAATTGCAACAAATAAACATGATTCCTCTGATAATTTCAACTGTTTATGCTCTCAATCATTATTTTCACAGGATTTCCCCAAATTTCAATGAAAACGTAAATTTTCAGAAAATCGGAACTTTTGTTTTAGTGCAGCCAAAAACTTGCGTATATTTTCACTAGACAACATTTTTCTCAAGTATTCTTTATCAGTTTCATTAATCTAAAAGCTAAAACTATTTGAGTGCAGCCTTATTTGCACACGAGCAATAATCACGTCACAAATCATAGACAGTGAATAGTCGGTGGAAGTAATTATTAGATTATTCTAGTCCAATAACCATTACACTTTTCGGTAATATTATCGGCAACTCACCCAGTTGCAACACCACCTCAGTACAGCGTTACGCTAATATGAAATCAAAGTACCAGACTTTCATGTATTAGCGATTCACGTCATCTGCATGCATGTAAATAGAATCATCAAATGTAATACAGATTTGCATCCTAAGCTGAAAAATAGGAACAAGCCTGAATAGACGCTATTTCATCAAATATCAGGAATCATCAACCAACATCGACACAACTACCTGTTTAAAGCTGCAGCCATACCCGGGTAAGTTTGAGATGCGCAATTAGAATGTAGAGTGGAATTTCCTCGGGTATTCATTTATATACCGCATTTTGCCCACTGCTGACAGGGCATTTAGGTTAGTGCGTCTGCAGTTTTAATAAGAGCTGCTTTTTGCAAACACAATCAATTGGAACTATTTAATATTGACTTGGATCCTCAGATGAAAAATGGGAACAGACCCGAATAGTCGTCATTTCGTGTAATGTTGGGAATCAATGTTTGTGGGCTTCACACCTCTCAACATCGACACAACTCCTAATTTAAACTTGCAGCCATGTATTTGTGCATTCAGTTGCACACAATCTTCTGTTGCCACTTCATCGAAGACAAAAAACTGTTTGAATATATGCCCTGACGAATTGCTTTTGCGATCAACTTATAAACTGCACACTCTATAAAATCAACCTTAAGCTTAGAATTGACCATCATGATAAAGCAATATTAGAAAGAAAGAAGTATTGAGACTGAAGGATAGTTTTCAATTTCTTCGAACTATGATAAAACTACATGTATATACAAGTTTGGCGAACTAATGCTTTTAGAATGCGTAGATGGAAGTGAGTATAAAGTTAAGTCTTGTCAAGAGCTTTTCCTACTTTTTACGCTTGAAAATGACTCACAATTATTCATACACAAAACAAAACTTGAGTTAATGCTATTTTGAAATTGAAATGATTTCTATAAAAAATTGCATGTGATTCGCATGCCACTTAATTGATTCTAAAACCAAAAGAGCAATTCTAATACATAGACATCGGATGATAATTAATCACATAGTGTATTGCGATGTCCATATTTAATCATGACTTCTTATTCAATTTGACACAATTAATCTAGTTTCTCATAAAAGATTTCAGAAAAAAATTAGTGTTGTATATACTATTTCTTACAACTGACATAATTTGTCTAGATTATGGTTGCTGAGGCTTTCATAGCCTCGCCATGTAGTCGTAAGGTACTCCCATGCCTTGATCAATATTAAAGATGAGCGGATTTCATGAATTTTGAAACCCGACTCGGACGGAAAGCCAACCCGAACCCGATCAGAAAATACCAGAACCCAATCCGAACGCAACCCGACCCTAATCCCGACCAGATTAGATCCGAAAGCCATTAATGATTTTATGCTAATACTCGTATGGCCTGAAAGTCATCGTATTATAGGAATCTGGGTAATTTTAGAGCTGCATGAAAGCTTCATCTCAGGCTCAAGTGGATCTATAAACAATAAACACCGCAGGTAATCTTCAGGAAGTGCCATCAGTTAGATTTAATGGCACTCTGCTCTAATGGTAAACGCTGTACCGACCAACTCGATGGAATAGAAATAATCACAAAACCGCAAAAATATGAGAAAATTTGAAGGCGATATTCAACGAAATTATTATATATTTCTATGAAACAATTAACAGCCATCTTGCCACATGCTAACTGAACTATTCTTGCAAATGAGTATTTTAGTTGTTTCCACTGTTTTCAATTATTTTCACACTTCCATAACAAAACCAAGGAGGTCTAGATATCTATAATTGTACAGGAGGCAGAATGACGCTTTCTGTGGGAGAGCTTCGAAGGCCTGTTACAGAGATAGGAGCATACACAACTGAATAAATTTGCAATATTTTGCAAGTTTTGTCGAATTTTTGTGTAACCTCAGAATTATCTGCTCTCTTTCATTGTCATTGAATCGAAAGTAAAGATCGGGAGATATTTCATTCAAAATTTTTTTCGGATTCAGGAGGCATTCACGTATGTACGGCAAGATTGCATGAACTAGCTACTTGACGCTGTTGAGGCATTTTATCCCAGGTAGCTTAAAACTTACAACATCACATTTATTGCAATCAAAATGTTGCACTCTTCCAGATTACAAAAATGCATTTCTGAAGATAGTCGACAGCTTGGAATTACTCATGATTGTAACTTTCTGACTCCCTGTCATAGTTATAACAAAGTTTGACGTTATAAATTTTTTTCATTTTTAAAGTAGGTCAGCAAACTTACTAATGCTTCCTTACTTCGTAGTCCATCAGATTTTCTCTAGCCATGTAATCAATCTTTAACATACTATGATTTCTGAATCATGCTGGAAAGACGTGCTATGATCTAGATTGATGGATGGAAATCGCATATCATTATGTCCGATATCTTGAATCCTATCATTGGAAATACACAAGATTCGAGCTTATACCCGGTTTTCTCTATGAGTACTCAATGTTCAAGCTTCATACCTTACAGACAAAAACTTATGGTTATCTTACATTTGTATGCATAAATTCAGCTCAATCGAATGGAAATTGACGAAGTTATAAGCGTTTAGTTTTCGTCACTTTTTTGGGACACCGTACAATGTACAACTAGATATGTGCATAGCTTTATCATAGCTGTGAAATGTCATCATAATTTCATTTCGATATTGAAGTGAGGTATCACAATCCATTTTATGATATTAAAGATTTACTGCAGAAGAAAGTATGCAAATATAAAACTTTATTGTCAATAACCCTGGTATTCATCAGCATATACCATGCATTGACGCAGTCGTTAGACCAGCATCTAGTAATTTAGTACGTAGACGATTATCTATAACAAATCAAACTTCTACAATCAATTTTGGCTACAGCATTGAATTTAAATTTATAAGATATTCTGCAATTTAACGATGAAGTCAGAAATATTCTGATAAGAGCTGATAATAAAAAACGTACCATCTGAATTTCGCAGAAATTCAATTGATTCTCATGTCTTCCAAAGGTGTCGCACATCAACGTGTTATACATCATTTGAGAGCTTGCATTCTCAGCATTAGAATGCAGACTTTCAGAAAATTATAGATATGCAGATTAAAATAATAGACTTGCATTCGTTGAACAGTGCTAAGAATAAGAAAATCGACCAATTCACAAATTGCAATTTTTTAATAAGAAAACATGTGAACATGATACTGATTCAGACACGGGGAGAACGAGCATTTTCTGAACTCTCTCTTTTGATATGCTGGTCATCAAAAGCACTGAGCTAGGAAAAATACGATATATCGAGAAGTCACCACAAAATTATGACTCTTTTGACTGAAAATGATATGCTGTCACTTTTGATCGAAAATGATCATGTTTAGTATCTTCAGAATCCTTGCGATGCAAGGAGTGTGAATATGCAGGTTTATTTAAATTTGTTCAATAGTTTTTTTTCAAACTTCTTCAATATTTTCCCCATTACCGCTAAAGTACACAAACATACAAGGTAAACAATCGGCAGTCGCTGTGAGAGAACAAATACATACCTTCACTAATTGTTTTGCTTGGAGCCTTCGTTCACATTACATGATGCTTATGTACTTTAGCGGTACATAAACAGCTCAGCATATTTACGATTCCACTCAATCCCGGGACTGAGACTTTCCGGTATTTTCGAGTGCTTTTTTGCATTAATAGCATGCAAACAGCATTTTCCAATAGAAAATCGAGGCTTCAATTATTTTCCACTGTTTTACAAATAGGTTACAGGAGACATTTGATTAGATTTGATATCGATATTTTGAAGCTATCATTGATGAACAGGTGCCAAGCAGGGCCATATCTCCAACAAATGACCAGTGACTTAATAATAGGTGTAGCTGGGAAGAGAAATGGGCATGTGAGTAGGTGAGATGGACTATGCTGCAGCGCATAGAATTGGTCCATAGGCACACTGTATACTTGAGCTGCTCGAGCAGCGATCACCGCTCCCTGAAAATAGATTATTCTATGTATATACTGTTAACTGATTTCCATCTAGACTGAAATAAATATCACCTGAAATGCTCATAACATGGCTTTAGGCCAGCGCTTAATACAATTTTTTTAAAAGATTAAAGCATGTTTTAAAAGGCACATGCAAAACACCCTAGATCCAACAAAATAAACAAAATAATCAAAACAAGATTACAACAATGCAAGATTAAAGATATGGAAATTGCAAAGTTGGCTACACGGAAGAAGCAAGTAGTATAAGAGATAGATGTATAAGCAATATTGAAAGTTATAAGACATGACTATAGCACAATCAGAGTATGATTGCAAGAATAAAAGAGGTGCCGTAAAAAAGAAAAATACAAACTGCATAAACCATATCATAAATGAGACTATAAGAAGTCAAGTCCCTCCTACGTAAGTCCAGGGGCCTATTTCAATTTGAGGTACCTAACCTTAGGATTCTTAGAAATGACGTGAGTGCATTTCAAAGTTAACGCTAGGTTCATTAGGATGACGCTAGGTCCCCTAAAGTATCTGAAGTGGTGACTCAGCATCAAGAGAAACTTATATACGTCATTCGCTTATATTTGTGTTCGTGATGTTCGTAGATTTTCGTTTCCGACACTCATTTTGCAGAAGATGAAATCTTCTACAAGGGGCTATTTCAATGAAAGTTCGCAACCTTGCTGCCTAAAGGTTAGGTACCTAACGTCATGGTCCCTTAATTAAGGTGGATAAGCGTATTTCAATCTTAAGGGAGCATTATCTTAAGGTACCTAGCGAGCTCCCTTAAGGTATTTAACCAAATATCAAACAATTCAATGCCTCTGTCTGTCACCAGGTCAGATAGATATTTTACCTAGCGTAATGAAATACACCATTAAAAGTAAGCCTCGAATTCATGAATGAATCTGGAGACGAATGACGTTCCATTTACTGCAGGATGTGTATTGGAAACAATAAGATTCATGTAATTAAACAAAAACGGATGTTGATCTCAAAATTGGTGATAAAGATCTAAAGATTGTCATTGGTCTCAAGATGGGTGGCATAAAGTTCTCGATGTCAGGCAGTCCATTGGCCACATTTGTAAGAGAGAATAAACTGTAGCTAAAGAAGCGTTTTAAGATAGTTAAAGTATCGATGTTTATGAAATCCCACATACAAAAGGCCATGAAACGAAATGCAGGACACTTTCTTTTTACTTCTAGTTGATGTAGTATATGTAAATTGCGTCATACATTGCTTTCATGTGTGGTCTCGACTGACCACAACTAACCACTTGAGAAACTGAAATATTTGCCGAAATTATCTGTGAAACATAAGTCTTATATGGTATAAAGTTTATCAAAATTGAACCACAACTTCAACTCGAGAACTTCATTCGAGAATGCATTTTCTTTGTGCAATTATTGTTGAAACGGTCCGCATATTCTTAATTGCCGTATTGTCTTCCTATATCACAAAGAAACCTACCTTGTACCATATAAAGACCATATAGAGGTTAGGTAGCTGATTCGGTAGGTCTAGAGCTACCTTACTCTTTAACTTAAGTTTTGCACCTAACATAAGATTGAAAGAGAAGATGCAAGTACTTTAAGATTTTTCGCTCTTTTCATGATGTGTTAGGTAAGATATCTATTCCACGTGACAGCCAGAGACAGTGAATTGTTTGTTATTTCAATAGATGCTTCAAAGGTTTGAAGTTGTTTGTTGAAATTCTTTGAAGTTGTAATACGCTTATCCATAGAAATCCGACTTTTCGCTTTGTTTACTGACTAGAATAGACAACAGCTGTTTGCTGATGGAAATTTCAGCCGCTCAGCTGGGTGCCAATTGCTAGATCTTTGAAAGAGTCAAATCACTGAAACATGCAACCACAGAATTAGATTGTTTGATCGTATCACTTTGCTAGAAGTGCAAACTGATTCAAAGAGATGGCACATGCAGGAACATAATAAGTGGGCAAAAAGAAATTTTTAATACCTTACAGAGATAGGAAAAATAGTCGTGCGTCGCTTGCGGATTGCTCTGAATTCCTTCAAAATTCTCCGATCGCCACGACTCCTTCAGATTCGAAGAATTCAGATCATTGCGCAAAAGTTTTCTCGATAATGTTGGGCTCTACGATCATTTTAAAAAAGTTAGCTGGCGCATGAAAAAACGTTCACCAACTTCTCTGTAGAACTTGACATCGTCTGTGTCTCTCTGCTGTATGATCCGGTTGATAACAGTCACTGAAACTTTGCACAATTTGGCGTGTTTAATGTTGAACTGGCTGCTCATTGTTCGATTGCTATGGCATTTAGTCAGCAGATTGTGCCATTTCATTTACGTTACATGTTCCAATGTTTCCTTTCTAGTCAAACGGAAGAAGAGACGACCTGTCTAATTCTGTGCATGCAACAGTTGTCAATTCCTGCCGCTTGGCGATTTATTGTAAGTTATTTTGTCAGAATGCTTTAATATCAAAAGAGAAATAAATGATAATGGTTGTGAATATTTACGAAGTTCACAGATAAGCTGCCGGTGCCTTCCAATTGTCAACCACTAGAAGCCGCCATCGTATAATCGTTGTCATAATAGCGCATGTCCGTCCACGACGTTCTACTGTTTTCATTGTCCATGGCCGTTCTAGTCATTTATTATTACAGAGCATCGGATTTCTATGTGCTTATCCACCTTAAGGGAACATGACATTAGGTACCTAACCGTGAGGTTGTAAAGTTAGGGACCTTGAATTGAAATAGGCCCCAGGTCTCCTTATTGACTCGCTAATATCAATGTTAATGTCTACGCCAGACAAGTCAATGTCAGGCTTCATTGAATAGGATTGTCGAAGGAGGACGTCTTGAAGGTAGAGCGTCATCGAGTTGAGCTCTTACTTACTTTTAGCCAGTTTCATGCAGCTGAGCAATTGCCCACACGAGTATGCAGCCCGAACAATTATTAGGCTGTTGTGTCTTTCAGTTTTGCAAGAAGTCTACTACTGTAACAGACTCAAACAAAGGTTGCATATGACAGCATTTTGAAAAGGAATCGGCGGACCGCATCAAATGGATTCACGGACCGCAGGATGCCGATCCCACTTAAGAGTATTATTTGGGTAGAATTTCCGGTATTAGGCCTACAGATCTCATTCCCGCTCTTATTACCGCCAGTAATCACCGTAACAATTCTATGCATAAGAATGATTTGATTAATCGATCAACTGCCTCGTAGGAACTTATTGCGCTTCGTAGGTGTTAGTTGAGACTATTGCTATCTTTCTGCTTCGAGGCGGGCGGGAAATTCACAGGAAATTCATCGCATGGAACAATAGTCCGGGAGCTAGCGTGAAGTTGTGCAGGGAACGAGGTAGTACATAAAACTTTCACATAGCATAGTACACCTCTACCCTACTGCAAAACTTCGCGTCTGCCGGATCAGATCATTTGCTTTTCAGAAATAGAGATGATAACAAAATCCTATGTATTTCCAATGGTAAAATTGTGACATTTAAGGTGTTGACTCCATTTTTTCGCATTTTTGCTCATAAAAGTTACATAAATTGGTATTTTGTTGAACTGGTTATTATAGAAATCATCTACAGATCATGATCTTTCAAATGAGTTATCATTCAGTGACAGAGGATGAAGTAAAGTGTACAAACAGACACTTTTCGTTGGTGTAACTGCAAATTTTAACATAGAAATTTCAGGAAAATTGTTGATATACTTTAACGAAAAGTGTCTGTTTGTACACTTTACTTCATCCTCCGTCACTGAATGATAGCTCATTTGAAAGATCATGATCTGTAGATGATTTCTATAATAACCAGTTTAACAAAATACCAATTTGTGTAACTTTTATGAGCAAAAATGCGAAAAAATGGAGTCAACACCTTAAATGTCACAATTTTACCATTGGAAATACATAGGATTTTGTTATCATCTCTATTTCTGAAAAGCAAATGATCTGATCCGGCAGACGCGAAGTTTTGCAGTAGGGTAGAGGTGTACTATGCTATGTGAAAGTTTTATGTACTACCTCGTTCCCTGCACAACTTCACGCTAGCTCCCGGACTACAACTTAGCATTCGAGAGAAATGGAAGAAAAAAATCTGATGTACAATATTTTCTAGCTTTAATTTAAAATAATATAATGGTCTCTCTACTTCTTAAAAACTACAATAGCACAAATTAACAGTTTTAATGAAGGAGAGAATTGAGGATTCGGTTTGTTGCTTATGGTAGATATTTGGCGAATTACTGATGCAAATTCATGCGGTGGAAATGAGAATGGGAATGGAATTTAATCTAATGGGAATTCCCGCATGTGGAATTTCTGTGGGACACCTGTCAAATGCAAGTTTAAATCCGTCAAAAGTTCTGTAGCCAAGAAAAATTTAAATGCAATCATTGGCCACGTCACAGTAATTCATCAGCAATAAGCAATTTCCGATCGACTTTCTCAATATTGTTGCCCTGTTGAAGGTGGGATGGACAATCGTCGGGCTAAATAGTCTGATTATTCGAACATTCGGAGCTTCATTTCCGAATCGGTAAATTTTGACCTAACAAATCGGAAGATCAAATCGAACTGTCGAAAATGTTAAAGCGATGATCAGATTCGTCGAGGTCTGCGCCACCTATAGAGTAAGTACTATGGCGCCACCATTAGGCAATGAATGTCTTTTGATGCTAGCTTGATGCTTTCTTGAGCCCATGTCTTGCTTCCTGATTCACAACTGCGACCCTCCATGTAGGATGTTGCACACATCGACAAGCATAGGCGCATTCATATAGGATGATGCGCATGATGAGGAAGCATGTTGATTTAGATGAAGAGATCTGTGAATAAGTTTTTGTTGTCGAGAGATCCAGTTTTGAAACTCTTGTAGAGTCTTTGAGTTTTACATAATCGGCTTTAGTTTCATGTGTATTTAGTATATTGAGTGTTTTGTTATCGGTCTTTTGCTATTTGATTTATATGTTTACGTGCTTGTATATATTTCTATACATGTAAGCTTACCAGATGACGAATTTTCTTTCTCCTTCTCGTGATGAATGCGTTCAAAATGGGCTTCAAATATGTAAATTATGATAAAAATACCACACTGAATGAGAAGATGTTATGAAAAATTTTTAAAAGTTTAAGTCAAAGTCACGACGTTTCGGGTGATGCTACAGCCATTATCAAGTGTAAAGTGCAGCATCAACCGAAGGGTCGTGACTTTGACCTTATCTTTTTAATTTTTTTTAAAACATCTTCTAATTCAGTATAGTATTTATATATATTTTTCTCCTTCTCATTTTATTATTTTCTTTGTGTTTGTACGTACTTATGCTTGATTTTTTGTTGTTGTCGAGAGAGTTGTTTCAAGCGGGAGGAGAGGCGGTTGAGAAGTGGCTGTTGAGTTTGTACAATGATGCGCTACAGAGAGGCTCATTACCCAGCGATTGGACCGCTGCAGAAATAGTTCCATTGTTCAAGAAAGGCGACGTGACACAACGTAACAACTATAGGCCAATAAGTCTCCTATCTCATTCGTACAAAGTTTTGATGAAAATACTACAGAAGAGAATTGAAGCATAGGAGGAGAAGATCCTCGATGATGAACAGGCTGGCTTTAGAGCCGGTAGAGACACGACGAACCAAATCTTCTCTTTCTCACAATTGACTGAGAGAATGTGGGAGATGGACAGATACAATATGTTCTGCCTGTTCATTGATTTTGAGAAGGCCTTCGATTCGGTATGGAGAGCAGCGATAGAAGCTATACTAGAATGGTACGGATTTGACAGAAGCAGCATTGAATTCATTCGAATGCTAAACAATCAGACACGAGCGACAGTCAGAAAAGAGACGGACGATTTTCCAACGAGAAGAGGGGTTCTATAGGATGCCCCCTTTCACCGCATCTCTTTAACATTTTTTTGGGATATGTGATGATCGAGAGCTTAAAGGAACACGAGTAGGACGGTATTTTCATGGGTAGACAGTGCATAAATAATTTAAGATATGCAAACGACATCGTCCTTGTTGCCGACTCCTGTGAGCAACTCCAAGGAATGGTGTACTACCAAACATGCTCTAAGTACAAGCTGAAAATTAGTGTCACAGAAACGAGATTAACAAACAATCCACATGTCATTGGGCACTGTTCTTTTGGAGCAGGTTGACGCCTTTAAATACCTTGGTGTTCTCTTTTCATAAAATAGGGACACTTGGAAAGCTGTAAGAGAGTGTGAGCATGGGATACGTAGCACTGGGCAAACTCAGTAAAATCTGGAAAAGTCGGCGAATATCTCTGCAACTGAAGGTCAGACTCTAACCGCCATCGTAATTCCAACAGCGATTTACGGATCGGAATGCTGAATCCTGAAGAGTAAAGAAAGAGAAAAGCTGAGAGCATTCGAGATGAACTGTCTACGACGAGTACTGCACATCCGTTGGTAAGACAGAATTCCAAACGCACGAGTCAGAGAAATGGCGGTAGGATGGAGAAGGATAGTGGATGTTATCGAAGACCAGCAAAGAAGATGGTTCGGTCATGTGGGAAGAATGCACGAGGAGCGTTGACGCAAGATGATGTTGCACGGAAGACTGTATGGAATATGAACAAGGGGTCGACCTCGTATCACCTGGTGGCAGAATTTAGATCAGACAGCAGCCATATCTCAGCACCAGAAATGCTGCATCGAGCAAGACATCGCGAAAGATGGACATCATACAGACGCTCAATGTGGGACCCAACCTGACACGCCGTCAGTCAGGACTTGTCAAGTAAGTCATGTTGCATGCATGAGCTTCCAGTGAATGAATAATATAAGAATCGTTTTTACCATGATTTCTTTGTTCTAGGCTTTTAGTTAACATGTGCTTTGGCATCGAATGTTTTATCATCGGCTTTTGCTAAATGGGCAAATTTCAAATGGGCAAAAATGCAAATTTCAAGGAATCGAGAGTGTCTTGTTATCAGTTAATGGTACAAAGTACATGAGTCGTTTTGCAATATTGCGGTCGCTTTTGAAATATGAACTTTCAGTTTAAGCATTTCTTTAGATGTGTCTATATTTTACTTGCAGAAGAAGATGCAATTGTGTCATCGCAAATCATTCAATTCAAATTACTCAAAGTAAAAGTGTAAGATATTATGACTTTACTATGCGAAGAAACAAACATGGATGAAATGCTAGAACGTCTGCTTTAGGCTACAATTAATGAGTGATGACCATTAATTGATTCGCTAGATTAGTTTTTTTATTACGGGATATACATGTATGCTACAAAATTGACAATTGAATTGATTTTGTTTGATAACAAAAAATTGGTAAAACTTTTTAAATCGATCTCACCTCTGGTTGGAAGACATTCTTGCAATATTATAAGTTAAAATTTGTTTGGTATAATAGCAATTGTGCACAAGGTTATAGAAACTATTAACGGGTGCAGGCTATGTTGTGTGTATTGATGCTTTGAATAGCTAGTGATACTTAAGTAGTTTGCGAAACTATAATGCTTCTTTCCTTTCTATTGGTTATTTGTCAATCACATTTTATAGGGCAAAGCTGATAGACATTTATTGTTTCTTCCATCCGTCTTGTATATGAAGCACAATTATATATCAATTAATTCAAATCATTGGGATAATAGCGTTTGCAAAATATTAGCAAATCTGCATATGTATCGAAGGTAAGGCCTAATTGCCATCGTGTCAGGGTCATGAAAAGTAATGTCATGCTAAGTGCAAATTTCAGATATCAGTATTTTTATCAGTACATTTTTTGCATGCAAACAATGCGTAGATAAGGAAGAATTCTCTATTTGACAACTGACAACATGCAGTGTAGATTGTAGAGCATGATTCACATAAATCGTGTGCTGCATACGAATATGTTCAATACTCTTGTTTAAAATAATGCATTCCTGCGATGTATAGGAATCATTCACATGATTCCCATAGAGATTTTCTGTATGGCACGGCGGTGCGTGGGATGTGCAAAGGTCGTGTCCCATGACAATTCTGGGCTCTTCGTATGACAAACCGCTCTCCACACGACCTATTACCAAACTTGATGCAATTGGACGATCAACCAGATGGCACTGATTTGATGAAACGCACCTCAATTTTCTTTTCCAGTGGAAGAGTAGACCTACATAACAGTGATGCACTTCCATACAAAAATAAGCGACAATCTGTTCTGAAGACTGAGAAATGAAATATTACGGGATAAGCTAAGTTAAGATCAGAAGACCATTTTCGTAAATTTCATTCTAATTCAACTTCGGAAAAAATAGATAAATCGTGACCAAAATAGTCTGCCTGCGGAAAGCATCCAATATTAAATACTTTTATGGCAACCTTGCATCTATTGCATTTCAGCAATACACTGGGATGTTGCAAATGGGCCTTTATCCGCCGGATTTCATTCACCTCTCCTCGGCCTATGTGTCTTTTACAGCTTGGAGTCCAAGATATCCAGTTTTAATTTCCCACCAGCTTGAATGCCCAATCGCATTTCGTAAATGAGGACCTACTGAAGTCCCAAAGAATCGTTTCTTTTGATAGTAGGAAGGTGGAATGATTTCATTTCAAATATGACTCAAACATTTGGACGGGTATGAAAATATAGAAATCATGCATTAACTGATAAAAATGAAAATACTGTATATAATAGCATGAAGCTCTGAAGTAGATTGTGATAAGTTGAGTGTGATGCATATCGGCAAATTACGTAAAATGAAAGACTGATTGTGGTGACCATTGAAAGCACTCGCGTCAACAAGATTGGATTTTCTTTTCTCAATGATGTCACACGTCTACTGTGCAATGCACTTCTGACATGGGATCGAGCCTTTTAACTACCAAGTAAATGCGAATCCCCAATATCTTCCTCAAGAATGTTTACGCAAGGAACTTCACGCCTAGGCTTTTCAATTTTATCGTAGGATATAAAACTTAATATTTTCCTTGACATTGATTTGTAAAATTGATTTGAATTAATAAGAAATTGCTATTTCACAATTAACTGGCTTGGAATATCAAAATTGATGCAAAATATAACAACATTAGCCATCATGATGAATTGCTGATCTTCCAGATATAGTTCTGTCAAATTTAACACACATATTGACCGTGTACCGAGCCAATTTAGGACACATAACTATGTCTCTACCTTTATGTATGTCAACCCACAATTCCGTTTCAACTTTTCATCTCCATGAAAATTCGAAACACAGTTCGCCTGGCGCCCAAGTGCGTCTGTCTGCCCCATGAATTCTTCGCAAGTACATTAGGAGAGCGATGTAGCTGTCACCTGTGCCTAACCTGTCTGTGATTCACCATCGAATGCCCAGCTTCGTGTATAGTCATCAATGAGAGTGCACAGAAAAATAAATTGGTGGCGTTCCATTCTATATAAAATGTCAGCGATCATAATGTGTCTTGGCAAATTGTCTTGGCAAAAACTGGTGTTCCAAATAATTGTGTAATTGTTCTGTTATGAATCGACTTATCAAGAAGATACCCGCACATAAGGCTAGGCTTTTATGCACTCAACGCATTATAATCTTAATATATAGGCTAATGTTAATATATTTATCACTACGCATGCATTTATGTATATCATAATCACGTATACAATGCATAACTGCACAATCTTCACAAAAGTAAATCATCGATAACAACATGATCTGCGTGCTCACGAGTTCACTTGGTTATCTTTCTATCTTTCCGAGAATTGTGTAAGAATTAAGCATGCTATTGTCTTTCAAAATGATCTTGCACGTTGAACAGAATTGCACGATATCTGTGGAATGTGCTTTGTTGCTTTGAAGAAATTAGCAATTTTAAATTTGAAAAATTGCACTTACTTTGCAAATAGCCAATCAATATGGTCATCAGTAACTTGAAAAATTAATAGATATTAAATTGGACCTATTATCTGACTGAAAGTTCTGTCCAATTAAGAATTGATTCTTGTATAAAACGTTGACTGCAATAATGATTGGAAATGTTCAAACCAAGCATGTACGAAATCGGATCAGTTCAAAACATTTAAATAATATAAAAGATACATTATGCATAAGAATACAAAGTTACATTCGACGCATTAAAAGCTCTGAGCATGATTAGCAAATTATCCTGAATATATCTTCACCAATAACAAGAATGTCTGCTCCAAGATATATGCGGTGTTCCTCAGGCATCCATCCTGGGACTGCTGCTGTCTACATCATATGCTGCAGCTTCATCATGTCACCGTCTCTGACATCATCCAAATTAATGCTGTGCTCCCTGCTACTGCATGTTATCTACGGAGATGATCCTCAACTTACTGTCAGTTGACTTGACTGAAATTTGCCTTCTCATCTAGTGTTCAACGCATACATAGCGTGCAAAACTGGACGATTCAAAAACAAGTTTCTCCTGAATGACAATAAAGCAGAGCTTCCGATGCTGGTCCCCACAATTAATGCAATATTTAAACGGGATCAGAGTGATGATGTTATGGCACAGACCTTGACCTTATACTGGCTTATCAATTGAATTTCAAAAGCACGTCTGAGTGTGCCACTTCCTCATTCGACACATAGCTTCGATTCATCAATATATTTCCTTCATCACAGCGAAAATTTTGATGATGAATATTTTGCGATGCACAATTTTGATGATTGCAATTCTGTCTTGTTTAGTCTCCACACTCAATTTGACACTCAATTCACTCGATTTTGCGCACTATTCAGTGCAACATTATGACATTAACTACTTCGTTTATCACCGCTGACTGTCATCAAAGTTTTTTTGTGTGTGCAACCTAAATGTCTAGAATCAAATTCCAAGAAAGCTGAGATAGGCCTGCTCTCCGGTAACAGCGAGCCCTTCGAATGGGATATCTTCATGCTTTCAAGACATGTAAGACCGATTTGACATAATTATATCGAATATTGTGTTTTTTGTGTCGTCATGGTGTACTTTGTATGGACCAAGGTTGAAACCGGCTGGGTATTTGGCGACCGGGGCCTGGCAGGTGTAGTCAAAGCCAGTCGGGCTGGACCGGCGTCTCTGTATGCGACCGGCTAAGGCTGGCAGCAGGTTAATTTAGACCGCTAGACGTACTTCGATTTCTGTGTAGCATACATGAATATAGGAATAATAACTATCTGAGAATGGTTTTAATTACGACAATCCGAGAGTGCCCCCCCCCCCCGAGGATTTCGTCACTAAAGCCTGATTCAGATGGTTATTATTATTGCTATAACCCGAATAAAAAAATATATTCATAGAGGGCTTGAAATATCATTTTTTCATCTAAGCCTTGTAAATCTCATTGGATTTGCATGCATTAGAAAATGACATTTTCATTTTGTGTGGGAGTGAAAAGACATCTCTATAATTGCAGCATCTGCTACTATTCGAAGCTGCGCAGCTGCTGCATGTATGTGTTCATTATAATTGTGCCTACCTACTTCAAGGATAGAATCAGTAGGTAAATTAAAAATTGACGTTCAGTTTATCCCAATCATACTTAAAATATAAATTAAATACATGCCTGCAATACATTCAAACTTTCAGATGTTCATAAAATATTAAATTTGAATGTCGATGTATATAGCGCATGCATGAAGTCATAATTTCGCAAAAATGGCCAACTATTCAACAATGTTGCCATGGCACAGCTGTCCATCTTCAGATAGTAGCCACATTGCGACAGTTTTGAATAGAAGCTGTAGCCGATTTTCGAAGTAACATGGCTAACGTCCTCTGAGAAAATATAGGATGCAACTCTAGTCTCAGCAGGATCGGACTCAGGGCTGTTAGTGTGATGTAGACCTTTGATCAAGTCATTAATAGTGCCCAGCGGTTTTCAAAATTTTGAGATCTATCCGTTTCGGCTATTTCAAAAAATCACGGCTTTAGTGCGGTTTCGTTTTCGGTATTTTTTTACTCAATTAATGCAACTCAGATAGAAATTGAAATCTATGGCGTTTTTGGGATCTGTCTGGTGTAGGCATAAGTACGAATTAAAAAAATTGAGATAAATGTGATGCCAATTTTTGGGCATTTCGCCAAACAGACCTCTACGCAGGCATGCCTTTTACTTGTATTGAAATTACTCTCCATGCAAGTATCGCATTCATCTCAATTTTTTAATTTGTACATATGCATCTAAACTTACATAATTTGCATTTCGCTTCTCATTTGTTGCTTTTTCTGTAAACATGTGGTGTGTTAAACTTCGGTAGGCCTGCTTTCATACATTCATCTGTTGCTTGGCGGTCAGCACATCATAGTGTAGCTTGCTACATGCAACCTCGACATTTTTGATCGAGCAACCAAACATTATAGAGATGAAATATTGCAGAAGATCTGATCTTTCATATGCAGCAAAAGTTAATGAAATCGGACAATCCTTGCGGAAACTGCAGCGATCCACATTTCCTTTTGGTTTTATTTCCCTATCTCTCGAATACATTTTACTTGATCAGCCTTTTGTTTCAGGCTGTTGCCACTGAATATTTATGATGTTAGTGAAGAAAAAGAGACTCGATTTTGTGACACCTGGCACACCAGTGCATCATTCTTGAATAACCGTATTAATTCTTTCCTCTATCCGGAGAACAGATAAAATCATTCACTGATTAAATTTCAATTATTGACATAAACTACATCAAATGCAAGCTTAAATTACATAGGTCAAAAAGGAAGCTCAGAGTATCCGGTCGGACTATGAACAGTCTTATTCACCTAAAGCAGGGAATTTTATGAACATTCATATAGGTTGACAGAATGTTATTTATTGCATCAATGAGCGGTTGGGTATTGTGTCAATGAAAGATGCAAAAAACCGAAACCGTCTCGAGCGATTTCCTGATTTTTTCGGTCGGTTTCATTTTAATTTTCGGTGAACAGCTATGAAGTGCTTCACCGCTAAAAAACTAAATAAAGTTGAGGACATCCTTTCTTGTAGGAAATTTTGGTACAGTTATTAAGCGAAGGCATTTTCATCATCAATGCACTTGCATTTACGTTTAAACAGTGTATCGATAAACAGAATCCCATAGTTCGCTCGTTATTCTAACCACGGCTTGCCACTGTCCTATTCAGATGTTTACCCAATGTCGATCTTAACATAATAAGTATTTGAACCACTAGGTATGTTATTTTGTTTGATGGCAGATACAGAATTTATAAATAACCAGAAGCGTAGGAGGGACGCGATTTAGTTTCACCGAGTTGTCACGTCGGCACACGGAAAGATTGAACAACACAACAATAAAGTAGGCTATTTCCGCAAATCAGATGAGATCAATGTATGTGAGACAAGAGTAGCTGAAAATAGGATGAATGTTTATTCGAGTTTCGGAAACAATTCAAAAGTATGGACTGGTCCCTAGATTCCGACGCAGTAGACTATGTGAGACGTTTGGTATTCACTAAATAGAGCAAGTTATGAAGTATTGCAGCTATGGTACTGCTTTTTGTTATAGCCAGAGGTGAACGAGGTTAAGAAAAAAATTAACCGGATAACCGCCAAATTAACCGCGGTTAACCGGTTAACCGCGGTTAATTGTAGGTTTCAAAATTTCAGTCTCAAAAAACATAACTAAAACCAATCATCTTCATCTACGTGTATGTAGGCCTACCAATATGTGAGCATAGATAGGCCGAGATTGAGGAATTTTGATACAGTAGAATTCGCATATATCGGCGCCTCAAGGGACAGACGAAAACCGCCGATATACGCGAACCGCCGATATATGCGAACTCCCTGAATTTTGAAGTTTTGTAAAATCTACACGAGCTCTGAGATCATGCCATGCATCATACAATGTATATACGTGTATTGACTCATGAATTATTGCGTTGCTATACTTAAATACATGTACATATTGACTTATTGTCCAACATGTACAGTACATGTACATGTAATTGTGTCTATGTAATCAATAGATATCAAAAAATTGTGCCTTTCTGAACTGATGCTTGCAACGTAAGTATCGCAAACCGGATATCACTATGTTTGTCAAAAACTGAGTATGCTTTTTGAATCACGAAGATTGAAGCTTCTTCATGCCTACATGCTTGCCTGCTATATGAAGCACAAAACAAAGAAGAGTATGCATAAATCAAGACGCTGCTACGAGTCACGTGCAGGCGAAACCATAGAGATGGATGGGGTGGCGAACCGCTTTCTGTCTAGAGAGAGGACATGCATCGAACTCAACAATGTTTTCGACGGTAGCTTGTGCTCCTTTGATGACGCAACAGTCACTAAGTCAGGTCTGACAATAGCATCGTAGGTGAAGGCGTTAACAATGCAATCATCACGTCGAATGAAAGACTAATTATGTGAGAATTATCAGTGAGATACAGTGGCAAACCTACTTATCTTTCCTGGGCTGCTAGATTCTACAATTTTGATCAAGCCCCCAAACATGATCGAGATGAATTGTAGAAGATCTAAATTTTCACATGCCACTAGAATAGTTAGAATCGGATAGTCCTAACAGAATCTGCAGCCATCCGCGTCCACATATACTGTCATTCTAGTGACTCTTCTAGGCAAAACACATCGCTTGAGGATTTCCAGGAAATCCGCCGTTATAAACGAATTTTTTTCTGTCAGGGACAGCGAAAATGCGCCGATATAGCCGAAGCCGATATAAGCGAACTCGATTATATGGAAAAGATAGGAAATTCTGCCGGGACAAAAAGAAACCGCCGATATAGCCGAAGCCGATATATGAGAATTCTACTGTAATAGGCAATAAACTTTATTTGTTATAGGCTAATGAAAGTCGAGTTAAATCATAGAAGAAACAGCGAACGATTAGGACTGCTATAGCGTGAATTATAGGTCTACTAACTGCCTAGTCGTGAACGGAATAAATGATGATGTTGCTAATCTTGCTATGATGACAAAATTCATTTTTTCTATGTGAATTATAAATAGTGAATGCGCATCAGTCGTGCAAATTATGACAAAATTACAGTATGTAGGCGCATGAATGGTAGGATAGGATAAAAAATTAGGTGATTTACATATATGTGGACGCACATAATAAGTACGGTACGGACCTTTTTTGGCAGAAAAAAGAATGATATTTTTAATTTGAAAATATGTATTCGTTCAACTCAGGAAGACTTCTTGGAGTTCAGATTCAAAAACAATATCTGCTGACTGCTGTGCATGTTCAGCTGTGAGTCCCATTCGCCTTTCATGGTAACTGTTGCCGAAGACAGAGAAGACTCGTTCGGAGGCAGCACTCGTGGCCTGAATAGCCAGATACTTTCTCGCAAGCAACGAAAGCTTTCTGAACTTCGCTTGATTGATTCTCCACCATGAAAGTGGATCCTTTGACTGTGAAGGTAATCCTTGTGCCTGAAAAGAGAAAAGATGAAAGAGTATTGATCAAAGCCTGTAAGAATTGAATTTTAGGGTGATGAACAAGTGTCACAACATGCATACTAAGAATCATATATACGGGTATAACATAGGCTTATAACTGTCATGCTATCATGTCTAGCCTATATGATTTAATGTTTGAATGGATGAAAACTCCAAACCCTGTGATTCACGTCATAAAGATTGTGCACATTATAGACATCGTCGATATACCACAATATCCAATATATAGTAGGTCTGTAACATTGTATCGAACAACAAACAATGCTATCAAAATGCAACTTCATATGGGCAATTAACATTATCATGAACAATATCAGTTATGCATAATGTTACAACAGAGAATAATGTTGACAAAAAATGACAAAATATTATAATTAAAAGTAAAACAGCATGCATTTTCACTGAGATAGTAAAGTACAGTCGAACTTGTCTATAACGAACTTGCCTATAACGAAAACTTGTCTATAACGAACGATTGTCAAATTCCCTGCAATATTTCTATTCTACATGGGTTAGAAGAACTTCCTTATAACGAACTTGTCTATAACGAAAACTTGCCTATAACGAATTAAAATCTAGATCCCTCCGAAAAAAATAACGAAATAAACCATTAAATTTGAAATAACAAACTAAAAATTCGTAAAACGCCGTAGTATCGAGCTACAGACCTATAATCCCTTGGCTTTGTCATGGATGCGCTGATCAATTACGCACTGACTCTAGTTTATCCATGTCTCAAATATATATCATCGATCGTGACGAAGATGATGTCTCGTTCGTATTAGAAGATCAGGAAACTGAAGAGCATCCACCGGTAACTTTACGCACAGCAGTCGAAAGTATTGCACTTCTGAGAAATTTTCTTACTGAAAAGGGATTACCACTTGACTATTTCGAATCTCTTGAGCAACAAATAGTGAAAAATGTGCGTAAGTCGAAGCAAACGCTGATAACTGATTATATGGCAGTATAGGCATGTTTCCATCACCGATATCACTTTTGTTGCAAACCTGATACACTACAGTAATGTTATTCTGTAATACAGTACATACAGTATGTTAGATCATATTGTTCGTTTTTCCTGACCAAAATACTTAGGTATGAAAAGATAGCGCAATCACGACGGTATAATACATGTATTAATAAATTGCAGACACAGTGATGAGCTAATGCTAATGATTTAATCAAAACTTCTCTATAACGCAACTTGCCTATAACGAAAATTTCATTCGGTCCCTTCGATTTCGTTATAGACAAGTTCGACTGTACAATTTTTTAACATCGTAGACGTCTTGATGTTATTTTTGCAACTTCAGTCAAACAGCCTATTGCAGAGTTCATATTCCCCTAAATAGATTAATGAATTTCATGTCAGCAAATTTCCAATGCATTCCTGTTGCAAATCATGCATTTTTTGAACTTACTTGTATATAGCTATCCAGCTCATCCTCTTCTTTTGATACTTTCCCTTCAATCACATCGTCATCAAGCAGCGTAAGTAACTTGAATCGTTTTGAGCTTGGTGCTCCGGACGTGTCGTCGCGTTCGACTTCTGTTACTTCTTCATCCACATTCACTGATATCTTTTTCATTTCGTCCAATATTGTCGCGTGAACAAGATCTTGTTTCGAACAATCTTGTTTCGCGAGACAAGAATGTCAGCTTCTTGAACCTGGGATCCAAGAAAGATCCCATGACATGAACACTCATGGAACCAAGGAACTCTTGGTGCTCCACTGAAAATCGTTCCGCAAGATTAATCAGCAGACGTGATTGAAACTCCTTGGCCATAGCAGTTTCGCAAGGTTTCAGCTGCAGTCGTTTCAGGAGACAAAACATGATCGGATAAACTTCTGAGACACTAACAGATGTTTCTGTTTGCCATTCATCTGTTGTCATCTTCAGGTCTTCAAGCAGAACAATCATCTCCTTGATTGCGATGATTTCATGCGAATCAAATGACAGCGAACATTTTTCCACATTGTTGAGTACATGTGCTGATTTTACAAGGAAGTCAAATGCATCAAAGAGCTTTGAAAAGCTTTGAAGCATGACAACAGTGCTGTTCCACCTCGTTTTATTGTGCTTTTGAAGCTCGCACTTATCGTGATCCCTGCATAACTGTGGACTTTGTTGATCAATTTCTTTACTTCGTCTACCTCTTCAAAAGAATCGTTGATGGAGAGCTGAAGAAGTTGAGCGAGGCATCCGATATGGTATTTTGTTGATGAGGACAAATCCAACGCTTTCTTCATATTGTTCGCATTGTCATGGTCGTACAGAAGGCGTTTACATGTACTTTGAAAGGACTCAAAGTTTTGTCTATGGTTTCAGCTAAATTGTCACCGGTGTGTTGCTGCGTTAACAAAGGACTACCAAAATTAGCATTTCGAAGCTGCCAAGATCGATCGATCCAATGAGCTGTGATGGTCATGAATGCTGACATTTGTCTGTTAGTCCAGCAATCTGTGGTGATGCTCACTAAAGTGGAAGAAGTCAATCCATCCGTTTCTACCTTCTGTTTGAGTTGAGAAAGATCTTCATCGTAAGTTGTGTTAATATGTCTCATCAGAGTTGTATGCTAGGGAGGTTGGTAGTTCGGCTCGAGATAGAGAAGCAGTTCCTTCATTGAGGTATCCTCACAGAATGTCAACGGTTGCAGATCAGTAGTTACACACCTGAAATAGGATGGAAATTTCACTATACAAAATGTTTACTCTCATCTTCATTTTGAAAATGTATCTTAATTCTTGATAAATCCATATTTTGTCTGCCAGTAAGAATATCATTCGTGCTTGACATACTACGTATTTACATGTATGTACCGACTAAGTAAGAGATTATGTACCGATGCATTGTACTACGGCCTCGTCGTACTTCTAACTTCTTCACAATTTATCAATCAAGTAGGCTAAAACAAGCAGTATTGTAACACAAGATTTCAGAAATTTGAGCATAGGTTCCCCGCCCTATCAGGGCGACCACATCCCTGGCGTTCATCTCAATATGATTGAGAAAGGTCAGTCATAGTTGCTAAAATAAAATAGTCATTGTGTAGGGGAATTTAAACAGATTTCATCGCTAAATAACGTCATCATCTATTTCATGAGATAGGAGGGCTAACTAATCATTACTTGCTGTTCCTCTTTTGGTATTTTGTAGGCCTATGGGCTGCGTGATACCTGTCCATGCTCTCCACTATATTTGCGAAAAACAAGTCTTATTGATTTACTGAAATTTAGTGCATAACATGCCTATATGCATGGTTTATGCTTAAATATTAAGGAACACGTTGAAAAACAAGCCTACAGAGTTACTAAATATGAAGTGGCTCCAAGATATTAGATATTGTCATTTAAAAAACATACACTTTGTTACATTTATCCATATTTAAAACAAAGACTATTTAAAATATTACACTGAAAATATCGCAACCTTTCTACGAAAAGAAGTAGGCTCATGTTGAGAATGAAGATCTAACATACATGTAGGCCTACATGTAGTCACAGAGTTAACTCACCGGACAATGAGCTTGGTGATGTCGATGGCTCGTTCTTTTGAGCATGTTCTGGACTTGGATGTCTTAAACCATTCGTCCATATTTACTTGTATCGATTCCCTCATTTCCTTGACGGCTGCTCGGACGTTCGTTCTTCTTCCGGATGCATCACGAACAGGCGTTGATACGTATGATCTAGGATTGTCGTTCAAGTTGAAAAGAGGATGTTGATTCTTCATATGATATAAGAGGGTTCCAGTCCCAGATGAAAATACGTACTTCTTTTCACACAAATTACATTTTGCGTACTTTTTGTTGTCAATAGTGACAAGCTTGAAGTTGTCCCAAACGCGAGACATTCTATGACTGTTCACGAAGGAATGACGACCGAGGTTTAACGATGAAATTACAATGATTGAAATGAGCCATGACCTCGCTAGTCGCTACATTATTCGAGATCCCATCCCACCTCAAGATCAGCGTCTCATCACCTCGCTCAACGCCTGGTGACTCATCTGGTGCAGGTGTTAAAGCGACTTCGATTCCTACGTTCGTTTTTCTGTGAGATATCTATTGACTGACGTAAATTTTGACGCTCGTCTGTAGTCAAGTCTCAACTGCTGCTTCTATTCAGACTTTGGTTCAGAGACCAATCTTGACAAAATACTACAATTCAGGCCGATGGCAGCAGGTTAATCTCACTAGAAAAAGTATAGAAAGTCTGAAAGACTCTTTAGAGTAAAAAATGTAGCGGTTAACCGCACCAAAAAATTAACCGGTGTCAAAAATTAACCGGGTTAGGAAAAATAAACCGCGGTTAACCGCGTTCACCTCTGGTTATAGCGGCTAATTTTCTAATGAAAGTATGACAGGTTATATTTATTCTTGTGGTACTTCATTGGATCTTCAGTTCTCATAATTCTTTTCATAACCAATCTATTAAAGGAATCTGTAACCTTAACATAGGCATACGAAATCCCATTATTTTTCAAAAAACTCCGTTGCCGTGTGGTTAGAGATGGTACTAACTTTGCTAGAAAAATATTGCTAAGTAGAGAAACATGAAATAAAGTTATGACTAACAGGGAAGGCTTTGATTTGCGGCTTATGAAGTAGCTGCATTATTCGGGCAATCTATCCAGAGTCCAGACTGTTCCCACTTCTCAGTATATGAATTATAATCAATCAATAAAGGTGCCCTGTCAGAGTCTGCCCTCGGCGACAATCAAACGTTCCTGTCTCTCCTTACATTTCCAGATGATGTCGAGCGTCGTTCTGTCCGTGACACGTACCAGCCATCCAAGATATGTTATACGCTGTCGACCACGAGCTCTTCACCCCTCCACCTTCCCGGTAAGCACCAGGTGTTCCACTTGCTTCTTGCGGGGTACGTGGCCGAGAAATCAAACATGCCTGGTGACGATGGTCCGCATCAACTGTCTCGTTGTTCCAGCCCGATGCAGCATAGTGTCGTTCCGCACCTTCCTCGTCCAGGGTATGCGCAACATTCTTCGCAGAAACCACATTTCCGCCTCCAGGCGATCCTGCATCGTTTGACTGGTGGTCCAGCACTCACAGCCATATAGGAGAACGTAGCACTTCAAGAGTCGAAGCCTTGTTGTATAATGCTGATCGAACGAGAGGTCAGAACGCTTTTTGCAATTCCAATGCGTCTGCGGATATATATGGTATACATATATAGTAAAGAGAGATAAACTCAAAATGAGAAATAACTAATGCCAAAAATCATACCCAAAGAAAACTCAACAACTTTTTCCCAACCAGTTTCAGCTCTATGAGCCTTCTCAAGGGAATGATTTTATTTTCAAAATTCAACGGAAAAAGGACATAGATTTATAAGTAAGTGCATCATGCAAAACCAAAAGTCTGTTGGGTTCATAGCAATGAATTTTGTCTCCTTTCTACGCCAGTTTGGAGGCTTAGATGTAGATTCGTATGAATGTCTCTCAGCTCTGCAGCGGAGTGCAGGTGCAACTTAAGGCAAAATATGAGCCATAAATGTTCTTGGTCTAATAACAAAAGCGAGAGAAATTGGAGGACTGAAATTAGTAACGATATAATTAAGCAACGAAGTAACTTCACCAACACGAGAAGATTTAATAACCAAGAGAATTACAATTATAGCTTCGATCATTTCCATGGCGATCCCGCCCGGGCCGATTGCTTTCCCTCTCGATAGACTCTGTATGGCTCGTTCGACTTCATCTTTGAGTATCAGACTTCATCCAGTCCTCTTAGCATGAGGCCGTGGTCTTCTGTCGTCAGCAAACAGTACTCCTGCCATCGCTTCAGGATCTCATCTTTCTCCATAATAATGGTACCATTTTTCGCCGCGATACAGCTGGAGGTTCCACTTTTCTGCTGCTATATTACTTGCCGAACTTTCTCATGCATCCGCTATGGCTTGTCACGTTCCAGAAGCTCAATGTCTCTACATTGCTAACTGTAAAATTTGTCTTTTTCTTCGTGATACTTGTTCGATCCAGCCGCCTGTACTCCGGTGACCTCCTTTTGAGCTTCCGGCGCTCGTCCATCAGTTCAAGGATTTCCGGTGTCTTCCAATCATGATTTGCGACATGGGTGACAGCTGGTGCCACTTTCTCTGCGGCTGCCGTCAGAGCATGTGCCAGTACACTCCGTGTTAAGGCTGCTGTTGGTGTCTTCTCCGTTGTTATTCACTAAACTACTCCGTACCATCGTCTGATATTGGGTTCTTACTGTGTTGTCCTTCCTCAGCATCTTCAGATCGAGCTTCGGAGGCTGCTTCGCTTTAAGGATCTTCCTTAATTTTTGCCTCATGGTAGATACCAGAAGTACATGATCAGTATTACAATTAGCGCCTGGGTAGCCTTTCACATTCAGGATTGAATTTCGGAATCTTCTGTTGATCGTGATGAAATCAATCTTACTCTTACTGTTGTCATCTGGACTTCTCCACGTCCACGATTGCCTCGGGCTGTGTTCGAAGCAAGTGTTGATAATTATGTGATTGTTTTGTTCGCACTACTGCACCCATGTGTCGCCACGTTCGTTTCTCCTGCCTAATCCATGAGGTCCGACAATATCTTGCTGCTTTCCTTTTCCATTTTTAGCGTTGATGTCGCCCATCACCAGAATTGTAGTAGAAATATGTATATAGATTATAGGGCAAAGGTACAGAATCGGGTCATAAACTCTAGTAGCTTTCCGCTCACGGCTCCACGGAGCTAACATTCAGAAGAAAAAATGCGACCCCTTCAGTGAATATACAGTATATTCTAGAAGTACTTTACATGTGTAACACGGCTGTATGTGTCACTGAAATCATAACCTAGCTTTTCCATAGATACATCGATTTTGAAAATGTACTACTTACTACTATTATTAAAAAGTAGTCAATCATAATTTTCTTTGATATTATGAAATATTAACATATTGACATATATGACATTTATTAGTTGATTATTGAGCTAATAATGTAAAAAGCATGCTAAAAGTAGAGAAACAATACAATTGTGCATCAATTCATGGACAATTTCTGAAAAAATAGACTAATCATTTCTATAGATAAGATTATCAAGTAGGCTATTGATTCTTTATTTCGTGACTGCTGAAGGTTAGCGTAGCGCGTACAGATGCGCGTAAGACTATGAACTAAGCTTTATAAATACTTATTTGTAAATGTATAATCGTCACGCAGGGTCGATGTTAGATACTGGAAACATTTAGGCCGACTGTGTCATTGAGAAAATGATGGCTTTACATTTAACTTATCTTGTAAAAATTAGTAAGTAGTAAAAGTTGATAGGCCAATCAGTAAAGAGTCGTTGAGATATAATTTATCAGTTTGATATTATACATGTTTGATGAAGTAGCCTAAAACTGATTTAATCAAAAAACTCTGCAACGTATACATGTAGATTTAGTCTACATACAAAATGAAACATTGCAATGTATCTTTGATATCTACGGTAGTACACTTGTCGAAAATCAAAGTAACAACAGCATATTACCATGTTCATCACTGAAAATGTTGTACAGTAGATGTCTATGGTTTATTTAGTAACGTTTGAATTGAATTGAATTTCATAGCTCTATGTTTTTCACAACGAAAGAATTTGAATTTGTCGATTGATTTAAGAAGTTGCAATCATTTATTTTTGAAATCTTGTCATCAACATCATGGCTGCAGCAGCAGGACATAATCTGCGAGTATTGAATCATTCCGAAAATCGAAGGAAAGTCTGTGCATGGACAAGGTCAACTGCAATATCACACAGATAGTTGTTGATCGAATACGAGCATATTTCATTGAAAATTATGACCCAAACGACGACTGTTGTCCATCTGCAATTTGTGCGAAGTGCCGATCAGATCTACTCAACATTTCGACGGGGGCAAAATCTATCGACATCTTACCAGAGGTATTCGACTTCACCTTGATTCAACCACATGTTCGTGTCCTACGATCCATTCCTCATCCAATTTGTGATTGTCGTATTTGTGAAACGGCTAGAGCCAAAGCTAAAACTGTAAATGTTCGTCACAAAGGCCGTCCCCGATCTTCGCTAAATGACACTGGTGATTTTCCGCGGTTTGAGAAATCTGTTGTCAAACTCTGTACTGCATGTAAAGGAATTATACGCCGTGGAATCTCTCATAAGTTCAATGTATCCACTTTACGCTCGAACATGATTGAATTGTGCAATTCTACTGATAGTCGCACCAAGGAAGTCATTGCCAGTAAGGTTGTCCTAGAAAAATGCGTCCAAATGAGCACACGAAATATCTCTTTGAATACTCGTGGGTCTAATGATTTACCAATATCTTTATTGGAGAAGTGTGATTTACCGAGTTTTTCTTCCTCTGACATTAATTCTCTACAACTTCAGCTTGGGGCCTCGAACAAACACCATGGTGAGAAAAGTAATGCCATTTATTCGAAAAATCTTGAAGAAAAAGTCATCTGTCGAGGCAAACACTATTGTCCATTTGCGAGCAAGAGACCGGAAACTCAGTGACTATTTCTCTTTCTCATACTTTGAGGATGGTTCTCAAATTGTCACCAAATGTGTGATCTGCTGTTGTGATATTGAACAACTTGTACAAGTGGTATGCGACGAAAGAAGTTTTGATATCGATGAAACTTCTATCAAATTTGGAATCGATGGAGGCGGCGGTTTTTTGAAATTCTGCCTCAGTATATTTCAAGATGACACAAACGCAGATGTCAAGTTTTCTGACAAAAGTGTGAAAAAGATCATAATCTTAGCTATTGTTCCTGATGTAAAGGAGACGTATCAGAACATAAAGCAAATACTCGAGCTGCTGAATACTGAGAAATTGGAGAATGGATACACATTCGCTGTTGATTTGAAATTGGGAAACATAATTTCCGGAATACAGGCACGCAGTTCATCTCATCCCTGCCTGTGGTGTGAATGTCCTAAGTCCGAATTCTCCAGCCGATCCTCTAAAAGACACCCTGTACGCTCTTTGGGTTCAGTTCGAGAAGCTGCTATTCGTTTTAACTCTCAGCGTGAAATTTCAAGAAGGGTTGCAGCTAAAGATTTCAAGAACTGTGTTCACGAGCCTCTAATCAACGGCAATAATTCTGACATTTTTATTAATCACGTACCTCCCCCAGAGCTACATCTTCTACTTCGTTTGACGAACAAATTGTTCAGTGAGTTGGAAAAATTCTCCTCTAAGTCGAATTCCATTTCTATGGGGTTCTATGAAATAGTGGGAATCACACGCCCACAACTGCATTCGGGCGAGTTTAATGGCAACATGTGTCAACGTCTCTTGAAACAATTGGACTTGTTGCAGTCACTTCTGGAACACGGTGAAGAGTATGACGCAATACCGTTTGTATTTTGTCTGAAGAAGTTCAACGAAGTTTGCATTTCATGTTTCGGCTCTTTAACGCTCTATGGCAATTTCGAGGAAAGAATTCGAGATTTTGAAAACTCATACATGCGTCTGAAAATCAGTGTAACAACTGCAGCTCATGTAGTTTTCAATCATGTTGTGCAGTTTTGCAAATATCATAAATTGCCCTTGGGATATTTTAGTGAACAGACATCAGAATCAGTGCATCGAGACTTCTTATGTCTATGGGAGTCATCAGGAAAAGTGGATCCAAAGCATTCGAAGCACGATAGGAATCTTCTTGATACGGTGATCAGGTACAATGGACGTCATTTAAAAGAATTAATTCATCATCATAATTTCAGATGTTGACTTTTTACTAATACAATGACGCTGGAATACATTAATTGTTTTTAATTTATAAGAAATCGTGATATTATCATCTAGATGGTATCAAGCCAGAAATCTTACCACTCATGATAATAATGAAGCTAAAGCGTTAATGATAGAATGATATCTTTTAACTAGAGCATAAATGGTATAAAACATAATTATCGTGAAACTTGATTGATAACAATTCAATTCAATGTGCATGTATAAAACAATAGAATTCAAGATAGATAGTAGGTACCGGTACCTAGCTATAAGGTACATATTCATTTAAAAGTATTAATGCTGGTTAAGCTACTATTTGGCATCTTATCAATTACAAAATATTTACATTGAAGCTTAATAAACATAAAAGAATCAAATAATTGTGTGTACATCATACATACAATCGTAGCATTATAGATCAATAATTTCTGAATCGCTGGTAGGCCTATCGATAAATGTTTTACTAAATTTTCATAAAACAAGTTAAGTGTAAATCATTGCAAAAATGAAAAAATGGCATATTTCTGATGCAGCTTATTCAAATTAATAAATCAATATGAAAGTAGTAAGAATGATGTGAGTATAGAACTTAGCATCAATACTTGATAATCTTATCTATAGAAATGATTAGTCTATTTTTTCAGAAATTGTCCATGAATTGATGCACAATTGTATTGTTTCTCTACTTTTAGCATGCTTTTTACATTATTAGCTCAATAATCAACTAATAAATGTCAATATTTCATAATATCAAAGAAAATTATGATTGACTACTTTTTAATATTAGTAGTAAGTAGTACATTTTCAAAATCGATATATCTATGGAAAAGCTAGGTTATGATTTCAGTGACACATACAGCCGTGTTGCACATGTAAAGTACTTCTAGAATATATATTCACTTAAGGGGTCGCATTTTTTCTTAATGTTAGCTCCGTGGAGCCGTGCGCTGTTATCAGTATCACATCAAATTTTAGATACTGTGTCTCACACCTCTCTCGATCACTTTTTCCTTCGCTCGATCATTCTACCATGCCATATGGAAGTCCACGCGCTCACAAACATCAATCGTTGAGGACGATTCCATTCTAATTTCTATTTACACTTTGATCGAAGACTGGAGACTGGTGACTTTATCCCAAGTAATTTCCGCAGAATTAGTTTGCTTACAATGAATTGCCAAGCTTGCCAAGCGGCGGTTACTGCATAATCAAGCGACACTGAAAAGGTTCTGATAGCTAATTGAACAAAAAAGAGTCAAGTTTTCATCATCCATGAAAATAAATGAAGCAATATAAAGTAAAGCGATAACAAAGTTGATCTCTACTATCCACAGTTTCAGTCTTAAGTTGGAGACTGTCGATTACTTGTTATGTGGCTGGCTAATGTTGTCTGTTTCATCACAGGCTGCAATTCTCACATCCTATCCTCTACTATTCTGTGGATATGCAATGATTGCAATTATTCGTGATACAATATCGTTGCTCCATCGATAAACTTCCTCTCCCTTACCCTGTAGACTATGAACTTCTATGCTGTGTAATTTGGAAACAGCATCTCAATATCAATAAAAAATGTCACGACAACTTCCCAAAAAAGCTTCTCGAAAGCGTCCCTTGATATCATGTGGATGACTTCACTGCAGCTAAAACAAGATAAATTCTTTTTTGTTCATTATTGGCAGAAGCGTGCAAATAATAAATCAGCTAAAAAAGCGCGAAAAATATTTTTGGCAGT
Organism: Prostheceraeus crozeri; assembly: GCA_907163375.1. Taxonomy (NCBI): domain Eukaryota; kingdom Metazoa; phylum Platyhelminthes; order Polycladida; family Euryleptidae; genus Prostheceraeus; species Prostheceraeus crozeri. The sequence continues at coordinate 257,313 of CAJQUW010001286.1, read as the reverse complement.
TAATTTTTCACTAATAGTATTACATAGTGCGTACATCAGCAGTGTATAAATTTACTTATTTGCTTGATTACTTGATGATCTAATCTCAACTATTGGTTTTCAACACAACTGAGAATTGTGTCATGCGTCACTATGTATTTAGGATAATGAACTTTAACGTATGAATGCACAGCACAACTATTCAGCGCCAAATGCATCTCAGCATCATCGAGTGGCAGTAATGAAACACAGGAGTGACGCAAAAGTCAGAGGCTAACTTCCTCTACCGCGTGCAACGCCACTTATGACTGTACCGCACTACGGTGCATCAACTTGAAAAATAACTCCGAATAAATTTAGGCTTACGATCATATCAGTACTGTGCACGTTTAATTGAGTGTTATATCAATCCCGCGAATATTGATGCCACGCTAGTTCCCGCGAGTATGCTGCTGAGCAGTCTAATGCAAAGAAGTGGTTCACATGTTTTTTTGCTAGAATATTGTGGCAGTCTTTACTAAAGAGCAAGTATTGTGAGCAGCAGTGCTTTTTCCATTCATTGATCGCATCATTGGTGCTATCCGCGGATGCGGAGTCGGAGTCCCGGAGTCCTATTATTTTTGCTGGAGTCGGAGTCCTATCAAATGATAGGACTCCAGACTCCGGCCTATACCTAGACTCGGAATAATATAATATGAGCAAATTATTTGTTCTCGTGCATAGCTATCATTGTCTTGATGTCAACTTTCTCAGTCAAACAAAAGTACTGAGACAGCAGTGCATACAAAGCTTATAATAGTTGGGGGAATGAACGGTGATAGTGAAAAAAGGATTGTCTTTTCACTCGGTGATTTAGTAGAGAAGACAAGCCTTCCTAGCTCGATCACACCTACGCGCCAAAGGTCACATCAGAGACAAAAATGAAATACTTGTCTATTTGAGAACATTGCCTCTTACCAGTGTTTTTGAGCGGATCGAAATTCCGCTTTCGCTCGCTCATCGCTCATTTGCTCATAATCGCCCTGTCGCTCGCTCACCGCTCATTTCCTCAAAATCATCCTTTTGTTCGCTCACCGCTCAAAATCATGAAAAAAATGCCGCTCGCTCGCTCATTTCTCGATAATACCCTCCTTAATTCTACAAACGTTTTTATGTTCAGAGCTAGTTCCATGCTTTAAATCAAATAAACACCTTTTATAGGCGCTGAAAGGAAATTCACTATTTCATTTTAGTTTAAATTTGAAACACACGATGAAACAATGTAGACCATCATACCAATGTATTGAATTAGCAATTGCACGAAATTAGTTGAAACAATATTTTTGATGAATATAACCACAGAATTCTTTTTATAGAAATGGGCAATAATCTAAACTAAATCCTACATGCTAATCACATGAATCAGTATACAATTCTTGGCGCAATATTTGGACAAAGTTAGCAAGGTGCGTTAAGAAGCTATGTAATGCGTTGACAATTGAAAATGAACTTGTATGAAATCGTGACAAAATAATAGATAATTCCTAAAAGTAGCTGAAGATAACATGCGTGACTTATGAGTTACTGAGTACTGAATAATCAATAAATGTTAGAAATCTGCTATAAATAAAATCACTTGATAAACGATATTGTTGAATTATGTGAAACAGCAAATGCTGCACCCAAAAGGACCTGCGACATCGGCGCCAGCCGTTACTGAAAGTTCGGTCCACCAAGCTCAGTATCTGTCAAGATGGTCGATCTGCAGCAGCTCGTCATGCCCAGGTCCTACCTTCTTCCACCTTTGAACTCAACTTCATCATGGCTATCTTTGCACTTAAATACCGGCTTTAACAAGAAATATTATATATGGGCGAAGCAACGTTTGGGAGACCGATTCAAGATATGTGTGAATAAATGTGTCGATGGTCGGATGTTGAGTGCATCATCGATCACAAAGACCTTCTTGATAAGTTCATATTCACAAAAAGAATCCAGACAGGCATTCAATGCATTTCGTCAGGAGTGTGAGAACCACAGAAGAGAGAAAAATTTCGAATGTTTTATTCATCAATTAAGTTATATACATGCATGTGCTATAAAATAACTTTTACAGAAAGCATTTTTAAAAGACTTTTCAAATATTTCGCTTTTTTGATTATTTGATCTTTTATTTTTTGTTTTTCTAAAAATGGCTCGCTCAACCGCTCGATCACGACAAAAAATCACCGCTCGCTCGCTCAATTTTTGCTCACGGAATATTTTTTTCGCTCGCTCATCCGCTCATCAAAACCTTGAAAAAATGCCGCTCCCTCGCTCCTTCGCTCCACTCGCTCAAAAACACTGCCTCTTACCCTCACGTTAATCGCTTGTGATGGCTCCTCTAAAGCGCATGTTAAAATTGAAAGTGTACTCATATTTTTTTGGAGAAGGATGGGGATTTTCGTGCCTGGTAGAGACTGGAGAAAAACTGTGTGAAGCACACATCAAGAAGATGGGAGGAGCCGAGTCGTATGCATCCAACAGAAAGCGACATTTCATCAGCTATCATCGAAAATGATTGATAATTGATACAGCAATGATCACTAAAGATAGGTTCAGGCAAGCCTATAGTGATCTATGATGTAGGTTACAAGTTTTTTTTAAAAAAAAAACTAGGCTATATATACTTGCCACCCGGAGTCGGAGTCCTATCAAATTGATAGGACTCCGCATCCCTGGTGCTATCCACTGTTCAGGATAGTTAATGTAAAGCAGTAGAGTAGTCCCGTCTGTCCATGCTTGCATAAAAAATACGTGTTAAGAAACAACGAACCAAGCAATCATTTTGACCGCAAGTTTGAACACTTCTTGAGGTAAGAAATGTATTAGTGCTTTCATGAATTGTGAAAGCTTACTGCTTTCTCCACAATATTGTTGTTTTAACTAATTTCCAACTTGTGAAACGCACTATGTATCATGATAGCTATATTATGAAACAAGCAGAAATAACAATTTTGAATTTTTACAACTATGTATTCAATCAGGGTGCATAGCCTCAATCTGTGCTTTCTCATAGCTACTAAAATGACATTTTAAAACGTAGGCTTTAAGTTTGTTGGCTTTCAACATATATTTTTACACAAAGATGGGCAGACATGACTATTTAGAATGGAGAATAGCAACGATGATGCGCTTTTGAACCATCGGAATTAACTTGCTGGGTACTTCTATTTTCCCTCTCCCCATTTTCATTGTTGACATACGCGAGTGCTGCATCGTCAGCGATCTTCTCTTGATCCATAGTGCAGTTTCACTACCGTCGCAAAAGCGTTGAGTGTGCAAAATTCCTCTGTTTTATAGACAATTTACAGCACTTGCTTCGCCTCGTCAGGGATATCGCAATGAATTTTGAGCGAAGGGGCAAGAATGTTGGAACAGGGCTTATGCTGTCATAAATTCTCAATACCAAGTAAACGACCTGAAACGACTCGCAGGCACCAAATGGGGCGCGTCCTTCGATGTCTTCTGCATCACCACCCTTGCGCTTGTGGTGACACTTCCGAATATTGCACACCCATCTGGTCTGAAAGTACCCACGTCCAAAAGCTCAACATACCATTCAATGAAGCAATGCGAACCATTAGCGGCTGTATTCGATGTATCCGAGTCAGCTTCCTACCAATGGTAGCAGGTATCGAACCTCTTAAGCATCGTCGTCGCAAGAGTCTGATAAAGCTAGTCAAAAGAGCGGTGCATCCCGCTCATCCTCTCCACCACATGCTTCACTGTTCTCCAAATCTTACACCACTCCACTGTCGCCATCCTTTGAGGAACCTTGCCAGGAGCATACCAGAATCGGATTTCGCAGTGCCCGAGGGTCTGAACGCATTAATCTTGGAATGGACAAGTCATCCACCTGGACCTCGTCTTACTCGCCATCAGTCGGTCCAACTAAAAAGGCTTCGCTGTGGGGCTGGAAGATTTGCTGCCGACATGTTTCGCTGGGGACTTAGAAGTTACCTTAGCTGCCCTTGCGGTGCAGATTTCCAGACTCATAATCACATTATGACGGAATGTCCTTTGTTGAATCCCCCGTACTCCCTCACTGATGTAAATGATCCAAGACTTATGACTTTGCTTGAACGATGTAAATTTTGAAATGACCTTTTTCATACGAATATAATTATATATATATACAAAAGTCAGACAATCGGGAGATACACTACGTGCAAGAACTCGAACACACAGACAACAAATTAACGATGAACAATATAGAATTCTGAAAGTCAGTCACCACATCTATAACTGTTCTAGAAACTATGAGCCTAAATTCGATGTGATGCCGCTTTTAAAGTTACACGCCAACTGTGGGAAAAGTTACAGAGAAGAAAAAGGTCTGTATAAGAATCCTACAACCATTGCTAAACCAAGATCTATGATAATGACAGCCTACATCTGATTAAATATCTCTCCTCCTTCTCATACCTACCCAATTAGATTTTGATCATTTGAAGTCTATGTCCATCTGATACATGGCATGCATGTAATTCTGGAAGCTATTTGATGATTTTATAATGTAAATAAATTTTATTTAGCCCTTGAGAAGCCTAGACATAGGCAGAAACCGGTCGGGCAAACAATTTGGTTTTTTGGTTTACTTCTAAGTGTCGTAATTTTTATCGTATACAAAAGTATATATATTCAAAGTAAAAAGTATCAAAATGGTGCAGGTAATAAAATAAGGAGAACTCAAGGAAGGGTCAGCATTCCCGACCGGTTTCATCTTCTTCTTGGAAGGCTACTCATGGGAAATGGGAATGATATACATATATCTGAAACTAAATAGACTAAAATATATACAAAATCTATGAAGCTGCATTCAAGCTAGGTTTTAGCATAGAAATAAAATACTGCTCTTTCTTGTCTCTGTCCAAGGGATTCGTAGATGAATGCAGGTGTATATTGGTGCAGCTTCAAAAGGCATCGGAAGATTTCTACAACACATTGCATTATGAGCACTATAACACCAAGAATCCTATATTGCTCATTATTGATTTGCTATCAATGAACAGTCAGTCTAGAGATCCCCAGTCTGTCCCACATATATTGGGTCACAACCTTTACAGCGGAGGATGTAAATGACATTTCTGGATATACAGGTCATTTTATTTTACATGAAAAGTCATCCTAACATTATCAACCTTTAGATCTATGGTTTTCTCCGTTATAAGAGTAGGACAACAACAGCTACATCGAGCGTCTCCACATCTCTACATCGATGTAATTGTTGTCCCAGTCTTATACGGGGAAAACCATAGATCTAAAGGTTGATCATGTTCGGATGATTTTTCATATAAAAATAAATATGACCTGCATATCCAGAAATGTCATTTACATCCTCCGCTATAAAAGGTTGTGACGAAATATATGTGGGAGAGACAGGGGATCTTTACTTACAACTTTCTTAGACTATACGTGTATGTATTTGATCCATAGCTTCAATTCATGAATAATCAAAGTCAAGCAACAGAATTCATAGATTGAGATTTTTATTGGCAAAAGTGATATCAGATGTTTGATGTGAAAGTAATACAGCTAATTTCTAGAAGTAAAATGTTCATAGGTTATCAGAGTTCTCAGTAGCACTATTCATCGATAGAAGAACCTTGGTAAGAGCATTAGTGCTAAATGTATTGATATACAACGACATTTATCATTTGTGATCATCAATTTAGGCATGCGTAGACATTACCCATTACATGTAGACATGTAAGACACGAGCTGGCCTAGGCAAAAAAGTTCAGAAATTATCAAAAATCAAAGGAAGAATCATTAACGTCTCAATTTGTTTGACCAGCAAGGGAGGTTCCAGGGTATTCATAGCCACATCATTTTGATTGAGATCACTGATTTATATTAATTTATCAATTAATTGCTTCAATATTTATTGTTCGCCATGCTGCCCTGGTTCTTCATTTTCGAAAAGTGTTACAGCGCACAATAAAACGAATACCATTACTGTCAAATATTTCTAAATGGTCAATTTGATAGCGTTGCAGACCAATCTGCAGCATAATTACATGTCGAAACTTATAAATCACTTCGTTTACTCAAAAAAAATTGAGTATCGAAGTGGGGCACTATGAGCAATGTTTAAAGTGCCCTATCTTGGGTGGTTCAATGTGCTCCAATTCGTCAACTTTTCAAAAATATGTTCGTGTGCAAATAAGGCTGCACTCAAATAGTTTTTAAATTCTAGATTAATGAAACTGATAAAGAATATTTGAGAAAAATGCTGTCTAAAGAAAATATACCCGAGGTATTAGCTACACTAAAACGAAAGTTCAGCTTTTCTGAAAATTTACTTTTTCATTGAAATTTGGGGAAATCCTGTGAAAATAATGATGGAAAGCATAAACAATCGAGATTATCAGAGGAATCATGTATATTAGTAAAAAACACAATGTCTTAAAGCATAAAGTTTCCACCATTTATTGTTTCGGAGAAAAGGCTGATGGTTCAATGTACTCCACTCTCCCCTAACGTTTAGCAACCTATGCTTACATGGACAAGATCATGCCGACCACAGATGCGAAGATTTCTGCTCGCTATTATTCAGATCGATGATTACCTATTTCGTTGCATTGAAGCATTCATCATACGATTGAAAGTACCACTTGTCAAGATGAAATTATTCGTTACATAGGCTGCCATTAAATATCTCAATACGGCAAGCACAAAGACAAAACTTGTTAATTAAGTGACATCAGAATATATATCAGTTATGTGGGGAGACTTTATAAGCTCGCCTAGGAAACTTCATAATGTGTAAAATTGAAGCTCGCCTTCAGTCGTGAATAGAATTCCATGTGTAGTTTGCACTCACCTAGCCTTCACACAAATCATACATGTTTCAGTGTCCATAATAGTTATTGTTGATGCACAATTATACAGTCATACAATTATACAATTATGCAGTGTCATTATCTATAAAATGGGAAATCAGAAAATCAAATAAATCAGAAAATGGGAAAAATAATTTTATTTTTTAAAGTCTTTTTAGTTGAACAAAATGGATTAATTCTTAAGTACAGTGTGCGTAGGTCCATGAAGCCACGATGCTTCGTTGACTTCATCTCAGAGGAAAAAGAGCATTATGCAGAAGACTATTCATTATTTATTACATCAGATAAAAACTCTAGTTTCTCAATGAATTATTTTGAGCGGAAAATTTGCTATAACAAAATCTATAGTTGAAACATTGGCGCGAAATCATTCTTAATGACAGAAATATAGTGAGGAGGAAAACGTTCCTGCACTTTGTAAGGCCTATTTTACAAAAAGTGTGCTAAACGTTGACAGGCTTTCTATAGTCGATCTTATAGAATGACATGAATGATTAATTCAACACAAATTATGTATTTTAAGAATATGTAAATTGTAAGAATTTTTGTAGATTTGCAACTCAGCTTATTTAAATAGTGTATTGAATTAAACGGCTTACTAGTATCACATGATGCATGATGCCTTATAAATACATTGATATTTCATTCGAAAACGACTTAGTAATTCTGTTTGATGGGTGTACAAAGTAACATTTACAGTATGCACGCCTTACGAAGTCATTGCATTGCATGTATAAGACATTCTAGCAAGCGCTTAGATATAACATACATTATAAATTAAGAATAGCAGCTTCGTCCATGCGACCTCTGTGAATCGATTGCGTAATTCAGTGCCTACGAAGTCGAAAAGATATTTATTTCTATGAGTTCGAAAATATTTTTTTATGCGTTCTGTTGCTTGCCATCTATGCTCTTGATTGCACCTATGCCCTTGAGGGCACTTCTGCTCAAGGGCACCATAGGTAGCCCCTTAGCCCGTCCTCAGTCAGGACATGGGGACGATGCCCCCTCGCCCCCTGTTCTGGCATCGCTGTTTGTAATTCACTGTAGACAACAATCCCACGAAGTTCATGATCGCAGCTATATCTTGTATTCTAACTAAGTATCCAAGGCACCATATCTTCATCCCACGGTTCAAGTGAGACTTCTCGGTGGTGTTGCACTATTACTCGGTGACAGATGAAGTCTATTCTAAATATAGTGTGACTGAGTTTGACGAAATTTGATAAATTAGGAAAAATTGTAAAATGGGGTGGGAGACGAACAGAAGTACCGTGATGATATACATGTATATCAAGAGGGTCAACCCTTCTGTGTTTCGAGGTTAAATAAAGAATATTATTATTATTACTATAGTTATTATTGTAATTTGCAGCACTTCGATTTTTGATTATCTGTTTCCAGTTGATTTATAACGTCGCATTCTACCACATGTCATGCACATCCCACTAGACTATTGCATATTAGCAGTAGTGCTTGACTTATAGGTGACTGCATTAGTAGCCCATTTACTTTACAGAATCCACAAGAATGCCATATATTTTCCTCCTCTAACATGCATTAGTTTACTGGAATATCCTGACTATTGTGTAGAACATAATGTTCATTTATTTATGACCTGTGAGACGACAACTCGTTTCCTAATGCAGTTGTTGACCTCTCAAATCTTCTTCTGACCTTCTTCTCCATTCGCGATAGTTCAACCACGTCGTCCTTTCGCGCTCGCTGACTGGCGTTCGCTTAGTCATTCGCTGGAGGTGCACTCGCTGAAATTGGACATAACGGCGTGTGCACTCCCACTGATCACTATTGCAACGTCGCTCCCAGTGACCGACGAGCGTCGTCTAGTGCCATCTTCGACGACAATATGCCTCCCAACTTGGCTCGGACTCTTTTCTTAATTTTATCCTTCATCGCTACTTTGTGTAAGGCCCAGAAGGATGGTCAGAACTCACTCTCATTTGTGTTCGATTCCACGGGAAGTATGGACGACGATTTGGAAGCCGTGGTAGGTGGTATTCGACGGATAGCAGCTTCGCATGCAAAAATCGATCAAATCAAGAACTACATCTTAATCAAGGTGCACGATCCAGGTGAGTTGTGCAGTTCAATTAGAGACGTGATCTGAAGTGGATCGAAATTCTCGGAAGATAATTACCAGGCTTAATTTCTTAAGTTTACTCGGAATTAGATGAGAAAGACGGCACAGTTCATTTAACGTGTGTCTTTTCCCAGGTTCGAGTCATTTGCTTTAACCCAGGTGTGTGCAGACTTTTATGCTTTTAGAAGGGGGTAGGGTGAGTGTACTACAGCAGGCACGCAGTTACGGGGCCTTGCTGCTAAAATAGTTACTATCAACGAGCATGCACTGCGATTCCATAGTTCACAAACTGCGCATTGAACGCAGCAAGCCTTTTAATAAGTATTATAGACAGTACGCTTTACATGAAAATCGTGTTTTTTGCTACTTCCATGCAATTATAGCACTTATTGTTACCTTTCAATTAAACATTTCTAATCTTGAAATTCATATAGTCTAAATATTAAATTGTCGGTGTCAAATCAAGGACTGGTCAAACGTTAGACGCAGAATACTAAAATTCTGACCTATTTGCTGATCATGGATAGGAGTATGCAAGATGTACATGGAATATTTTATGTTGTTAGCGATTTATGACATGATATCAATAAGTCTACAGCGCAGCATAATTTTCTTGCCGAGAAGCGGACATTATTGCCAGGGACTTTGTTGTCAATCTCTGAACGGATTTTTATTGCATGATTCTGCGGCATTACAAACACTACTTTTAACGATGATTGAGCAAACGCAGATTGGGAGTAGATTGAAAAGTAATACTACCTGTACTCTTAACCATGCAGAGGAATTCATGTCAGTAGATATCCAAATCATTGATGTGCGAAGTTGTCATGTTTCAGCCCTTGACTTTGAGAAAGGACTCGACAGGTTATCAAACATATTATTAATGGACGAAGTTATATTGTGTGGACTTGATAACTTCAGACCGTGTACAGTATATCGGACACATGTACTTGATGTAAAAGTCGTTGTTGGCTTTGCGTTACTAATATCTCGGTATCAGTAGTTTGACTAAACGGTTAATGCTATGTTGTCATGAGGGATAGAGCCATCTGATTGGATTACGCAGATTCTTCAATTAAGGACTCATGTCATACTGTCACTCGTCGATAGCTCAGTTGACATAGCGGTGACCTAGAATGTCAGAGGTCGGTGGTTCAAATTCAACTAAGCTCGTAGTTACTTTCCGTCTTTAAAGTTGAACAATGAACGGACTCCTAGACAACAGAACGGAATGCGCGGGCGGCAAGTCCTGTTGCCTAAGGCAATTAACTCAGGCGCATTCGTGAGGGAAGTGGGCTATTAGCAAACAATTTATTGTAATAGGAATTTGAGTCAATCAATAAATTCACACAGAAAATTGATGTATTCAATAAATTGAAATTTGAAGTTTCATATTGTCAATTAATTGAAATTGGAACTCCAGAGCCATAAATTTATTAAAATTCATTTCATACTTGATAATCATCATTTGAAGCAATTGAAGCAAACATGTTTTCATTAAGCCCTATTATTTCATCTCTTTCGAAAATGCATTTTTCCGAGAGCCCACTGCAACTGTAATTATGTCATTCAGACTGACCTGCAACAAAGTAAGGAAAATATGAGTCAAAGTAAGGTAAATATTTTAGCCAGGTGAAGTCCTGGCAGAAGTATTGTATTCCATATTATATTATTGGATGAATTATCAAATCAAAGTGCGTTACAGTATGTACCACATTATTAGTCATCCTTCATTTTTTCGTTTTTTAACTCTAATAACGTCATTGCGTCTCTTGGATCACGCAAGGGCTTTTTGCCTGATCATTGTGACGCTCTAATACAAACACAAAGAAGAAATTCTCGCACAGACTTCGCTGTGCGGCAAGGAACGTCTTGCATACCATTCCTGCCCTTGTGACAACATTCTTGTCTTCAGTGATTAAATGTAATCCTGTGACTTCATAGTCCCTTCCACGAAGTATGCTAACAAGTGACCGAGACCCGGTGCACACATCATGGCCTTGTGACGGTTATCACACAAGTCTGTGACTAGATAATTTCAAAATTCACAAAACTTGTGATAGTTGTAACAGGCTGTCACACCATTGCTATCAATTGCTATGTTAAATACGTCATCGCTCGTTGAGGTTGGCATAGAAACATAGCTGATTCAGGCGATCTGATGAATAACAAGTAGCATCGTAACGAATTTCAATTCATCATTATTTCTACAATGTCCCGCAAACTGTACACTGAGCAACAGAAGGCATTTGTAATGGAGTCAATCAGCGCACACAAAGATATTATTGAATCGAAAAGAAACGATTTGGCAACGAATCTCAAGAAAAATAAAGCGTGGAGTTCCGTTGCAGAAGCATTCAATGCCGAGTTTGCGGAAGACGTAACAGGTAAAGCATTAAATCAGTTATACAGAAAGTGGAAGTCGCTGGCTCGGAAAGAACTTGTGGAAGTTAAGCAATATCGAAATAGAACAGGCGGTGGCCCACCAATCCCTCACAACTATTCTGCCACGACATCTTCTATTCTTGACCTGGATAACGATATTGTTCTGACTATTCCTAATCCTTACGACAATGCTATAAACGTAGATGAAAACATTCATCCGCATGATGAATCCAATAGTCAACAGTCAATTGCTCAGCAAACATCTCAGAAAAAGATGACAATAAAGAAGGATGACATGCTTCTGTTGGAACACAACAAGCGGATGGAAGTTCTTGAAGTTCAAAGGCAGACTTATTTGAAACAGCAATTGGCATTCGACACAATGCGAGAGGCAGCAGAGGTACAGAAGGAGTACTACAAACAGTGGATAACATTTGCAGTTTCATATTTCAGACGAATTTGTGAGTCTGGACCGAGCACTGAAAAGCGTGCTTTCAGGACACCGAAGGTTCTTTCAACGCATCCGCGGGCACGAATGAAGTGAAAATTGTAATCTTCTTCAGCTTGCGTTCTTGGAAATGGCACTGGGGTCAACAGTACTTGTGAACATGTGTAACCTTGATCACCAATAATCATCGATCATTGTAGGTCACCACTCTCTAGTCGCTGTTTCACTGCAGACGTATTGTAAATCCTTGAGTCATGACCCGATCCTGGATGACGGGCAACTATATCTTGAATAATATAGTCATTAGTCACTATCACTTGAACATTAAATGATGGATATCCCTTTCTATTGAAAAAAGTCGTACCGTGTCCACTCGGATTTTTTATGCGAATGTGAGTACTATCATTAGCAACAATAATCGACGGTATTCTCATCTTCTCACGGAATCCTCTGTAAACATCCATTTTGCCGGCTTGGCTTTGCGGGAATAAAATGTAAGCACTCGAGAGAGAAGCGATAGATTTTGTTGTGTCTCGAACTATACGAGAAACAGTAGGTTGCGAAATACCACGAAGATCACCGAGTGCGTACTGATAAGTCCCAGTTGCGTAGAATTGTAGAGTCACTCCCAATTGAATCACTGAAGGAACGGCATTACTTCTGTTTGTGGCTCGATCGAGTTGTAAATTATCCAATAAGTCCATAAACATATGCTTAGTAATCCTGAAACGTCTGATAATAATAATAATATATTTTACCACAAAATCTACACAATGTGTAATCAGAGTGGGGGTACAGATAAGAGGTTACAGGAGTTATAAAAGAGTGAAAAAGAAGGTTTTCAATGCTTTCTTGAAGCTGCGAGGGTTTGTTTCATTCCTCAAATGTAGAGGGAGCGAATTCCATAATGAGGGTTCAACGAATTGAAAGGCGCCCCTGGCACCAGCTGTTCTTCATAATGGTTGATGGAGTAAGGGGGCTTCCTTCGATCTCAGTGACATGAACGATGCAGAGGATGCAGCAGGAGTCAACAGAACTTTAAGGTAAGTAGGTGAATTGCCGTATATGCAATGGTGCACTAGGCAACACACTTTGAATTGTACGCGGAGTCGCACAGGTAACCAATGAAGGCTTCGGAGAGTTTCAGAAATGTGAGCACGTTTCGGAAGTCGACGCACAAATCTGGCACAGGCATTTTGAACTTTTTGGAGTCGAAGTATGTTCGAAGTCTTACAACCTGCATAGATGACATTGCAGTAGTCCAATAACGTGAATACAAAGGAACAAATTAAAGTGTTGGCGTGATGGTCACTTATGTATCTTCGGATTCTATAAAGATTTCGCAGAATAAGAAAAGTTTTTTTCCGAATCTGATTGACTTGGGCATCAAACGACAAAAATTTATCAAATTTAACACCCAGCGATTTCGCACAATCGGCTTGATTAAGTTCATATCCTGAGAGGTTGATACTACATGGTGTAATGTCACTAACTCTTTTCCTAGTACAACATACAAACATCTGAGACTTCTCAGGGTTGATACAAAGTTTGTTAGTTTGAAACCAATCAACAAGATGACACAAGCAGTTTTCAAGAACAGATAAACTGTTACGTGAATCACCCATAGAAAAAGAGATATACACATTCGTGTCATCAGCATATGAGTGATGCTTGAGACCATATAATGCAATAATATCCGAGATTGGTTTGGTGTAAAGGGAGAGCAAAATTGGCCCCAACACAGATCCTTGAGGCACGCCACATGACAAACAGGCGAACTTTGAAACATATTCACAAACTTTTATAGCCTGTTGCCTTTCGGACAAGTACGACTTAAACCAGTCTAAAACAGTTGATGAATTCGATCTCATTAAAAACTTCTAGCGGATTTGATCGATCCCTCAAATCCTTGAAAAATAGAAATGTACGTCCACGTTGATACAAATCATAATTGACGTCGACGCACACTTCACCGGAAGGTCGATCAAAACTAAAAAAATACGACCCCTAAATGAGTGCATTTTTAGGAACTATGTGGTCACTAGTCACAGAATATATATGTCTACAAAATTCGAGAAATTCATAGATATCGGAATATGCAGAAAATATACATAAATTCGTCGGATAAAAGTCTTCACTCAGATTTATGAAGTATTTTGAGATATTCAAAAACATTGTATGACACTTGAGCGGTTATCTACCAGTTTGAACAGTTTATACGATGAATAGAAGCTAAATGATATTATAACACATAGATATCATTAGGGGCTAGAAACACTCCTTTACATACTACCTATAAATCGGAATATATATAGTGCAATATACATGTATATATATATATATATATATATATATATATACATATATACATGAAAAATAGGCACGTCAAAAATCGAAAAGCACCTTCGACGAATTCTGTACATTCAACTTCTCAGCTGCAAGCTGGCTAACAGGTGCTGAGATTCAATTTCATTGTTAGTGCCTTAGTTATAACATGGTTAGACGGTTTATGCTTAATAATGTTATGCACGATATCGATGATATTCATCATTTTGAGTGCAAATTTCAAGATAGTATGACTACAAGATGAGATGCAGTTGTGAAATAGTGAATCAAAATGACAAAAACTGGATATCTATGATATATTGAGGTGAAACGCGATCGATGAGTGTTTAAGAATTTGAAATTAGAATTGAAATCAGTAATACTGTAGAATACGCAGACGAAAGATATCTGCATCATTATAGTCTTGTCATCTTACCATGCAGAGCGTTTTCTCAACCATCATGAAAATAGGAAAAAAGTGTGTCTTGTATGTTTTGAAAAAGCCAAATATCCTTTAACCGCCATTATCATCGATCGGATTCATTCATACTTTATTACAGACTATGACCAAACTGATCAATGCTTACCAAATGGGATATGTGCTAAATGTCGCTCAGATTTACTGGAGATTAGTAATGGAAAGAAAGAAGTTGATATACTTCCTAATCCTTTTGATTTTGACCTCATAGTTCCTTTTACCACACAAACGAGATCTGAGTGCTTTTGTCCTAAGTGCTTTTGTCCGATATGTGAAACAGCAAGACTTTCAGGCAGAAATATTCCGAAAAGAAAGAAAGGGCGCCCGTCGACATTCAGCAGTGATTTGATTTTACCAGTTCGTCTCCGTGGATCTTGCAAATCTCCGTATGGAAGAGGTAAAAGTCACAAGTGCTCTGTTTCTACGCTAAGCAACAATCTTTGTGAAATGTATTATTCAGCTGATAAGAATACACAAGAATTACTTGCTGCAAGTGTGCTTAAAAGTTCCGATACGGATGAAGTAGCCCTTTACTCAGGAGGACCAAATCCACTTAGAGTTCGTGTTGGATCTTCCAAGACCTTAAATGCGACTATTGATGTAAGTGAATTAACGAAGTGGCAAAATACATTATCAGCATCCAACAACGAGATGAAAAGGAAAGTCATTCCCTTCGTACGAAGTATCTTCGCTAGAGATACCGTCGCATCAAACATTGTTCCTCAACTTCAAATGAGATTTAAACGGTGTTCTGAGTTCTTCGATTGTATCTCTCATGAATTTGAATCTTGTGGGAATGAAACGGTATTGTTGAAGCCGGTGATATTCTGTAGAGACGTTCCAGGATTTATTGACATGATTTGTTCTCAACGCGATATTAATCAGGATAAAGCCTTCTTCAAAATTGGAATTGATTCTGGCGCAGGATTTATCAAATTTTGTCTTAATATTTATGAAAAGAACACCGATTCCATGTCTCGGAAGCTCATTGATCGACCCATGCTGGATACCAGCGTGAAAAAACTCGTTCTTCTTGCAATTGCCTGCAACGTCGATGAAACCTGCGAAAATGTCAGATACATCATGAAACTTTTAAAGATCAAACAGATTGACTTGAATTTCATCTGTGCTGTAGACTTAAAAATGGCAAATATACTATGTGGATTACAATCGCATTCAAGCACATTCCCATGTCTTTATTGTGATTGTCCAAAAGTAAAATTTTCTGACGAGAACGTTTGTCACTCGTATTATCTGCGAACTATTGGTGATATCAAGCAACAAGTAGATAACTATACACGCACAAGAAAAAAGTATAATCCGCAAGCTTCAGCAAAAGATCACAAAAGCTGTATCCATTATCCAATTATTCTTGGCGAAAATGAAGAGATGTTGATCCCAGTAGTTCCTCCTCCGGAATTACACCTTTTGCTGCGAGTTACAAACAAAATGTTTAAAGAACTACAAAAGCAGCACCCTGAAGTAGCTGCTGCCTGGCTGAGTGAAATCGGGATAACTCAGCCAAAATTACACGGCAGAGAATTTACCGGTAATATGTGCAGGTGTGGTGAATCAAGTGTTCGGAAAACAACTGGATGCTGACTTCGAAACTTCCATCAAAAGATTCCATTTAGCTTATCTGAAGATCGGAATCACTGTGACAACAGCTGTCCATATATTTTTTGTACATATTCGACAATTCTGCAAATTGAAGAAAAGAAGTCTCGCTTTTTTTAGTGAACAAGCTTCGGAAGCAGTTCATTCCGATTTCAGTACATTGTAGACCTCGAGTGGCAAAGTGAATGAGTGTCACAAGGACTTTGCAAAAAAATTGCTTGATTGTACAATAAGATATAACTCTCGCCACATATAGTGCATTGTACGTGTATTGTTCCATTTTGATTATTGTATTTTCATCAATAAACAGGAGGTAAATCGATCTGTCGGCATTTTTGATATTTTCTGGGTAAAGAGACCGTCATTTCATTATATTTGTGTATGCCAAGGATTTTTAATAATTAAAGTAACCATTTTTCGAACAGCATACCGTAGTATTAACGTAAAAACAATTTCACTTGGTTAATTCTATACCATTTTTGACATATTTCTTCGCATATTTTGCGCTATATATATTCCGATTTATAGGTAGTATGTAAAGGAGTGTTTCTAGCCCCTAATGATATCTATGTGTTATAATATCATTTAGCTTCTATTCATCGTATGAACTGTTCAAACTGGTAGATAACCGCTCAAGTGTCATGCAATGTTTTTGAATATCTCAAAATACTTCATAAATCTGAGTGAAGACTTTTATCCGACGAATTTATGTATATTTTCTGCATATTCCGATATCTATGAATTTCTCGAATTTTGTAGACATATATATTCTGTGACTAGTGACCACATAGTTCCTAAAAATGCACTCATTTAGGGGTCGTATTTTTTTAGTTTTGATCGACCTTCCGGTGAAGTGTGTGACGGGATCCACTTGTGCAGTTTCTGAATAAGATGATCGTCGTATGTTAAATGATTTTTAAAACCTCTGAATTATAAAGTCTTCATTACCATCGTTTCACAGCGTTCAGAACAGGGGTTGGCCTGTGACAAACGTGTGATGAAAAGGATATGAAGATTTTCACTGCGCTTTTCACAGGGTTTCGTCACAAAGTTTTGTGAATTCAAAATTGAGATATTCACAGACTTCTGTGCTAAGAACGGCTTTGTGAATTCGCCTCCATGACTTTAGTCGAATGGTCAACGCATCATGTGCCTGACTGCGGAGCTCCTTTACCGGGTCAAATGGTTGAATCGATTTGCATCTTGACATTTTGGTTCTGTAATATTCTAGTCGCACGACTCTGTAGAGATGTTTTGGAACGGATTTGCTGATGCGTTCATTTTCAGTCATTTCATGTTTCTTTATGCACTGAGAAATGTGCTCTTAGAAACTCCATGTTGATTATATGTTGATTGGCAATCACTGGTGTAGCATCGTTGCTGGCGACAAAGCTTTAAGATCCGTTTCTTTTGTCACATTGGAATATCTTTCGTGTGACCTATGTTGAATTGTACCAGCGTAGGATTCCGATTGAATAACAGGCCTACTCCTTCTTAATTAAGAACTTGATTACATTGACTTGTTTTTGTTATATCAGATATTCGGAAGACCTTCAGTGAGAAGAATTTCTTACTAATGCAACCTATTTGACTTTGTCAACTACTACGCTGCGGCAGTTACATCAGTTTAACGCATACATCTGACTGAGAGCATGCTTGAAGCTAAGGTGACTAATAACAAAATGGAAGCCTATTTCTCTATGAATAATTACTAGTGCAACCTAATGTAGAGTGATTAGAATTGCTTCAGCTTACTCTTGATAAGAGAAGCTATTTTCGAACTGTAAAATGAAAAGCAAGGACTCATTAAAAAGCAAAAACAGCAAAATGCCACAAGGGGACGCATGATGTGATATGAGTAAACTTGCTATGTCACACACACTATGTGGTGACAGTAGTCAAGGTCAAGGTAGGTAAGGTTGCAGTTACGTATGAGTGCCTTGACGTTAAAGAAGCAATTTGAATCCATTAATAATCAAATAATCATACCTTGTATAAATTGTGGGTTTCAGAGATAAAAACGAAGAAAATGAAGGGTGACTAATAATGTGGTACATACATACTGTGGATGAAGACAGATGAAGAACAAGCGAAGATACACGTATGTTGAATGCCATGAAGTACTGCTCATAGTGTGAAACCTGCGATGACCAATAGATTGAAGGGATGAAATAGCTTTTTCCAAGTGTGGTCTTACTTACAGAGTGCAGTATTAGTTCAATTATATTATATGTAATAGAGTGTCGTTGCAGTTCTGTTATTACCTCCATTATCCATTTTTCCATTTCATGCATCGGCTTTCTGTTGCTTTATAACAAACATTTTCTATAATTTTCTATAATTTCTATATTTCTTCAATAAATTATTCAAAATACTAAGATTTAGGCCTATGTTCTATTTCATCATCACTTCAATCCTACCACCATAAAATGCTAAATTTCCTAATCGTGGGCTGAACAAAACTCATTCCATTAATTAAAGAATCCATTTATCTACGCTTTAAGTTTCTTGACATTTCTTTAATATGCACATAAGTAAGTCTCATTATTCGGAGATCTTTAAATTCTGATTGACAGCGATAGGTATAAGAAATCAATTTTTCTTGTCATTCGAATACTTGCGATTCTAATTTCTGCTACTTCATCTCTACAGGAAGAATCTGACGCTCGCGGAGAGATCAGAGTGGCTGTCATTCAAATCTCCGTAGATATGCCTATTGGGCGAATGTAGACTAGAAGATGATACACCGATCGCCGTGTTGATTTTGTCTCGAAGTCTTTCATCTCAAATGGCGTATTCCCAGCCGCAAACAGATTGCTAGTAGCAATAACGATAACGCCCACGCGTGACCAAGTGGGTTACAGGCTTATGCTATCAGCTGTTAGTTAGATATTCCGAAACGGGAACGTTATCTGCGTTGATATGTTGTCCTTCTGCACTTCTATTTTATTGCGAATTAATAATGCGTTTTTCTACCACCGGAGTCGTAGGTGGGAATGCAAATCATGCGGAAGTAATTTCGTAAAAGGAAATTTGTTTATTGCAGTTATCACTGAACCACATCCTCTCCTTTCTCGACATGAATAAAATGCAGAGTGATGAGAGAAGATACTGTATGTAGCATGTACAGAGAGTCATTGAGAAGTTTCTGGGCATTGTTCTAATAGCCTTCGCCCGGAGCAATAGCGTTTTTTCTACTTATCCGCCGAGTAAGCATTTTATGATCTTATATGCGCCTAGACACGTTATTATATTCGTATGCTATCTTGCTTTTCACAGAGAGATGAATTTGTAGAGAAATATTAGTAATTTGCAAAACAAGAAAACATGACCATCCATTATCTTCAACACATATGCAACCGAAACATGGTCAAAGGTAGGAATTTTAGCCTAGCCTTTGTGGGATAGCTCACATGCAAGCCCTAAATATCACCTCATGCTATTGAATTAATTTAAAGTAACTGCCCAAGAAATGTGCTGTTACGAAGAATGATTGCACGGATGCAAATTAAATGCAAAATTAATCCAAAAACTCTACCGGTAAATGCAGTATCGCGAGCTTCAAAGTGATCCATCTTTTCATCTCGGTCTTCCCAAATCAGAAAAGGTAAATGCAGTATGTTCATTACCTACGTCGCTTGTTCTGGATACGCCGCTAGGCCCACATGCTGCAAATTAGATAATGCGTGTCTCGCAGAGTGTAGCATAATATTTTGTAGAAGAAAGCATGTTTGATTTTCGTGTGAGGGAAATAATTCGTCAAAAACAGTATCAGCAATGAAGTTGATCTTTAGTCTGTTTCATAACTTCCAATCCTTTCATAAGTGTCACTTCATGTCATGCACCCTTAATCAAATCAGTAAGATAAACAAGTATTAACTTTCATAAGTTCGTTTCTTAATTCGTTAACCTTCAAAGGAAGATTGCGGACAAAAGTACACATCGAATTGTCGCTTCAGTCAGTAACTAGCAGTTTGCGGCTAAATTATAACATTATTTCGATATTTGGATATTTTTCTTTCGCCACAATCTTTAAATGACCTTTGAAAAATAGTTAATAATTTGAGATAATAATGAGAAATAACTACACGTAAATGTTACCCACCTTTTACAAAGGTGCTGAAATGTAGCTTCATTAGTCTCTTTTTCAATTAATAGCTACCACATCAATCATCAGTATTTGAAAATGACCAGTGAAATGTAGTCATGCGCTTATACAGCAATTGAATAACGAGTTGCCCGCAATTAAAAATGAGGATGTGCTTGAATAACTTTAAATACTGCAGGGAACAAGGTCGAAAAGGAGACTTTCACAGAATGATACACACCCATATGGCTCGAGTTTACCCAAGCGGCCCCTTCGTGTCAAACAAAATCAAAGAAAAAACCTGTGAATTAAATGGGTAGCAGATCGGAGTTTTTGGTGAAAAAGAGATTTTTTGTGTTTTTTCTGATTAAGGGAAAGTACAAAGTACGGAATTACCTTGTCGAGGAGGGACAAGGGTCAGGGAGGTGCGGTTTGCGGACGATCAGGCGTTGATTGAAATCTCGGAGAAGAGCTTACAGCGAATGAAGGGTGAAATAAACGTCGTGAAATAAGAATTAGTTGGCCGGTTAACATCGTGGCATGTTTTTAAAAACTGGGAAGTATGCCTTCAGAGAATGGATATTGTGAGCGAGAAATCCGAACACGAATAACTATGTCAAGATCAGCGTTTTATGAAAGAAGGGGATGTTGAGCAGCTCCATGGAAAATACTGTTCAAAAGCGGATGATACGGACTTTATTTTGGAGTGTACTGCTACATGGATCAGAGACTCGGACTTTAAGAAGGCTGACATCAGAAGACTAGAGGCATGCGAAATGTGTACTCCGAGAGAAATAGAGAAGATAAGTTGGACAGAACATCGTAGGAATGAGAAGGAATTGAGAACTATATATTATATATTCGTATGAACAAATACAAGATGATAGTCAGTTAATGGTTAACGAGGCGAGAACGAGAACTATAAACGAGGCGAGATGCCTTAAAAAAGCAGCCCGGAGAGCCGCATCAATGTCTTGGACATTTATTTAGACATGATATTTTATTGAGAGAGGTGATTGAAGGCCGAATGGAAGGAAGTTGACCTTCTGCAAGAATAAGAAAGGGCATGATGGAGTTTTTTAAGTATCGAAAGTCTTGGGACCAAACGTATGCCGAGAATCAAGAGTTGTGGGAAAGAAAAGAGCAAGGGATCTGACAGTAGGCAGAGAACTGTGTGATGATGATGAGATTCAAGGATATCCGAAGTTGAGCTAGGCTGAGACAGGATCCCGGGATTCACAAAAACAGGAGTTTTGCAGTCAAGTTGAACAATTCTTGACAATGCCTGAACCGAATTATTAAAAAAACGCAAACGCTTAGTCGACCTGTAGAAAGATGATGATTAAAAACCTCAAGAGTGTTCTTTCACTGTTGATAACTAGTATAGAACCTAAATAACAGACTTTGAAACATGCAATCAATCAATTTCTTGCTATTCTCCCTGATTTTGTAAAAATGGCTAATGTTGGATCATATTGTGACAACAAGCTTCGTATCTTGACTTCAAATGTGATAAACAGATAATTCTGTAGACTATGCTGTCGTCGAAAATTTGACATCTCACGGCACGTGTATTTACGTCTGGTCGATTTCCGGCTTGCCATGATTCCCATAGGCGTACGGGCAAAATGTTCTAGGGGGGCTGAGTCCTTGTGCCCGAAAATTACATAGGTTGACGCCCGAAAAATTGGCATAATCACGAAGTTCTAGTTTCTACACTTACCGCAGAACTCCGCGAAAGTAAAAACGCGACAATTTATACTATCAATGTATTAAAATTTTGCAAATGTTTTATCAAAAATAGCACAACGCTGTCTACTTATCCGTGGACGAATTGGAAAATTTCAGAAGTTCTAATGTAACTAGGTAAGTTTTAATTGTTTTCTAATATAACAGAAATATCGGGCGATATTATCAAAAGAACTGACATCTCCGATTTTTGCGACTGGCAAATGTATCAATGATTCTGGAAATGTCGGTGTCAATCACTGCGTTTGCATACGATCGCTCAATATTTATGAGTGCCAGGTGACTGAGCCGATCTTGTCCCATCGTGCTTCGAAGATAAGTCTTTATTCCTCTGAGGGCACTAAACGACCGCTCAGCGGAACAGGAGGTTGCTGGAATAGCACATAGTATTTTCACCACCTGTGCGAATTCCGGTACAAAGTCAATTAAGTGGTGATCATGTAAATTCCACAGTACGTCTGTGGCATTGGAGCACTGTATGTTATTGTTCGATTTGTAATTATTGTATATCTCATGTTCGGCAAAGAGTATGTCTTTATCCAATCCGTAGTATTTAGCGACTAAGTCAAAGTTATTCAAACTTGGCGCCGAATTCATAACTAAGTCTTCGAGACCACAAAGGACATCCTGATCATTACCGGCAAACCGTGATTCCAATTCAGCAATTACTTTATCCAGAGATGGATAAAATATGCTGACCCGGTAATGGGACTTTGCGGTCAGTGTCAGAGGCACACCCGAATGTTCACCTACCAAGGCCTGTAGTAGACGTCTTTTTTACCCTGAGTGCTGCTGGCTTTCTGAATGAGAATATTGTGTTCTGTATCCACATTTCTATTTTTGTGCCGACCTTCTCAGTAATCTACCAAAGATTCTCAAAACGTAACTCTTCACGGCATGATTGTAATGTAATGATTGTTGCATTCGCAGTTCGTCGAGCGGTTCCAACATCCACGTTTTTGCCCTGTAAGAATCTACTCAGACTGCATGTGTTCGACAATATCACTTTCAGAAGACTGAGACCAAAAACAAATTCAAAATCGGCAATTGTTGTAAGAAGCGCACGCGCATCCGAATATGTTTTAGAGTCCTTGTCGTCGGACAATTTGAGGAGAGTTTTCACAATCCTTTCCAGTTGCTCAGTAACGGCTTTTACGGCTTCATAGCGACATGACCATCTCGTGATGCTTTGAGACTTCAACGATGGTCCGATTCTACCTCCGTGTCTCCAAATATCGCGTGCCGTTTCAGACTCGCTTCAAGAAAATTATACAAATTTTGTATTGTGCCTAGGGCGTTTCTCAACGGTTCAATATTCTCCATTGCATCCTGGAGAGCCAGGTTCAATAGATGACCGTAGCAATGAACGTAGAGTGCTCGTGGTGATGAATAAGCGAATGGCCAGACCGATAAAGCGAATTGCCAGTGTCTGTAGCATTATTAGTAACCGGCATGTGTGGCATTTATCGCCTGAATTTCGGATTCTTTTGGAATTAATTGGCACTCCCTCTGTCCCTCAATTATGACCGGTGGACTGCCCGGATTTCGGGCACATCATCTCGCCTAATCGGAATAAAATCGTATTTTTGTTTGCTTTGACCATAAAACGCGATTTTTTAAGTATATTCGCCGCTGCCAAAAATTTGGCAACTGCCCGAATGTTTTTGCCCGAGTCCATGTGAGGGGGGGGGGCTGCAGCCCCACAGCCCTACGCCTATGATGATTCCTACATGATTTTGGTATGATGCCTACTATAATGATAATAACTTATTCAACACAAATGAGTACAGACAAATTAACAGTGACTATGACTATGATGGAATATAGATAATACAGATTAGCACTAATTAGATAGAAGGCTGCAGAAGACATTCAATTAACCGACCTCTCGGTCATTTATGTAAACATATTGTGCTGACGCAAAATTTCGAAACATTGACTGTATTAGGTCTATTTGTGCCCAGCTCTTTCTTGTATAAATTTGTAGTAGAAAGATTTCTCAAGAGCACTAACATAATGCTTCAATCAATTAACAAAAAGTGATTGCATTCGTCGCAACCTTTGATTTTTAAGTGTAGACCTGACCTTGTCTCTGGCCCGGTTTAATTCTGTTGAACTGCGTACGGCTTAATGATAAGACAAAAAAGATAACACATCAAATCTTGAACCATCTGTCTCTCAAGAGAACACCGCCATTCTGCAATTCTGGGTGGACGAAAATATTCTGATCTTCTTCAAATATAATTGGGTATTTGGTAACACTTAGTGATGTTTCAACCCTGTTTGCAGTTCAAGACGCCAGTTACCTGATGCAAAGGTTGCGTCCTTACTTAACCACATGTTCGTGTTTCCTAGGTAAACCAAGTCTCAAGACATTTCGGACAAATACTTCTATGTTTTCACGACCTTAATGGAATTATGTACTTATTTGGTCTGAGTATGAATCGATTTGACCCCATCGGCCTCTCCAGAAATTGATTGTACATGTACATTCTTAGCAACTTGGCTTCATGGGGACCGAGAATCTCATCGCAACCCCGTGTCATGGGATTTAACGGTTACAATCTCGATTCGTACTGCTTCGCATTTTCATGACTCATTGGAGTCATTATAAAAGACGTGACGATACCGTGGGAGAAAGCAATACTCCTGCTGCGTGGCATCACTGAGTCTCCAGGTTATGTCGGTTTTCTCTGACTATCGTCTGTGACTCGCATTGAATACTGATGTCGCGGCTGTCCACATGTGCACGCTAGACCACATGTAGGGGATTGACATAGCCGGTATTGGTTGTGTAACCCTTGCGCTATTCTAGCATTAGCTGATGACCGAAAAAATCTCATGTTGAAATCGTGCGAGACGTATTGGCGCTTGCCAGTATCACTGCATGAGAAATTGCACAACAAAATACATTCCTGGAATACCACTACTTTATGTAAAGGAAAATTACGGTTGGATAATAATTTTCCTGGTTGACTAACATCACTAATTTATTTTGCGATTTCAAACCGGTGATGTTTTCCCTTCTTCATGTGCGTTATTAGGGAAATCAGCGGAATATTGTTCAAAACACATGAATGACTTTTGTAACGGAAATTACCTGACCGCGACTGAATCACAGCAAATTGCATGCCGGTAACTTGCACTCAAGCCTTTAGGAACACAATGGAACTTAGATCACTTTCATCAGGGCATCATCGGAAATCACGACCATTGTGTAAGAATTCTTTGATCCTAAGTGAACCGGTTCAAACTTAGTGAAAGAAAACTATGGGGAACAACCCTATCATGAATCTGTCACCGCTATGTTCGTATTCTTTGATCTAGGAGGTCATTCTGACCCGTTCTCTCGAGTGCCTGCTCGGGGCGCCAATCCAACATGGATCAGTTTGTTGAAGTGTTGTAAGCACGGACGTGAGAGATATCAGCTTTTATCCATTTCGCTTCCGCTTTGAGTAATGGGTTATGAAAGGCCAACAGTCTACAGGTCATATACAGTCTGTTTCATAAAAAGTGGATCATCCTAAAATTTGACTAAATAAAACATAAGTATGATACAGAAAGCATTTTTCATGTTATTTCATGTCCCTAATATATTTATGTCCTTATATAATCTGATAAGCTATGATACAGTAACGGTTCTTAAGAAGCTAATATTTGTGGCCCTACCCTTATTGTCTGTCAATGACATTACCAATTCGTCTAGGCATTGATTCGATGATATCGTTGATTTTTGACTTATCTAACTTTCTCCACTCTCTTTTTTAACAGTGACGTAAGTTGTGATACGCCATCTGTAGGTAGCAGTGAACGACGAACGTTACGTTTTAGAATACTCCATACATTTTCTATGGGATTCAGATCAGGAGAACGAGCTGGCCAAGATAATGTCCTAAGCCCTAATTGAGACTTGCATAAGTTGACTCTACTACTCCTGTGACACGTAGCATTATCATCCATAAATAACCAAGTCGATGGATCACCAAGTTGATCTGTCATTTAGCCAATGTTCATTCGCAAAACATTCACATAGCGTTCAGAATTCATGGTTCCTTGCCGTATGTGAAGTTCAGAGCGGCCATTGGTCCAAATGCCAGCCCAAATCAGTAGAGTCGCACCACCTTGTACCCGGGGACGATGTAAATGTCTCGGAATTTCCTGATCAGATTTTATCCATAATCTCAATCGACCATCACTATCCTTCAGACGGACTGATGCCTCATCAGACCAGACAACCCGATCCCATTGATTTCGCCAGTGACAATGACTCATTGCCCATCTGAGACGTCTTTTTGTATGCTGATCTGATAATTCGATCTGAGAAGGCCTCTTACAGCTCTTGAAATTCGACTCAATAAGTCTTCTACGAATAGTGGACTTAGAAATAGACGAGTCTAGTGCAGCCATCTCAGTTAACGAGAGACTTGGATCAACTTTAATAAATCTCAAAATTAGGCGGTCTCTACGTTTGGATGTTTTACGTGGACGGCCAGAGCCCTCTTTACGACAGAGTCGAAAATCATCATTATGCCATCGATGCACATTTGTGTAAGGGACATTAAGTCGCTTGCTTGTAGCTCGCAAAGAAAACCCTAGTTCTAGCAAGGCTGACACTTTGCCTTTTGTGAATGCGATCTCGTTATTGTTCATTTGTGCTTTGTATTGTTTTCAACCGGTAAGAGTTAGATTTCTAGCTGAAAGCAATCAGGAGTGCTGCCAACACCACCGCAACGAAGTCAGGAAGCTATGGAACATGAAGTCCAGTTAATCACATGTAGCAGTTACATTATTGTTGATGAATGATAGTGCTATACTGGCTCTGATTGACCGATTTTCTTTATTTTTGTTTTTCTTGATAGCTTTTGGCTTGTAGAACAACATATTACACAACAAAGGAAACAAATGTAATTTTATAAGAGTGAGGTATGATTTTGTGTAACATTGCTAAATGAAGATCAAATTATCTACTACTTTTTTTATCTATAACAGGAAAACAACTCAATATTCATGCTAGAAATTTCCAACAATGATATTAGTAAGCACAACTGACATATCTTCCAAATTTCAGAGAAATTCGTTCAAGTTTGGCGGAGTTAGACAAAGTTAAAGTTAGGGCGATGTTTAAGGGTGATCCATTTTTTATGAAACAATCTAAATACACGAATAGCTGTTGAGAGCGTTTATATCGAGAAAATTATAGATCTGAAAATGTATTGTTCTAAGACAACTCCGCAGTCGGTGGTTGTAAGAATTAAGGAAAGTCTTTCAATCAATTTAAGAGAAAGCAAAACAATCGATAGTTTCAATGTCAGTGTGATGTCATTCTACGGAGGTTTGATGTGATTCTACGGATCATGCCTACAAGCAGAAGACAGACGAATAATCAACGCCATGTTCAGAATGTCTGATCTCTGCTGCGGTCATGTTGTCAAAATCCATTAGCGATGGAAGTTCACAAGCATGACGTGTATCCTTGACTAATTTCTCATGGTGCTGCTAATGCGAAGCCATGTAAGTCTTGTGACACACTGAATAAGTCATAAGCCATAAGCCGCAAACACCTTCGTTTCGATGATGTTTATGTTATGTACCTCCAGCCTAAAGAGAAGCTTGAAAAGGAAATCGTAATGTGCTATTGTCATATATTGAACATTAAACGCGGCTGAGATTTCTTTGCATATTTCGAAGTATATCAAGTACGAGTATATCAAGCTTAAAACATCACAAAGCATAAATATTTTCACATATAGAATGCATACGAGTCATTTCGGATCGAATTCCAAGATGGCATATATATATGCCATCGCGTCCTACCACTCCCAAAAAGTAGTAAATTTTGGCTGTGATAGTGAACGGCAAAATTGAAGTACTGAACTTCACAAAACTGCAATAAGAACAATTTGTCCAGTACGAGCATAGTACTATTATGCTCTGTACTATATTATGCATAGTACTATTATAGTACTGTATTTCAAATATGATTTTGCATCTCCATTACTCATATCAACTGCTTTGATGGATTATTCAGTCAGATGTAGGCTATATGTAGACCAAATTCAAATAAGAACAATATATTTTATAACTAATTTGTGGATTCATTCAAAACATTTTTTGTGTTATTGATGAGTGGCATGCAAGAAGGTCTGACAGTAGTGAATAACAGTTTCTAAAACGCTCATGCAAATACATATGCACTTCTATCAGTGATTTTCTCTTTAGTATGCCTATTTTGCATTGTAAAACGACTATCATGTCTTTCTGTGTATGCATTGCGGTTCATATCGTCTTGAAAGAAGTCATCAAGTGTGGTGGGCCTTGAAGCACTTGACGCACAACCCCATATTGCATTTCTAGCATTTCTTACACAGAATCGATCCAAACAAGTTGATAGCTCACAGTTTTGTTGTTAAACAATTGTAATACGGCATTCGATATACATTCCTATGGGCCGCCTTCGTCGTCTTTACGACTGTCTATGGACTGCCTTCACAATCTTATAATGGGCTATATCATACAGCACATGAAATTCTGACTTTCACAGTAGCGATGTGCGCTCCTGCCCCACCGAGAATTGTACTCTCCTGCCCCACTTGTACATGAAGGGACCAGGGCCTACAGCAATCGTCGGATCAGGCATTTGGAGGTGCTCTGACTGTCATATATCTTCATTCACATCAGTTCATATCAATGCACAATCATATTCCGCAAAAGCTAACTCTAAATACAAAAATTGAGGCATTTCGCATCACAAATCTTGAGCATCGTTCTGTTATGTTCTGTTAAAAAGAAATAATCCGAAAAACGAGCTTTCAATCTTAAAATGAGGCATAAATGGAAGGAAGTTACCTGGCATATATATATGCCGTGGAGACAGGAGGATTCATACACTTTCTTATCTAAAGAAGTATGAAAAAGAACGACTGAGCTGCTTTTAACAAAACTCACGCTCTTGGTCTTCACATCGTGAAGATTTTGACGAGCCGAAACAGAACCATTTTTAATAGAAACTTAGAAAACACAGTTTTCAGCAAAAATATACGTACTTTAAACATCACGATTTTGTGATGCGTTTACGGCATTACAATGTCGCCTAGCTTGTCAATTTCCACCACTCCAAAGAAAGGATTCACATATAGCAATGTATTCGTGTCTGTTTCATTACCACACTCAAATTTTGCCTTTTTGAAAGCTACGATTTCTATAGAGATGTGCCGGATTATCTTTTTTTACTACTGTCCAGGAAACGCAGTTGTCCAACTGCTGTATGTGCGCTCTTAAATAATGCATGGTGTGCTAATGTGCAGACGTTTAAAGGTGCGAGAATCAATTGAATTCTACTATTATTTGCGAGAAGGTTCCTAGTTTCCCTAGGTTCAGTTAATCATATTGAGCTTTTTGAAAACAAACAGCTCTTCGATTACCACTGTTGCATGTCATGAAATAACTGGCTCACAAATTTATCCTGTTTAATATTTATTAAACCTGCAGACAGCAGCTTAGACAAGTAGGACGCAAAGGAGAAACGAAAATACTTCAAAGTTCGAATAAGTCGAATTTCTTGAAATTCGTGCAACCTTTTTTATGCCCTTTCATTATTTATTCTAAATTGACTGAAGATCAGTGGGGCTATAAAGTAATGAAAGCTTCAATAAGAAAGTAAATCAAATGAGTCATTTAAATTTTTGGAGGCAAGACTATACGAGACCAAAGTAATTTGCTTATAAATGCAATGTCAATTTCTCCTAAGGTCACAGCGTATGGAAAATGATTTAAAGATGTCAATATTTCCTTTTTATGCGGATTCAATCACAAAATGATCTCATGATGTTTCTAGAATAGTGGCAATACTTTCTACAAAGGTTTCGTAGTAATTTTTGAATTTTGTTCTTTTAATGTATGGTAACAAAGTCACACAGCATTTTTTTCCAGTGTACACTTCACCTTGAAAATTGAGGTTTGATACTTAACTGTCCGATTTCTCTTCTGAAATTGTACATTTGAAACTAATTTTGTTTGTGACATAGTTTAAGGAAAATAATAGTATGGGTAATACTGCATGCTGTGAAGAATTGTGATTGAATCTTGAATTTTTTTGCATTAATTCCAGATGTGTCGGAGCCGATAATCACTAACAAAATCACAAAATTTTATCGTTCTTTGCAAGATATTTATGTTCAGGGCGGAGGTGATTGCCCAGAGATGACTGTGACTGGTATTGAGAAGGCATTGGTCAGCTCTCTTCCACATTCCTCTATTTATGTCTTCACAGACGCTAGCGCCAAAGATTACAAGAAAACTGATGACGTTCTCAATCTCATTCAGAAAACCCAAAGTCAGGTAAGCAAAATTGAAAATCTAAGTTATCATTCGTAGTAACGTGATCAACACCGAAGGCTTGTAATGGACAATAAGTTCGAGCCTTTAATGCGTACGGTCTACAACCTTTGTTGTCGGTAAAATTTAACATTGAGACATTAAAAGTGAGAGATCTCTCAATCTCAGGTGGTTATACATGGGTATTTACGTCAGGAGTTATCAGCAAATAACAAAGTTCACAACTAAAACCAATGTAAAGTCAAAGCTAGTGCAATTATAGTTTTTGATATCCTTTTTGGACTACGATGGTAATGATATTCAAACTATAGACACTTTGCTTACCTGCGAGTAGATATCCATAGGCCATAAAATCTGCTGGTTCAAAATATGCTTTTTAATTATTGCAAGATATACAGTCAAGCCCGCATATTAGGAACACCTCCGGATCAGCAAGGATGTCCTTACAAAGAGTTGTTCTTATACTACGGGTTACCCTATAATTTCGTTATTTAAGTTATATTACTGTTTATTGACGTTTAAGATTTGTGATACTGCGTTATACTGTAGTAACACAATATAGCATGCTTCGCGTACGTCCCACAATCATTTCCTTATTCAGAATATATCGGACACTAGCGTCTTATTCTATTTTATATTACATGCCAATAGGTATGCGTCCACAGTGGTATGATGTGCATTATTAAAGCAGTATTTTCTTTAATTATACAGTTCAAAGCATGAAGCATTTAAAGTCACAATGAGACAGTTCTATCTCGTAGCTTTGATTCATCCTGATGAAATGTCTACATTTATGAAAGACTAATGTCATATGCTCCACATGTTCAATCAATAAATGTGCTACTTTTTGCGGTTTTGAAAGTTTTGATATACATGTAGTTGAATGCTCGTATCATGCTAATCACTATTTCTATGTTAGCTAGATTTGAAATCCGGTGTTGTAAACTAGCTTTTGAATGATATCCATGGATTTCTTACTGTAAAAGACGCGAAACCGGGCAGAAGCGCCCATTTAAAAAGAACTTTGTGTCAACGCATTCCTTCTAAGAGTCGTCCACCTTCTGATGAACGCCCACTATTAGTTATCTCCAATTAATATTCCCCCAGCCTTTGCTTACTGCCCATTTCAGTGTTAAAGTCACCCAACGTCCAATGCAATCATCCATCACGGTAGCTTTCACGGCAATATATGAGACAGTTCATCTCATAGCACACTAGATACAGATCTACATGCACTGTACTACTATCGCACATTTCTTCTCTGGAACTCTATACTAACAATTACACGTATTCGATTTGCTTGCGTAGTTGCAATAGAATATGCAACAGATAGAATATATATAAAAATAAAATATGCAAAATTTTGTATCATTTATTTTATATTGCATATTTTATATTATGCTTGAAATGCATAAAACATACGTGTACAGCAATCTCATTCTAATTGCACGATTCATATGAACATGTTGTTAGAATACATATTTTGATACAAGTGTACATGTAGCGTCGTGTCTATGATGTATGTACAGTATCTGCAAATAATTCATGAATTTTGTATGTTGTTATATACATAATGTGTAACTCATGCAGAACTAAAGAATCAGTACCCACCTTAGTAATCGCAAAGTCTGTATTAATCTCTCACTGTAAATTGAGACAGTCTCAATAAAGGTCTCGGGAGATTTTTATTAAAAGAAATGCGGTATGCTCCTTGTTTCGGTCCCTTGTGCACAGTGGAGCAGCATGATTCAATTTTCTTGCGATGCTAATCGAATGTTTCAAACTATTCTCTTTTGAAAACATTTCTCTTCTAAATATATACAATATTTTTCCATGTAGAATTTTTTTTCACTTTAATTATGAATGAAACAGCAGTAAAGCTGTCATCATATCCAACAGAATACTCCAGATAATAACAGTAACACACCTATCTTGAAATTCATTGGAATCAGAAAAAACCTAGAAAATAGGAGCAAATCAGAGGGCAAAAATGCTGATTTATGGGTATCACCTCGGTAAATGAGCTATAGACTGGATGAGTTTCACCTAAGGTAGCTGCTGCAGCAATACAGATTTGTTAGTTTATAGAACAAGTGTTCGCTTTCAGATGAAATTCAAATCTTTTTCTGACTGCTATTTATCACCCACTACACTACCCTACTGCTATTCCAGTAAATCTGAAAATCTTCATTGTAAAACCTCTTACCGAACAACAGGTTGATTTTATTAAACATCAGTGTCATAATAAAAATTACTTGTACCCTATGTCTAAACATTCACTCCGCTCCAACTTCTTCACAGTCGACATGAATCGTCATTGGAACAATTAAATTTCTTCAGATAGAAATGTAGGCCGCATTGTTGAATTCATCACTGTTTATTCCATTGGGTGATTTTGTGCAATCACAAATTCGGTGACGATTATTTGTAAAATTCACATTATTCAGCTAGAATATTTCGCTTTGCCCATGTTGGGCTTACTTGTCCCCTATTTAGACCTATGGTTTGTAAGAAATGCTATGCATGATATCATCATCATGCTCTTAGAAATCAAGTGTATGTGACTGCATGCAGTATGATAATGCTATTCAAACAATTTCTAGAGGCGATATGATTTTATCAATCGGTATTTGACTTCGAGTGTGATGAGATTTGCAACTAGCAAGTTGGTGAAATTTCGACGGGCATTCATTAAAAGCTGGTTGCTAGTTGCAAATCTCAAATTGACACGGGCATGACTGCAACTTTAAATAGGGAGCTGTGTCGATGTTGAAAGATGTAAACTAGGCCTGCTGATGATTCCTGATACTGGATGAAATAGCAGCTATTCAGGTCTGTTTCCATTTTTCAACTAAAGATGCAACTCAATATTTAATTATTCAATTATATTGTGTGAAGGATATAAGCAACTATTTGCGGATGCGAACACCAGCAATACTTTCGAGTAGAACCGAGACCACCTAAACACTGCCGCAAAAGTGATGCAATACCCTGTGCTTAAACTACTAGACCTTTTGCTGCGTTTAGTTATATCATCGGCATTTATGTCAGGGAATCTAATCCTTTTAAATTATTGTCAAGTTTTCGCTTTACTCAGAGAATTTATTCCGCAAGGTATTCACAAGCACTTAATGCTGATCCTTTTTTCCATTTATGTGTTGTGATATCTTTGTTACTTGAGATTGTCACTGTTAAATGATGGCATAAAGCTGCTGAGTAATATAATATCATGTAAAAGACCGCAGAATAGAGAATTACATGTAGGTATACAGAATGCATGATAATTGTCATATTGCTGAAAATATAATCGAGCCAAGAATATATTGCACAACAGCAATGCTGAATAAAATTGGCCTTTTATTTCTTTGATTTCATGATTGTGAAGTTTTTTGCAATAATTTGCGAATGCTTGTTCCTTTCAGGTTACATTTGTCATGACTGGAGACTGTGGCAATCGCTCAAGTCCTGAATTCCAAGCTTTTTTAAAGATCAGCTCAATGAGTTCTGGTCAGATTTTTCATATCGAAAAGAAAGATGTCAAACAGGTAACTTTATCACTTCAATTTTCACCATTTGTCGGGGCTCTTAGTAGATTATGTTTTCCTATATTTCCTGTATTATGTATTATAAGTCAGAGGCTACAGTCAGGGGCGTTGCCAGGAAAAAATGGGGGGACAGCATAACTAGCGCAAACTATATATAGACAAAGTACCTGCCTGCCAGCTTCAGAGCTCAAGGTGAGAAACATCATACAGAATTATATCCACGACAAGTGACACGCACGTGACTAAACACCGATAGTTACAATTATTATATTACGCATTGAAGTCAAAATCACAATACATGCATGTGAATGCACAGAAGTGGTGAAAGCTGCTGATACGTAGAACTCAATCATAATCAATTTATTTCACTTTTCTTCTGCATGTAGGATAATATGCAAGTTTGAACATTCTCAGATCGGGGAGCGAATTTACGAATGTTATATCGAACTTTACTTGGACAGAAAATGATTTTTCCAGTTTGATTTGCGTCTTATTGAATCTTGGATGTTACCGGCATGTATTTACGCTGCTCAGATCGACACATTGATTCTCATTTATGGCATAATTTTTCCATTTTGATTTGCATACTGTTCTTCTCTGTATTAGATAGGCTTGCCTTTTCCTTTTTCCGGAGAACTCCACCTATCTAAAATCAATTAGCATGTACTATTTTTAGCCTGAGCTTTCTACGGCCGGACTGCACCTTAGGCATCTCTCATACTAAAAGCAAAGCAAACACGAGCGTCCCGAGCAAATATATGTCCTCTGCTTTGTTTTGCTCGCTGTGTGGCAGTCTACAACTGCTGTAATGATGACTGTATATTTGCTGCAAAACGCTTTGCTCTGAAAGGCTCGGAAAAGCTCGTAGTGTGGCTCAGATATCATTCACGACTGATTGTTGTTGTTACGGTGCACGGACATTGGACAATGAACAAATTTCACGACTCCGACATGGCAATCTTGAACGGTCATGCTATGATATCGGAAATAAAAGAACTGTCTGTACATCAAAAATTAAGTGAACTAAAGATAAACCATGGGCACACAAATTTATAGAAATATATATACGTATATATATTTATAAAATTGAATGTACCAAAAGCTCGATAGAGAAAACAACAGAATGTATAAAATAAGTCATTAGTGTCCGGTCCGGATTTCTACATGGATTTCCGGTTAAATAGACACATTCAAAAAATCAAAAGGAAAAATACTGATAAGGAATGTTAAGAATAACAATGAAACAGTGAAGAAAAATAAGAAATATTATAAAACTTAGGAAATATTTTTTTAAAATTTTTAGGTTTAATTTTTTTTCACATTTTTACGTATAATTTTGCATTTCCTGCAGTAAGGATTCTTATACAATCAGCTCTTGCAGCTAACGACATGGTCCAATGGATCCTGATCACCTCTTGCATCTTAAGACACGAGAATTATTTGATTGTAAAATTGTTTAATGCCAGAAATCGAAGAAAATTGGCTTGCGGCGTTGTAGATCAGGTAACTGACCGATAGGCTTCATAGCGCTATTTCTTGTGAATGCTATCATATCTATTGCATTAATCTGTAGTATTTATGACAAAGACAGTTTTACATTTGATATTAATATCGAAACTTGCTCAATACAAATTGAGCAAGGAGTCTTGGTTAAAAGAGCTCACAACACAGTGGAATTCATTAACTAATTTCGATAGTCATTCCGTTTATCTGACTAATTCGCATACCGTATGCATGTGGAAATTTTTTCCAGTATGTCATGCCTCCATATACCGCCCTACTTCAAGCTCTACAGGAGTATAGTGCGGCATGATTCACACACACACACATAATACATTATACATGTATTCTATAAGTATGTATTGTTTATGGAATTTGTCGCTATATACATGCATTTTCATGTTTTTGTGATATTTGACCTTATATTATATGATATATTGACGATATACAATATATCATCAATTTCTATTACACGCAAAATTATGTGATTTAAATACAGTCTTTCTTCGGAATTGAAAATTGTATTAGCGCATCCCATCAGTTGGCTAGGGCAAGTCTACATACATGTAGATTAAATCTGCATAATTTCGTGTGGAATGCAGACATTTTCTAAAATTCACATTTTCACATCAAATTTCAACTGTTTGTCAATAATTGTAGAGTCACCTCCGACCTTATTTACAGACCTATCTCTGTCAAACCACACCAAGTAATATCTAAAACATCTGACAATCTCATGCGATATCAAGCTTCTGACGACCTTTTCAGCTCTAGGGGAGCCATGTGAGAGAAGGCCTGATTCCATATTATATTAACCCAAATTATATGGACATGAAATTAATAAAAATTAATTGCATTTCTTCTCTTCCTATTATGTAATTTCGCTTGCTGTATTATACACATAGAAAAAAACGCGAGTATAGAATTCTTCCTGCTTATGTTGCATGATATTACCAGACATAATGCAGAGTTAACTGTTCATTTGAATCTTCCTTCCAGTTTTTGAATATTATTGAATTGGTTATACAAACACGGAAAGTCAACTTATTTGTAAGAGACGCAGAAATCAACGGCTCAGCCATTTATAACCCACCTATTGACAATACATTGAAAAGATTGGTCGTGTCAGTTGTCGCCCCATATTCGGATACACCGGTAAAAGTGAACATTCGAGATAAAACTGGGAAGCTCTTGAAAAAAGATGATCCGGCAGGTGTGAGAGTAGAAATGAAAGATGTCAAATCTACTTTCTTTGGCACTGTAAATAATCCTAGTCCTGGACCATATTCCATCGAAGTTTTATCTTCTGGTAAACACACCATTCGAGTAACTGGTCAAAGTCCTCTTGATTTTCTTCATGGATTTCACACCGAAAAGCTCGCAGATATCGGAGATGCATATGGACGTCCGCTAAAAGGTAAAATCACGAATTTCTAGTGTGAATTTACGCACAGTATAGTGCTGAATGCTCAATGATTGTAGTCATTTGTAGTTTTCTTAACATCATGTCATTACGCCGACAGATTGATCTATGAGCATGTAAAAAACCTTCCTTGGATGGATTCTGCAACTTAAGCAGTTAGCGCATGCATTCATGGCATCACTGCCTGCTTTTCCATACATTTCCGCTATCAAAAATCCATGTTGATGTTAATCTTCATATCAACACATTTTAATCTGTGGTATAGCATTAGCACCATGAATCAAAATTAACTGAATATGAGTAGGTGAGAAGATAGATTATGTTGGTCGATGGGCTATATATATTGCGCTACCGCCTGTGACCAGCCACGCTGGCCATCGTCAGGTGACTGACTAGTATATACAGTACTACAATATGAGTAGAGTCGCCTGACGATGGACAGCGTCGCTGGTCGCAAGTGCTAGCGCAATATATGTAGCCTATCGACTAGCATCAGTCTATCTTTTCACACTCATATTCAAAAATGCAAATATGGAAGACGCTTCCTTTCAATCAAAATTTACTACTCAATTACTCAAGGGGTTGAAAGGACTCCTGTCAAAAACAATGAGTTCTGCGAATTATCACGCAATTATTTCGATATGAGTACTTGAAACCACGACTCATAGAGTCACTACTCGGGTAAAGCTACGCGAGTGAGTAGTCGAGTACTCGTGTCAAACACTAATTTCCATGCCTGATTATAATTTGGATATAAATTTAGCAGCAAATTGACACTTGAAAGTAGCCTATGCATGTATTTCATGTTCACAAAAGTAATAATAGAATGAAATGAATAATTTTTATTTGCTTCCTTCATTAGGAGTACCGTCATATATCTACATCAATATGACAGCTCCTTTGACAAGGGGATCGGTCAATCGAGTTGATCTCTTGACTATCAACGGAACATCATTGGGAACTCTGACGGTGAGAAAGTCCAAACCAAACTTGTATGTATCCTTAATTCCATTCACGCCTCCACCGGAACAATTCTTTATCAAAGTGACGGGAAAAGATAATAAAGGTGCTAAGTTTCAGAGATTTACACCCACTGGAATAAGCTCTCGTGATCCGCAACGGCCGTCAGTGACTTGTAAGCAGCAACAAAAAGCAAGGAGAGGGGAGAACTACAAGATAGCGTGCAAAGTGAAGTCAGATATTACCTACAGTGTGCAATGGTATCGGAACTCAGTGAAAGTTGGAGCTCCACAATATTCTATAAAGTAATTTGACGCTTGAAATGATTCTTTTTCAATTTTTATCAGTGAAAATGATATTTGAATTGTAGAAAGTCTGGTCCGGTCTATCATAGTATAGACAAGGCGAACGAAGATATGGAAGGGGTTTACACTTGCAATGCTACGAACTCAGCAGGAGTTGGTTTTGATCACGTCACTTTTCAAGTGTTGCGTAAGTTTGCTTTTTTCTGGTGCTTGAAAATACATTTTTCTGGTGTTTAATTATTTGGATATCACATATCTGTAAATATCAAAGGGATCGAAGCACAATTAAGCGAGTTCCTGCTAATAACTGACTTCACGCAGCATTATATTTGATATGCTTGCATACTTAAGTCAGCATAGATGAAGTAGTAGTAGTATTGCATTCCATAAGTTATCTGAAGGTGAAGTGTCAAATCAATATTGAGGAAGTAAATTTTACTTTTTTCTTATCGCATTTTTCCCTTCGAGAAACAACGCGTCAGCTTGGGTCAAAATATGTCATTTGCAAACTTTTACACTTGCATCGCTAGCGCTCATGTGCTTATACACGACCATGCGCTACTGAGAAGTAAAAAATCGGGCTCTTTCCTAGCTTCCCTCCGCCAATGCCATGGGCAGTTCTTTCGTTGTGAGAGCTTCAGGACCATCAGATAGACACTGCTACAACTCCGATTTGCATGTAATGCATAGTCCTGTTCTTCTGCACATATCGAACAGCAAATGGCTTGTCGAAACCATGATTTGCAAGGCCAACCATTGCGATGACGATAAGACTAACCGCGCATCACGTTTCCTTTGAAAATCAGTCCACGCGTGCGAAGTTAGTGACGTCACATAACAGTCATCATCGCCGTCAGCATGAATTTCCCGATATCAAAGATACTAAAGTTCCTAGTACTAAGATCCTATTCGATTTCTTGCGATTTTCGCAAGACAAGGCGTGTTGTGGTAATGATGGGGGCAAGCTAGAAAAAAGCCAAAAATCTATCTACTATAGCCAACTTTGGTATTTTTTGCACATAACTTGGTACCATGCTCTGTATTCTGACTGACTGATGAATATTCTGTACTAAAAATGGCTGATAGTCTATCATGCTTATGGTAGCGAAATTGGAATCATTACAACAGAGTTGTCTCAGTCTACATTTTTTGCAACTTGCCAGCAACATGCAGATACTGCACTTCAAGTCCCATAATTCATTAAAACACTGTAAGCAACATGGTTAATGACTTAAATGTGCTCATGAAAGTAGCATGATATTTCGGATTATGAAATTACTAGTTAAGGGTATTATGTTCCATATGTCGTGTTTAATTTAGAGTTTAGGTCAGTAAAGTATTTGAAAGTAAGTCTCATTCCATGTTTTCAGCGCCACCACCAAATATTGTAACCTCAAAAAATGTGACTGCAGAACCTGGCGGTCGTGTTGAATTCACATGCACAGTTTATAGTCAGATCAATGAAAGAACCAATGTCCGCTGGTTTCAAATATACAAGGGTCTGCCGCTAGAATCCAGTCGCCGAAAACGAATCTCCATAAAGCAGAGTAATGAAGCAATTGTGAGCAAGCTGGTTATTCCGTAAGTATCGCGTTATCAATTGCAGCCAATACAGTGGCAATAATTCGAAATTCCAACTCACTTTTTGATTTTGTCCAAATTTCATTATTTTGTTGTAATGAATGCACTTCCTATGCTTTGATCAGTTTTGATCATGCAGGCCTGCAGCGATAGATTATGATAGATATCAATCAAGATGGATTTTGCGCATCAGCTGCATTGTCTGTGCCTACGGACCTTTGTTACAGACTCAAAAGTAATCTAATTGCCAATGTATATGAAGCAAAGAAGTATCATAATTCATTATTGAAAATATTCATTAAAATAGAGATGTGCGACAAAGTTTCATATCATCAAATTTTATGCTGTTTGGTGTTTAAGTAGAAATCTTGCGTGCTTCTCTGTCGCTTTCTATAAGATCACTCAATAATAAAATCATTATATTAAAATGACACATAAAAAGACATTCAGTGCGTAAAGACATGGAAAGTGTCAACCTTGCTCTAAAATTTCTGATTAGGCATACTCGATTCGTTTGGCAAAATAATTTCCGATTCGATTATCCGATTAGGAACTGAAGTTCCGGATCTTTGGATAATCGGCTAATCCATTGCCCACCTCTTCGGAATATGAAATGTCTGTCATTGAAAAAAATACATTTCTTGTGCTGCACATTTATTCTAGCGTTTCCACTGTTGCGCAAAACTGACTATTTGAATTGAGAGAGTTATCATCATGTTTTAGACTGGTCATATAAACGATGAATAATAAAGCGAGGCAAAGTGGGGACTTCAAAACTATTTTTCATCAGCTATTATAACTATAAGTATCTCAGTATTCTCAATACGAGCATTTGGTATTTATATCTACAAATTTCAAGGGCCTATTGCATGCAATTTTTCGAATGAATAAGTGTCCACCATCTCACCATCCACAGTCAGAAATCCACTCAGCTCTCGTACACATTTATACATAAGTTTTTCCTACATATTTTTATACAATGAGTTCTTGCGACGGCATTATGAGAATATGAGCAGTACTGTCTACATGATTTTGATTTCATTGAGCATAACAAATATATGTGTGTATTGTAGAACTGCAACACGAGGAGATGAAGGAGCTTATCTTTGTGAAGCCAGCCATGAAGGAGGAAATACTACGAAGAAAATGTTCCTGAAGATTCAATGTAAGTTAAAGAATAAAATATTGTTGAATATAATAAAAATATCAAAAATATGATAAATAAGATAAATGTAAGTAGAACTTGTTTATAATCGGAGGCACCACTAGGCGAGCGCCTTTCTTCCCTATGCCCGAGTATTTTATATCCCATTCTCATTCGTTTGTGTTGAGTTAAGCAAGAATTCAGTGTACTTATTATATAAGTCTTAGGTTTGACCCGACCGAAGATTGAAACCAGATCTTCCGGACGCAGACTGAACACTCTACCACAAGGCCACGGCGCCAGTCAAAGAGTAATGAGAGTTTCATGGAACATATCTGCAATTTCAGCGCGTTCATGAGTCTGAAATCCGTTCTGAAGAAGAAAAGGTAGCGCACCTTATCTAACAAGCAAGCATCTTTTCATTGGCTTAGATCAACTATCTGTATCAGATGAGTATCTCTCGCAAAACATGTACAATAAAATGTGTGTATAGTGAGATTACCCATGACCTCTGATGTACAAATATTTTTCCACCTTCCTAAGTACTTTCCTACTAAACACCTCTTAAAAGATGTCTGAATGGTTTAACTGACCTTGATGCGTCGATCTTCTTATATGAGAACAGGAACACTGAAATGTACCAAATATTCTTCCATGAGTTCAATGATTCAGAAGTCACAGAAGTCATGATCTCGGAATTGTCCATCTGTTCATTCAGAGCAAAAATATTCACCAGTTTTCGCTAGCTCTCGGCGCACGTTAGTCATGAGTGATGAAATCCTTCGTGATCAAGACTTGCGTCACAGTGCGACAAGGGCCATCGAAAGCTCGTATATATTTTCACTTAGAATACTGGGAAATATATATATATATAAACTGATACCAAGTTCATATAAAAATTCAAACCAGCGATTGACTCGACATTCTTGCATATTTGTAGAAACTTGGTGTGAGTTCATAAGAATGTTTACTTTCGCATATATTACGTATGTGACGATTAAACGATGGCCGACATACCTAAATAAATGCTGGTATCCATCCTTCGTATGTGGTTAGAAGCAGAGCTCTAAGTATTCTTGGAATATTCGGATTTTTCGGTGATTTTGGGTTCCAAATTTTTTTTTCTTACAGAATTAAGCAATCTGTGAAATATCTTTATATCATGCGCTTTTCTAACGAATTAATTTTCATTCACTATTTAGTGTCATCATGCCATTAAACATTTATCCACTCCCCTAGGAATTTTCTGGGATTTTCATACGCCATGAACTTGAGCCCTGGTTGGTAGTTAGCGTTTGACAGTGTAGGCCGATGTTACAATGGAAATTCATTTGATATTGATTGCCACGTGGTTAAACAGCCCTATGAGAATCAACACTTCATATATTTTAATATCTCGAATTTATGCATAGTGAAATCGACATCTGAATTCATTCTTGCGAAGTAAAGAATGCAACTTTAACGATGGCCTAGTGTGAACCTCTTGTAGCTTGTCCTTCATTAGGTATCCCGGTAGATGTGATGTATTACTTTATTATGAATGGGATGTCGCAACCTGCTGTAGATTGTGTCGGGTTCTTAGGCATTAGAAGTCAATGATTTTAAAATGGAATTTGAAATAAGCTTCGTGATTGTTCAAACAAGTTAAAACACACTAATGGAAAATTGGGGGACAAAGTTCTTTCGCGCAAATCGTACACTATTATAATGACTGCATCTGAA
This sequence comes from Prostheceraeus crozeri, assembly GCA_907163375.1. Classification (NCBI taxonomy): domain Eukaryota; kingdom Metazoa; phylum Platyhelminthes; order Polycladida; family Euryleptidae; genus Prostheceraeus; species Prostheceraeus crozeri. Next base: position 214,764 of record CAJQUW010001286.1, on the reverse strand, counting down.
AGCAAAACTGCAGAAACTGGTGTTCACAAATAATCTTCTAAATGAAGTATACAGAGTGCACTTTACATCGCTTCCTCGCTTGGTCGCGCTACCAAGCTTCAATTCCCTGTCTGTGTTGATCAACTCGTCAATGCTCAACGCTCTCTCTTCAAAATGCGTCCCTTCTATTTTTATGTACATGTATATCACCAGTTTCTTTAGCTGTGCGACCAAAAATGGCACCCTTGCATTTAGATTCGGGTCCGTAGCGAATATGCCATGTTAACTACCGGTAGGTGAGTTATCATAATAACAAAGAGGTTTGATACTGATCTTTTCTGTATGATGGGAGATAGCCGTCGGAAATGTTGATCATTTTTCATTTGAATAAAACAAAATGTTGGGTTCCCCCACTTACATTTAGCAGGTGCTGTCTGTTCAAGGAGGAATAAATTATCCGGCAGCCGGAACGAGCTTCTGTCGGAAACGAGGCCGAAAATGGGACTTTCACAGAATGATGTACAGTTATACACCCTCGTAGTACAAATCGGAGGTTGTACCTAGACGCGCTAGTACAAATCGGCGTGTCTGAGGAGCTCTATCCGGTGACTTTTCTTGTGAGACATGATCAAATAAAAACACATGTAGGCCCTTATTCCATGGGAAAGAGATAGACGTTTTCGGCAAAATGATATTTGTCTATGTTCTCCTGATTAATGGACAAGTACAAAGTCTACAGCCATAATTTATGGCATGGTATGTCTTTAAGTCATGAGCTCACGTGTTAATGTTATGCACATGAGGCTATAGGCAGTCGCATCTAGCAAGCATTAGCAAGCATGTTAACATTAGCAAATGCAAATTTTTGGCCAAATACATTCTCGCATACATTACCTATCAGAAGTATGGTGAAAGCATGTGCACATAATGATGAAATGCATTTGAAGCCATTCCATGCCAAAAGTTATAATCATATACTTGGTACTTCTAACGCAATTAGGGAAAACCAGAAAAATGTTATTTTTTTACCGAAATCTTCAATCTGTTCCCATGAGATGGTTACATGAGTCTTTCTTTGATATTGTAGGACAAGAAGAGGAACCGGGTAGAATTCGGCAGACACGCACATTCGCAGTAGTCATGAGGTACCATCATCATGCACATGTACCTCTGTAGAAACTCTTGCTGACAGAAGGACTAAGACCACTGACTAAAGCTTTTCATGCATACACTCATGAATATTGTGACCAAAACAAGGTCTGTCAACTGTTATTGAATATTTAGCACGAGTTCAATTATATATCTAAGTTTTTGTCACGAAATTAAACTTGTATTTACTTCAGCTTCTTAAACAATTAGGCTTACCTGCCTATTTGAAAAATATGCTAACGAAACCAAAAGTATCATTTTAATCAGGCACGTCATTGACTGAGATATGGAAAGCATGATGCACATGAAATCATTGTACTACTACCGTCTGTTTGCAAACTGTCGCAGCATGAAATGATCGGGCTAATCAGGTGTTCCCACTCTTCCAATATCTGTGTCACACACAATTTTCACTCAGAGATTCGTGTTGCTTAAATGTGCCCTGAAATGCACGCGTGATAGAGTTGATAACAATTGTCTCCGAATGTATCTACTCCATGAAATAAAACTGCAACTTTAAAATTCATTGATGTACTGTATGTCTTTTGCATGACCTATAGCAGTCTATGACACTACGCTTTATATTTTAAAATATTTTAATGGATATCTCCGGGATTACGATTCCGAATCATAACAGATGACATGACATTATAGTTTGGGAGTAAGTGTGAAGTTGTGCAGGGAGCGAGGTCATCCCTGATACTTTCACACGTCAATATTACACTTTTTGACAACAACAAAACTGCACGTTTGCCGGGTGTTTTGTCTGCTGTAAACAGTCTCGATTGAGAAACCCCATATGCTGCCAATGGAAAAGATCTGATTTATTGGTTATAAACCCGATTTTATTAAGTTATTGTCTGTAGTATTTCTTCAATATTACTTGTATAGAAGATATCTGCAAGACATCCTGTCTTTCATATGAGTAGTCGTTCAAGACGAATGGACCAAGTGCAAGTGCGTACAGACATCTTATCCGGAGAGAAAATGGCACAGATTTTGTGGAAATTTCTCTGAAAATGTTGTGAATTCACTGCATATATGAGTGTTATAGTAGTCATAGAAGAGAGATTCAGACTATAAACGAACATCTATATGAAAGAGCATAGATGCTTTCTATTCAAGTCATATTTAAGAATAGCCTCTTCGCCATACAGACACTAACTCAACAAAATCGTGTTTATAACTATGTCAGAATTATTCAATCCAAGCTATTATTGAAAGAAAGCAATCTGATTCGATAGACGAGCAGTTTTGAAGCAATCAAGAGATGTACAATGCTTTGTGAAGGGTACATGTACGACTTCGTTCCCTGCACGACTTCGTGCTAGCTCCCTGATTAATTTAACGAAAAAACAAAAGCACGAGTAGCAAAACGTTTTCTTACGTTGACGATTTATATGAAATTGTCGCAATTCTATTTGCAGCCATACCGAAAGTCAGACTGGATAAAGACAAATTTTCATATAAAACAAATGATCGGATCGAGTTATATTGTCGAGCAGAGGGAATACCCCGGCCAAAAATCTCATGGGAATTTCGAGGATCGCCAGTTCTCCCGAATAGTCGAATTATCATTGACGGAAGCCGTCTGACCATCAATGACGCGCAGTTCAGCGATGCCGGAGATTACGTGTGTGTTGGTTCCAGCAAAGCGGGAGAAGCACGGAAGAACGTTTCAGTGATGTATACGGAGGCACCCAGCGTAGAAATTCAACAGAAAGAAGTGAATGCTGTTGTGGGTGAACCAACTAATATCAAATGTGTTGCACAAGGTGTGCCCAAACCTCTTGTTCGTTGGGAGAGAAATGGGCAAATCGTGAGTTACGACAGTTCTGTTGACGTAAGTCATGTGTACGTTATAGGCGCGTATATGATATAAACGTAGTGGACAATTCATCTACAATATTCACAAGAAAGTCCCAAAATCGACAAATTGGCAATTCAAAAGTCATAAACGTTTAAGAAACACCTTATAATGGACAAAATCAGTTGCAACTATTGGGCTGAAGACTTCTGCTGCTCAAATTTGAACTTGATATGATTCTTGGAAGAGAAGCAAGAGCGATGATGCCCGCACCACAGAAACTTGACACCATGTCACGGAGAAAATTTCCTGTGACATATCCGTGTACAAAATTCTTCCTACACGCGTTAAAATTTCATTTTAGGTGTGTAATTACCCCGCTCATCCTCAAAATACGTTGGGCATTCTATCGGCAACCTGCAAGCGTGTAGCTTAACACATGGAAAATGGACACTATTTCTATCATATTTAACAGATAATATGTTTAGGATGAATTGCAGTGAAATTTTGCATACGATCTCATGATGGACGAATAAGATTCCACGTTTACGAAGCGTCAGTCTCGTGATGGTTCAGTTTTAGACATTCAAAAGTGTGAGCAATTAAGCGTATTTGACTGATTTGGGCATTCATAAAAAATACTTGACGTACTACTCGCATTGGGTTTGTAAGTGATATACACGTATGTGTAGCATGAATGGGAACGGAAAAGGCATTGGAAAATAAATTTTATTGATTAGAATATCAAAATCGAGTCTATGAACGTGAAAAATTCAATAATTTTATTGAAACTTTTGACTATTAGTGGGTATAGCAAGAATTGCAATAATGTATGTTGAAAGCACGTGCAAATACAAATGTTCATTATGGATGCGTTCAAAAATTTACTTAGAATGGAAATTTAATAAAAGTACCATGCTGAATTCGAAGATATCTATTGAAACTGTTTTAAAAAGATTAAGACAAAGTCACGACGCTTCGGGTGATGCTGCACTTTTGGATTTTGACACTTGAAAATGGTTGTAGCATCACTCGAAACGTCGTGACTTTGACTTTATCCTATTAAAAGTTTTTTCAATGTTTGCTTTCCATTTCAGTGTGGTACTTTTCTTATGCAAATGTTTATCATCCTGTAGGTCTTCATTTACTGAAGCAATGACTTGAGCGTCAGCGGTACGACGCACGTCATTAAGACAGTTTGAGGTAAATATTGTGAGCCACATATGTGGATCACACGTCTCTTTTAAATTTTCGAATCTAGTGTGAAATTCGCTCTAGAACAGTTGTAGAAAATCGCTGTGTCCCCGGGACTCAGTGGTGTGATGAATACACTTCAGTGCCCTTCATGACTAGATTTAAGGCATACAAATACTTAAGTCGTAGAAATCGTAGAATCGTGGCATTATTGAGAAATGCAAAATATTCAGTCTTTGCACAAATTAAATATGTAAACTAGTAATCTTATCACAAATCTTGAGGAGAATTGAAAAATTCCGTGACAGTATTCCTTACAATTAATTTGCTGAAATCCAATAATAATTAATCTAACTTGGTCTAACCGGATGAAATCCCCGTAGTTTATATCATATTTGCGCCGGATTAGGGAATTGTGCTAAACTGATGGTAAAATTTATTTTTCCTGTTGACAGATGATCGGACAGCAGTCCATTGAACAGTGGTACCATCGTCAATTCTTTGTAGAGTTTGTAAGCACAATTGCCGTGTTTTATACTTTTCCTGGGATGTTAGCTACCTTTATGGCTTAACTTTTTCTTTCTGAATGCTGTGTTGATGCATCTTCAGAGCTAAAATTGATATTAGTTATCCTGTAACTATCAGACGCAGCTTCTACAGGTGGGGTATCATGGAGTAAACACGTGAATAACAATAATACTATATGAATTCAGGTGAGCTCAAATTTTAACCGATGGCGTTAACTTAATGTGACAATATTTCAGCCCTTCAATCCAACAATTTATATAATGTTGTTCGCACAATTTTCTTTCGTTACGATTTCTTTGTTTTACAACATGGTTGTTTGAGTCATTGTTGTTGAAATTTTGCGAATGTTCTGCAGCCATTTGAATTACATCAATAACCGTCCACTGACGGCTTGCAGAGACTGACCAAAACTTACTTGCAGTTATGAAGCAATTACAGATCGCATTGCCATATCAGTCGCACAGGATCCATCATGCTTTATATGTTGCTAAATAAATCGACTTCCTGTTTCGATCTTTTGTAACATGAGGTCATCATGCCTACCGAATTTTCCATTCAATAGCAAGTCATATATCGGTTATCGCTCAAAAATTTGTTATATTCGCAGAAATAAAACGCGTGATTACAAACCACAGAAGATACAATACATTTCTTAACTTTATTGCTTTTACTGAACGTCATGTCAAGACAAGGGTAAGGATTTTAATCATTTTTCTTATATCAAAAAAGCGTTTCAAATAGAATAATGTGAACGATTTTTTTATTCGTTAACATGCTTGATCAGTTTGATTTTGGATGCAGGCTTCCATCAAGATTATTCATAAGAGCACTGGATTCCATATTTAAATGAGATGTCCCTTTTGTAACCACATTGTGAACAGGGTTTTGTGCGAATATTCGTTCGATTCCTATTATCGAACTGTCAATTAATGAAAATTTGAATTTCGCCCCACAAATCCGTTTTTGGAGTTTGAATCTTTTTGATTCAAAGTCAATATTTCAGGAATACATGTATCAAAACGATCACTAAAGAATAAGAATTATTAAAATTATAATAATAATAATTATTATTAAAATATACTTATTAAAATTATTAACTATTAAAACCTCAGTGTTTATCGCAACACTTACGCAAATTTGAATCTATGGATTTTGAATTCGCGCCAGGGAAGTTTTGGCAGGAGGTGCATGTTTACGTGCAGGATGGCTTTTGCATGATATTAGGCTGAGATCCTCTTTCAAACAAGCTGCATAACTAAATGGTGTTTCCATATCAGTATTTATTGACCAACACTACCAAAATACCATCGGTTGACATCATTAAGCGATATTTTTCACCGATGGTGCTGCGAAATTATTAAATTAAAACATTTGGTAATATCAACATAATTGACTTTCCTGGGCAAAAAACAAAGTAAGGAATCTATTTCATACTGTTTACAATCACCAGCATCGGGTTGCCGGTGTAGAATTACATTCATGTAGATTAATAGTCTTGTCTGTGTATTTCGGTATAGAGATGCATTTTCCCAATACTGATTTTCACTGCCAGAAGGGCGGGGCAGGAGGATCAATTTTCCATTAAACGGAATGCAAATTCAAGGCTGAATTCTGACGATCTAGAACATAGGCACCACATTAAACGTACCCAGTCAGTAAATTTAGACTGTGAAGAGTTGAAAGGTGTGAATAATATTTCCATTTGACGTGTTAATCACGGAGGAAAGTTGAGTCAAGGATAGGTAGCTTACTTTTCACTTGACAGGCCTGCCTGAAATCTGACTGTTGACGTTCGTGGGTTCCCTGATACGAACCACTTCTGCACTGCGCACGTTTAGTCAATCACATGAGCCAAAGAGAGACGAATATCTATATATCTACGTCAATCTCTTTTGCTTGTTACCACTACATACAGTAGTTGGGATCTAATTATGTCCGCTCTAAACAAACCCACACGCATATGAATATATCTCTGTGATCAGAATAGAATAAACCCGCCAGTAATAAACCGCTTTAGGGAGTCTAATGACCCCAGGACATTGCATATTACGATCAAATTGGAGCTTTATTTCGGAATGATAACGATTACATAAGAAAAATCACAAATATCAAAATATTGAAAATCAAGAAGCGGCTCTTTCCTTGGACAATCTCTAATCGGACTTTTTCTGCATGAAAATGCATTCCGTCCGAATACACTAGAAACACAGACTTCCATGATTGAAAGCATCCCAACCAGTGCTGTACACGATTAAGCATCCGATAATCATGTGATTATTTGCAATGTGACGCAAAATGGTCGTTCAATAACTGCATCTAAAGCGCTTTCTCAAAATTAGGCTTTCTGAATAACTGATGCTCTACGTATGATTGACATAGTTTCGAAAATTTTAATTGTTGATTGAATTTAGCATTCAAATTTCAAGTTTGATGTCTAATAATTTAAAACGTTTTGTTTAATTTAAATATTCGTTTTATTTCTTGCAACTGTATCTTTATTCTTGATATTATAAGCCGTTGCATGTATAATCGAAAACTTATGCGCATAATGAGTTCAAACATAGACTCCAACACTTATAACAGCGTTCAACAAACCTGAGATGTGGTGTCCCATTAACATTTTGGTAGACCTTAAGCATTCCATACATTGACTAGTCCCGCCTTAGTATAAACTGTTCTGTTATGAATACAACTGCTCGGCACATTGTTGAAATCAAAACTTTTTACAAGAGCTTATTACAAGAACTTTTTACAAGAGATTTACATGTATTTAAAATTATTTCATTTGGAAACCAATACTGACTTTGTTTTACAGGCCCTGCTTACTCTATTAAAGTATGATACAAAAACATCAATAATATAATATAATATAATAATGGTGCTTCTCATCTGCAGTAGAATAAGTGGAAGAAGGAACGATTTGTGTTTTTAAAACCAAAAAGCTATTCATATGCATCACTAAAATACTATTGGAATGCCTTAAAGGATTGCTTCAAAATTTGAGAGCGTAGTAGCATATCATAACTATGTACCATCGGCGACAAAAGAGCAAAACGTGGCAAATAATGGGAGTTGGTTGAGCGACAAGATGGCGCCAGTTAAGTCACAATTCAGTTCAAAGACAACGGTAGGTGCATTTCTCTTTTTGGATGAAGATCTAAGCATAGATGGAAGTAGTAAGCCCATTCCAAATTCAAGCGCAGTGCGGTGCAGTGATGAGTCATCGATGAGTCATCATGCTGACTCAGCCCCCCCCCCTGGAAGGAAGGTGAGGGAGAGCGCCAAGGATGTGTTGGGAGGAATGGGTCCGTGAGGAGTAAACTGTTCCCTACCCTCCCTCTGGAAGGAAGGAAGGAGGAGTGATGAGGCAAGGGGTGGAATCTCGCAAGGATAGAGTGAGAAAAGGCGGGTTTTGGTGGTTTTGGGATGAGAAAGGCTGGAATTCGGCATAAAGGAGGTCTCGGATTGGAAATTGGAGTTCAGATTCGGAATCTACCTGAAATTTTGGGTTGGGAAGGATGGAAGGAGGAGTTTTCCTGTAAGGCAAGGAATCTCTGAAAACGGCAGAGTTGGAAAAAGGCAGGTTTTGGTGGTTTTGGTGGTTTTGGGATGAGAAAGTCCATTTTTCGGCATGAAGGAGTGCTCGGATGGAAAAACGGACGCCAGATTCGGAATCTACGTAAAATGTTGGGTTAGTAAGGATGTTTCCAGCGAAATCGGAGAGTAAAAAATTTCGAGGACGTCCCCCCCCTCGACAGCGATCTTCCAACTTTGGTTCCAGAGATGGTAGAAAGTCGTGCAATAGCTCATCTGAAAGCTAAAAGTGAGAAAAATGCAGTGGAAAGCTCAGTTTGGTCTAATTTTCTTGGCTTGAGGGAGGAAAATGGCAGGAAAACGTCAGAGTTGGAAAAGTCAGGTTTTGGACGTTTTGGGATGAGAAAGTCCATTTTTCGTCATGAGGGAGTGCTCAGACAGGAAAATTGAGTGCAAATTCGGACGTTTTGGTCACTTTTGGGTCTAGGAACTTCTTTCCAGCTCAATAAGAGAGAAAAAACGTTTTGAGGACGTCCCCCCTCCTGTCAAACTTCCAACTTTGGTGTGAGAGATCGTAGAAAGTCGTGCAATAGCTCATCTGAAAGCTAAAAGTGAGAAAAATGCAGTGAAAAGCTCAGTTTGGACGACTTTTCTTGGGTTGAGGGAGGAAAATGGCAGGAAAACGTCAGAGTTGGAAAGGTCAGGGTTTGGATGTTTTGGGATGAGAAAAGTCGTTTTTCAACTGGAAGGAGGCCTCGGATGGGAAAACGGAGTGCAAATTCGGACGTTTTGGTAAATTTTGGGTCTAGGAACTTCTTCCCAACTCATTCGGAGAGAAAAAGTTCTGACTCCCCCCTCGCCAGCGATCTTCCAACTTTGGTGGTAGAGATGGTAGAAAGTCGTGCAATAGCTCGTTTGAAAGCTGGGAGTGAGACAAATTCATTGGAAAACATGGCTTGTTCCTACCTGCCTTCGTTTAGAGGTGAGACGTTATTGAAAATTTGGGACATTAGCGAAAAACGAAAGAGTTAGAATTTTTATGAAAATCGCTCTAGCGGGTGAAGCAAGGCTCGGACGGGAAAACAGAGACCAGATTTGGAATCAGCGTCAAATTCTGCATCGGCATGGTAAATTTGAAAGCCATCGGAGAGAAAAAAGTTTTCATCATTTTTCCGACAAACGAGTTAGAATTTCTGCGATGGCTGTGGGTTGTAGAGCCAAAACAAAGCATCGGATGGGAAAACGGAGGGCAGATTCGGATTCAGCGTCAAATTCTACATTGAAATGATGAATTTCCAGCTCAATCAGAGCACTAGAACCGGAGATAGAAGGGTTTAAAGTTTTTCGATGATGGGTATTACGTCATCAGCTGATCGCCACAAACTATATAAGTGGAAACTCTGCTTGTGGAAATCAGTTCTCCTCCCGACTGGGTTGGGGTAGGTGAACTCCGGATCTCTGATGATAGGATTGGAAATCTGAAAACCCGATTTCTGTAAGAAACCGACTTAGAAAATTTCATTGCTGAACTCAGCTAAGGCGTCAGCCTTAGAGGTTCGCCAGGAGATGGCCTTCGTCTCCAGGCCATAAAAGACTCCAAACTTTAAAGGCTTGTAACAAGTCTACAACAAGGCTTCTACAAGTCCGTTTTAATTGATTCAAAAATGGTTCAATAGCTATTGATCAGAACTATATTTAAAGACTACTTATAAAATTTAATAAGTAGTACTAAATGCTGAAAAATTTTAATTCACTATTTTTGGAGGTTTTCTGGGGTTTTCGACCCTGCTGAAGTCAACGAAAGGATTTGTCTTGATGTTTGAGCCAGTCTTTACATGATACAAGCGGCTTTTCACTGAAAGCGAGCAAGACACGGAGAGTTTTGCTGTAATATTCCACTGACAGGGTGTTCCTTCAGGACGCGGATGATGCCGTAGTGATAAGTGTGGCAAGGGAGTGTTTCATATTTTAGACCAAAACCGCTGGGGCAACTCATGTCTCATGTTGGGCATTTGACACAGCTCTCAACGTAGCACTTTGAACTCCAATCGTTTGAGTCTTAGCTAGCTTGTCATGGGTGGCCTCTAAACATCTCCATTGCAAAACGCTGGTGAATCAAGCTCTCTACGGCTTGCTATCAAGCAGATCAAAGCAACGACTTACCAACCTCCTGTAAATAACTCCACCGCTTTTCATGTCTGGCGATCAAGTCATGGACGGTGCAAGTCACGGAGATTTTCGGTGTCATACTTCGTGTGTGTGGGCGTTCTTTCGAGACAGCGGTAAAGTCCGCAGCGATGAGTACTGCACGGGACGTGGGCAATGGTAATCCTTGTGAAACCTCTCTGCATCATGTTTCCAAGAGGTTGCCTTTCGTTTCAACGTTGTACTCTGACCGCCAGGGCGACATTTAGCTATCTGCCACAGGTTGCCTCATAAAATCTCCATTGCACTTGTCTCCCGACAGTTGGCCAACCATGCGAAAATGAACCATCAGTTCTTTTAAGAACTGTCTCTATCACGGAGACGAAATGATGAAGGGATGAAATGGGAGGCCACCCTTGCACCACATCCAACACATCACAGACTTCTCTCTTCGCTAGTGAACAAGCTCTTGTCAGTGTCGTCAGAAAGTGTATCATGGTTTGCAAAAGCAAAGTTTAGTCAAATAGTTTACCACGACGCACATTTGTGAAAATAAAGTTTAATCATCGAAGGTTTATTAATAAGTCTAGTCGGAAAGTGCATCATGGTTTGCAAAAGCAAAGTTTAGTCAAATATCGTGCACATCGAGAACTCTAGCTCGTCTGTGATTGGACGAGAGGTCTGATCCATTCACCGCTTAGGAAAATCTTATAAAAGGCAGTGCAGCAGCTCTGCTCTTCACATTTATCTTTCACAAGGTGAGTGTCGGTGAGCTCCTGCTATCAGGTTGTTTTCATGAAGTCTCTTGCTATCAAGAGATTCACTTCTCCTCATAAAACATATCATCGCTGTAATACCTCCTTTGCTCGAGCGTTCCTTCGGGACGGCGGGTACTGCCGTAGAGGGATTTTGTTGCACGGGTTGTTCGTCGTTTGTTAGACCGAAACTTCTGAGCCGTTCCTCATGTTGGGCGTTCGACTTTATACTCAACGCGATGCTTTCTCTCGCCAGGTCAGAGTACTTTAGCCATTCGACAAAGATTATTCTTTATGATATGGAGTAGAGTGAAATGTAACTGATTAGATGTCACTTCACTGAATGTTCCCATGATAAACGTTGACTAGGCAAATGAGACGATTCTTATCTTTCCTTTTCAGTGATTGAAATCTGCTAACGTAATCTGCAGTCGACTATCTACCATAGAATTGACAAAAATTGAGAACTATCGCATTGCTGCTGAGATGGAGAAGGCTACCATCGAGCAATGTTAGTATTTGTAACAAGGTTGACTCTATTACTAACATCATTACGGTAGACATCCCAATTAAAATCAAGAGCCCATCCCTTATTTTGTTCATGTTTAAACCGAATCCAAATTTTACCTCTGCTCATCTTTGCTGTCATTCTTTTTCAGTGCATGAATGTATTCGTAATGGGGAACCCGTCCCCCAAGGAGTAATCGGGGAAGCCTATGAGCGGCTTGGCAAGTGTAAGTATCTTTTACATTTCATGTTTATAATGTTTCAGATCCTCTGCATCATCCTTGTCTCATTATCAAATCTCTCTTTTCTCTCTACAGATATGGCGAAGATGAAGAAGTGGGAAGAAGCCGCGAGGCGGAGATTTAATGATGAATTTCCGGCACTACCTTCCAACCCATCTACCTCCGCCAAAGGTGCGACCCCTTTCTCGGGCCTTGTCATCGCCCCACCTCCACCGCCAGCTCCGGTACCTGCACCCGTCCCTGCGCCAGTCCCTGCTCCTCGTCACCACGTCCCTCCGACACCGAAGCCCAGGACTCTTCCACCCTCGGCTCGTGTCCCTCTCCTACCTCCTCCGCGTTCATCCTTGCTGCCGGAGATCAATTCATTAGATGGTAAGTAACCGTGATTGGGAAATAGGGGGATAAGACTTCAAACTTGAAATGTTGATCATGTTACTAATCTCTTTTCTCTTTTTCTCAACAGATCTGGTGGCCTACCTCCTGGACGGCGACATTCCCTACCGTCCCATCATCATCCCAACTTCGCCATCACCACCACCGGCAGTGGCCGAACCCCCTCTCCTCTCCATCAAGTCGGTGGAGAGATTGTTGCAGCAGGAGGAGTTGGGATAGTGGAAGAGGAGATTGCAATCGAAGAGGAAGGTGTCAGGGAGAGAGAAGGACCTACGGCTCGACAGCTCAGCAATATGGACTGTGGGCAGGTTTTCGCAAGGCCATTCTGCTTTCGGCGACACCGGCATTCTCGCTGCCCAAAAACGAAAGGAGATATGGAGAAAACACGCCGACCGATCCCTCAACGGCCCAAGTGTGAAGGTTGTGGACGCATGTTCTACAACAGCAACAACTTGCGAGTCCACATCGAAGGCGGTTCATGTGGCAGTGTGAGGCAACCACCAACGTCATCAAGTAGGAAGCATCCTTCATCGCACGTCGGCTTTTCCTGTTCTTCGTGTCAGAAGACCTTTCCTACAGAGTTTTTTCTTTCTTCGCACACTATCACACTCATCCCACTGAGCTTTACACTGACAACAACGTCACTCTAAGGCTGAGGAAGTTTTCTCTTGAGAGACTCGTTCGCGACTATAAGTTAGAAAGCTCTGAAGCTGTGCAAGACATTCATCCTTTATTGATGAATAATATAGGCATAATTCATCAAATGTTGGCGAGTTTCGATAGATTTTTACTTAAGGGCATGTTCTATCTCACTGCTCGTTTCAATAAGGTAGACAGTAGCACGGGAGAAGTAGGGTCCACTGTGACCATTAGGATAGCCTCCTGTGCTGCTGATCTCATAGGTGATGTAAACGAGCGGATAGAGAGACATGCGACCTATCTCGTCAGCAACTTAAATAAATTTAATGAAAGAGACAGCGGTCTGGTCTTTGATGGGATAGAGAAGGTAGACATTAAAATAAATCTTTTAGAAAATTTACAGGGGAGCGGTTGTTTCACCCTCCCCAAAGCAATGGCTGTCGTCAATGTAGAATGTCAGTCCCAGTGTTTCAAGTATGCCGTCCTCTCCATTCTTCACTACAATTATATAGATAGGGATCGTCAAAGAGTCACCAAGTTTTGCGAATGGGAGGATGAGCTTAAGTTTGACGGGTTAGATGTCAACACATTAGATTTTAAAGGCATCGCCCAATTTGAAAAATTGAATAACATTAAGATCGTCATCCATCTCTGGGAAAAAGGTCTGAAGGCCGTTAGGTATAATAATCGCCAAAGTAACTTCGACCGGGTTGTCAATCTCCTCCTAGTGTATAGCGACAACCACCCAGAATGGCATTATTGCGGCATTCCCAAAACTTCTAGATTGTATCGCAACCAACAAAGTTATGATGACAAACATTATTACTGTGATCGCTGCACACGGCGCTTTAGGTCAAAGCCATTTTTTGAAGAGCATTACGAGTGGTGCTCTCAGGGTAAGCTTCAAATGGAAGTCATGCCCAAAGATAAATTTTATAGGTATGAAGAAAACGGCAATGAGCTCAGTCCCATATGTACCATCTATGCGGACATTGAATGTTATATTGAACAAGAATACCTAAGTCATGAGCCAGCAGCCATTGCCTGCTATGAAGTTTGGCATCCATATTATAGGAATCAAAATAAGATGCATGTGTGGCAAGGCGAGAAGCGCGCTGAAAACTTCCTCAACTTTTTAGATAGGAAAGCCCGTTTTCATCAACAGTATGAAACGGAGCTGACAAGGAAACCCATGTGCTTCACAGAAGCCGATAAAATGAAGTTTGATAGCACCACGGAATGTCCCCGTTGCTGTTCATCCTTTGATGATCAGCAACATAGGAAAGTGAGGGACCATTGCCATCTCAGTGGTAAATTTAGGTCTGCCTTATGCAGTAAATGCAATATGAAACTTAGGCTCAAACGGCGAACGCTCCCCGTCATCTTCCATAACTTTAAATGTTATGATGCTCACATCATCATTCGCCATGGATTCGGTAAAATGAAATCCTGGTCATCCAAAGTGATTGCACAAAGTAAGGAAAAATTTATGTGCATCACTGCCAAAGTCCAAGTCGATAAGACGAAGGAGGGGAAGCCTGTCTTCTATGACATAAAGTTTCTAGACAGTTTCCAGTTTATGTCTTCTTCCTTAGCCGCGTTGGCTAATAATTTAGAAACACTTCCCCTCACTCAACATTTAAGGAAAGACTATCCCAACATAAGTGATAGTCTGATACGACGGAAAGGGGTGTTTCCTTATAGTTATTTTAGTTCAATGGATACATTGAGAGAAACATCCCTTCCGTTCATCGATAAATTTAAAAATGATTTGACGGGTGAGGACTGTTCGCTGGATGATTATAGGCATGCAGAGCAAGCATGGTTAGAATTTAGGTGTTGCAAGTTTGGTGACTACATGCTTGCCTACTTAAAATTAGACGTCTATCTGTTGGCTGACGTGTTTGAGACTTTTAGGAAAGTCACATTAGAACAGGACGCCTTTGACCCCGTTCATTTTGTTAGTCTGCCGGATCTGTCCTATCAGTCAGCCTTCAAGATGACGAAAGAGAGCATTCATTTATTGCAAGATGCAGAAATGTATACGTAATTTGAAAATGGTATTAGGGGTGGCTTAACATTTGTCAACAAACATGTTGTCAACAACACCCAAGACATAGGATCGACCACGCATTTAATGTACATAGACCAAAATAATTTGTATGGGAGTGCACTCTCCAATCCTTTGCCACAGTCTGACTTCCAATGGGTAGAGCCCCATAACATTGAATACTTCTCCAATCCAGCACACATCATGGCACTGGGAGATAAGGCCGACATAGGCTATTTATTTGAAGTCGACCTCATCTATCCAGACTGAATTAAGAATAGAACCGTTGATTTTCCTCTCGCACCCGAATCTGGCATAGTCAGTCTAGATAGGTTCTCTCCCTTTATGGAAGAACACAATAAGAAATATGAGGCGGAAAATGACTTAAAGTATAAAGCCACTAGGAAGTTGTTGGTCACCCAATTGAACCAGCAGCATTACATCGTGCACTATTCCATTCTCAAATTCTATCTAGGTATGGGGATGCAACTTGACAAAGTCCATCGCGCTATCCAGTTTAGGCAGAAGCCCTTTCTAAAACCGTATATAGAATTTAATAGTAAGAAACGGGCTGAATCCAAGAATCCTTTCGAAAAGGACTTCTTTAGATTTAAGAATAATGCTCTCTTTGGTAAAACCATGGAGGATGTAAGAAAGCGCATGGACTATCGTATCGTGACTGATCCGGAAACGAGTATCAAGTTATGTCGCTCGCCGTTGTTTTGCCACCATGATGTCATTTCCGAAGACATTACTGGTTTTAAAATGCTTAAATCTAAAGTAGAACTTTGTAAGCCCATTTATGTCGGTCAAGCTGTCTTGGATCACTCCAAGTTAGAAATGTACAAGTTATTTTATCACACTTTTAAGACATGTCCACTTCTCCAACGTGTGGAATTAGTCGGAGGTGATAGAGACAGCTTCTTCCTAGCTTTGACAACCACTAGCCAAGTCAAGCAGGAAGACATTTTAAAAGATTTGGCACCCAAGTTTGATAGTTCCAACTATCCCACTGACCATCCGCTTTACTCTACCTCAAATAAAGCGAAGCTTGGCTGCTTCAAGGATGAGTGTGCTGTCAAACATATAGAGGAGATGATCTTGGTTCGTCCCAAGATGTACTCCATGAAGCTAGAATCCTCAGAGCTTTCTATAAAACGGGCGAAAGGCATCTCGAAGTCAATCGTTAGAAAAATGACACATAGAGACTATCAAGATGCCTTAGATTCTCTTAAAATTAAAAAAGTAGAAATGACCATTTTAAAATCACAGTCGCATCAAGTCAGAACAACGACGTTTAGGAAACGAGGTCTCTCAACTTGGGAAGACAGGCGATGCTGGATGAGTCCTAACCACTCATTACCGTACGGCCATCCAGACACTCATCTACCTCCACCCAAGAGACAGAAGCTTTCTCCTCCTCCGTCCGGCGATGTCTGATGATGAATGCTTCCTCTCTGTTGTGATTGATGTTTTGCTTTTTCGC
This sequence comes from Prostheceraeus crozeri, assembly GCA_907163375.1. Classification (NCBI taxonomy): domain Eukaryota; kingdom Metazoa; phylum Platyhelminthes; order Polycladida; family Euryleptidae; genus Prostheceraeus; species Prostheceraeus crozeri. The sequence goes on along the minus strand of CAJQUW010001286.1, from coordinate 198,356 downwards.
TCCATGGCGTTTTCTATGGGGTGTTGCGAGTGAGTGCCTTGTAACATGCGTCCAACTCCTGATCACTTCATATCATGACTTACATATCAACTGGTTTTTTCATGACGTTGTTTTCTCCCTGTACAGTTTCCGACGCATCCGTGACTTTGTTTTCTCCCTGCATATCAGTGAATTTGTTTTCTGCCTGTACATGAGTGACTTTGTTTTCTCCGGTGATGTGAGAAAACTTTGTTTTCTGCTACCATCAGTATTAACTATGTGTGACTGTAATGAAATGTCTTTCATTCAATAACATATCATGTACAGACTGTCTCGTTTTTCTTTTGACATAAAGATGCGATTCTCACTCATTAGACAGAAGTAAAAGTTTTAATCATTTTGTAAGATGGGTAGGGTTAGAAATAAAGTTGATGATTGTAAAGTTATAACCATATCACCGTTTGTAAGATAGGCGAAATATAAAATGAATTCAGAATCACTTCACTGTTTGTAAAGTTAGAAATAAAGTTGACGTTTGTAAAGTTAGAAATAAAGTTGATGATTGTAAAGTTAGAAATAAAGTTATCACCATGTCGCTGTTTGTAAGATAGGTGAAATATAAATGAAGTCATAACCATGTTAGAGTTTGTAAGTTAACATCCTCACCAACGAATGTAGCATCATGACAACTTCTTCGGCTTAGGAAACATCAACCACTCATGTCTATAAATAGCTCTGACTCATGAAGGGGTAAGCCGCCAGTCAGTTAGATAAGAATCTAATCAATCTTGTTCAACCTTTTCACCGACACGTGTGTGTGGGCGTGTCATTCAACATCGATGGCGCCTCACGTCAGACAGGGTGACCTTTTTACCGACAAGTTTGTGGACATCATCTCATGTCTATAAATAGCGCTGACTCATCATAAAGCGAAGAGCCTTGTTGATGACCTTTTCATCGACAAGAGTGTGGACGATAGTTCATTGCGATGACTCATTCAAAACACATCATGTGATGAACACGATTTTCATAACTGTGTCTCATGCAGATGACACATTAAAGATTTAACAATGTCAGCTACTTTACTGATATCACGTAAACCAGTCATGATACAATGTCCGTTGTGAAACACTGCAATATGTACAGGATGCCACTTCCGAATCAGAGCAGCAGGAAAGAGTTCAGTTTCATAAAATATACAATGATTACTGGTTTTAATGTTGGCTAGATTCACTAACATCTTCAATTGAACAGACACTATATTCTTCAATGTCAGGGGACTGAGGCGTAGATGAGGCATGAGTGTTCGCCTTTTCTTGACGACTTCGTGACACATGGACTGCATCACGAAATGAGAAAGGTTTCCTAGGACTTGGATTTTGCCGCAGCGAAAGATTTGAAGATTTCGACCGTTGCTCATGCGAATGACCAACATTTGCGGACGACCGCGATGATAGACTGAATCGGGAAGATGGTATGCAACTGTTCTAAATCGATGTCTCTTCTCAGATTCATTTCGCGCACGGCGTTGATGATGCGAATGGGGAGCATGACTCACAAATGACATGAGGGTTGAGTGAACTTCCCTTTTATACTTTTTCCATGAGGGTTTTGGAATCACGATGTAGCAGTGATCATTATGTAGAATCATCTCTTGAATGCGAATAAATACAATGCCGTCTCCTACGTTAATGACACGACAAGAGTTGGATAGGATAGCGCGATGCAACCTTCGTAGTTGAAAGCGTTCTAGAGTTATCTGAAGTTGACGTTTCGTATCATGAAATGTACCACACTGACGATTCCATGATATATATAGGCATGCTGATAATTTCCACATGATTCAAACCTGAGTGAAGAAGGGCATGCCTAAGAAAGAAGGAGAGAGTCATGTTCATGTGTGGCATGGTGAGTGCAAACATTGTCACTGTTCTCCTTTATTTCCCGTAAACTAGTTGTGACACTTTTGTGTTTCACTTCGTCTAGCAGGTTGATTTTTATCTCACACATGCTTTGAGTGTTTCCTAACTCATATGCATTCGACTTACAACGTTACAGGTTGTTATGTGTATACTTGTATGCTGTCGATACAGAGTGAAAACACGTTTAACACTGTCTTTATTTACAAAACAGTCTACACACGCATTCAATTTGATAAAGGCAAACAACACATTTAGTAAAGCTGGTACGCTAAGGAGTGTGACTGCAGAAACATTGTATAAAACTTTTTTCAACGTTCACTAAGTTTCACAACAACCTGTCTTATTTCAACGTTTGCGTATAGACTTTTCAGCGAGAATGTGCTTCACGTATTCTACACGAATGGTTAACGCATGTGATATAAAACCCTAAAACCAATCGTAGAGGAGCCTACCCTTGGATTATGGACTCTACGACCCATGCGATTCAATGTCATGGAACTAGCTCTCACACACTCAACGTTTGTGACAACATCTGGTTTTACAAAACATTCAACGCTGACTATAAGTCCTTGTGTGAAACAATCTACACAGTGCAGTAAAACTGTCTAGTGCTGTGGTGAACACTGTTTTCATATAACATTCTAAACTCTCAGTCTCACTGCAGTAGAAAACTGCTTTTAGTAAACCTGATGAAGCTAATCTAACAGTCATGAAGTTTGAATTTTCTAATAGGGGAACATTTGGCAACTGTCTCCAATAAAACTTTCTAACACTGTGAAAGTAAGTTACAAGACAATCTACAGTGTGCAGGAAAACCTTTTCGATAAACCTTTCTAGTGCTGTGATGAGCTCGCTCAGTCATACAACTTCAATGATCAAACTTTCTAACTATACATCAACCTGTGTTGCAGTAAAACCTTTGTACAACATGATAAAGTTTCTGACTAGACTTACGAATAAACGTCATGATCAAACGTTCCAACTTTACATCAACCTGTGTTGCAGTAAAACTTTTGTACAACGAGATAAAGTTTCTGACTAGACTTACAAGTAAACGTCATGATCAAACTTTACTTTCTCAAACGGCTGTCGCGGTAATGTTATTTGACTACACTACCTTTGCTTTTACAAACCATGATACACTTTCTGATGACACTTCCGAATAAACTTCGATGATCAAACTTTACTTTCACAAACGTGCGTCGCGGTAAACTATTTGACTAAACTTTGCTTTTGCAAACCATGATACACTTCCTGACGACACTGACAAGAGCTTGTTCACTAGCGAAGAGAGAAGTCTGTGAAACGAAGGCTATCTCCAGGCGAACCTCTAAGTCTGACGCCTTAGCTGAGTTCAGCAATGAAATTTTCTAAGTCGGTTTCTTACAGAAACCGGGTTTTCAGATTTCCAATCCTATCATCAGAGCTCCGGAGTTCACCTACCCCAACCCAGTCGGGAGGAGAACTGATGTCCACAAGCAGAGTTTCCACTTATGTAGTTTGTGGCGATCAGCTGATGACGTAATACCTATTATCCAAAAACTTTAAACCCGTCTATCTCCGATTCTAGTGCTCTGATTGAGCTGGAAATTCATCATTTCAATGTAGAATTTGACGCTGAATCCGAATCTGCCCTCCGTTTTCCCATCCGATGCTTTGTTTTGGCTCTACAACCCACAGCCATCGCAAAAATTCTAACTCGTTTGTCGGAAAAATGATGAAAACTTTTTTCTCTCCGATGGCTTTCAAATTTACCATGCCGATGCAGAATTTGACGCTGATTCCAAATCTGGTCTCTGTTTTCCCGTCCGAGCCTTGCTTCACCCGCTAGAGCGATTTTCATAAAAATTCTAACTCTTTCGTTTTTCGCTAATGTCCCAAATTTTCAATAACGTCTCACCTCTAAACGAAGGCAGGTAGGAACAAGCCATGTTTTCCAATGAATTTGTCTCACTCCCAGCTTTCAAACGAGCTATTGCACGACTTTCTACCATCTCTACCACCAAAGTTGGAAGATCGCTGGCGAGGGGGGAGTCAGAACTTTTTCTCTCCGAATGAGTTGGGAAGAAGTTCCTAGACCCAAAATTTACCAAAACGTCCGAATTTGCACTCCGTTTTCCCATCCGAGGCCTCCTTCCAGTTGAAAAACGACTTTTCTCATCCCAAAACATCCAAACCCTGACCTTTCCAACTCTGACGTTTTCCTGCCATTTTCCTCCCTCAACCCAAGAAAAGTCGTCCAAACTGAGCTTTTCACTGCATTTTTCTCACTTTTAGCTTTCAGATGAGCTATTGCACGACTTTCTACGATCTCTCACACCAAAGTTGGAAGTTTGACAGGAGGGGGGGATGTCCTCAAAACGTTTTTTCTCTCCGATTGAGCTGGAAAGAAGTTCCTAGACCCAAAAGTGACCAAAACGTCCGAATTTGCACTCAATTTTCCTGTCTGAGCACTCCCTCATGACGAAAAATGGACTTTCTCATCCCAAAACGTCCAAAACCTGACTTTTCCAACTCTGACGTTTTCCTGCCATTTTCCTCCCTCAAGCCAAGAAAATTAGACCAAACTGAGCTTTCCACTGCATTTTTCTCACTTTTAGCTTTCAGATGAGCTATTGCACGACTTTCTACCATCTCTGGAACCAAAGTTGGAAGATCGCTGTCGAGGGGGGGACGTCCTCGAAATTTTTTACTCTCCGATTTCGCTGGAAACATCCTTACTAACCCAACATTTTACGTAGATTCCGAATCTGGCGTCCGTTTTTCCATCCGAGCACTCCTTCATGCCGAAAAATGGACTTTCTCATCCCAAAACCACCAAAACCACCAAAACCTGCCTTTTTCCAACTCTGCCGTTTTCAGAGATTCCTTGCCTCACAGGAAAACTCCTCCTTCCATCCTTCCCAACCCAAAATTTCAGGTAGATTCCGAATCTGAACTCCAATTTCCAATCCGAGACCTCCTTCATGCCAAATTCCAGCCTTTCACATCCCAAAACCACCAAGACCCGCCTTTTCTCACTCTATCCTTGCGAGATTCCACCCCTTGCCTCATCACTCCTCCTTCCTTCCTTCCAGAGGGGGGGGGGTAGGGAACAGTTTACTCCTCACGGACCCATTCCTCCCAACACATCCTTGGCGCTCTCCCTCACCTTCCTTCCAGAGGGGGGGGGGCTGAGTCAGCATGATGAGTCATCGATGACTCATCACTGCACCGCACTGCGCTTGAATTTGGGATGGTCTTACTACTGATGGATTTAAGATCAAAAGTAGTCAAAACATCTTCATCTGGTCTAAGCCTCACAGCAAATTTTAACCAGACAAATAATTCGAATATTATTGATATATTTTCTTGGTATATGCCATAACGTGCATCCTTTTTTTCTAAGTGGCGCATGTTCCGATTTCTGTAGGCATTAGAAAAGCTGCAATATATTTGTAGATAATTATTCCTGCAGTTACGTACATAATAAGAAAACAAAGCCTGGACTCTGCCTTCATGACTTCTCATTTTAAAGATAAAATGACACAAAACTAAGAACCTTCATCGGATTTGCCTACTTAAAAGTTTTATACGACGGAATTTCTTGTAGGTCTGCAAAAGATGTAGAGTTGTAAAGTAATTTCTATAAATTTATTGCCATCCTCGCATATTCCAACAATGTAAATCAGCGGTTGCTGTTTTTATTTCCTGCAGCTGAAACAGGATGCCGCCGAATACTCTTATGATGACATGGGAACGCTATCTATCAAGCGTGTTACATTGAACATGGATGGACAATGGACTTGTGTCGCTAAAAATGTTGCTGGAACTGCAGTCGATGTTGTGGAAATAAGTGTGGGAAGTAAGTTTTACGATGTCAACCTTAGATATATCTTCATCTTCCAATTAATTTTGCAACAAAGATACACTAAGAAGTAACTGATGAATTGTATGAAGCGGTCTTCTAACACAACCCGAAGCGATCCAACAAAATCTTCCATCACACACAAATAACAATTTCAAGTATAGTAAGCAGACAGTCTAAGTTCTTATAAAGTTCATGGGTATCTTCTTTGATAGTACCTGTGCACTTCTACTTTGGAAACAGGTCTTGTTCTGATAGAGTGGCGAATATGGATAGTTTATCAAAGCATTTGGAACAGGAAAGTTACACTAAACTTGTAGCTTGTTGTATCAGCATAATGAACTGTCAAAGATTATCCAAACATAAATTTAAACTACATGAATTACATGGAAATCCCGAATAAAACGCATCAATGATTATATTCAGAGGTTATCTTATCTGATGTGCAAATTGATATTGAATTTAATAATACGTAGGTTAATGTAGACAAATATTTTCGGATCAGCTTGCAACATGGGACATCAAATTCGATATCATGCATAGCTTAGGTATAACAGTAAACCGGGATGAATTGATATCTTATGGACTTGAAAGTAGTACTTTTTCAAGTGACACTCAAGTAACGTAAACCATCCTTACTCTATGACGTAAACAAAGAAGCCTTTATTGAAAAATTTAATTTTTCTTCCAGCTCCTCCGAAGATTGCGGAAATGATGACCCCTATAAATGTTACTTACGGAGAAAATGTGACACTTGTTTGCAAATCGAAAGGAAGACCCAAACCGAAGATAGAATGGATGCGCGGTCGTAAGCCAACATTCCGTCCTGTTCCTTATGATAGCAAATATCAACATCTTCGAGATAATTCTCTTGTAATCAAAAGTAAGTTAACAGGTAAAAAATTTGCTTGATTCTTGGAAATTATTGTGTCATGGATAAAACGATTTTTCCCGCGTTCAGTGACGATAGAGTTATGAAGAACACTACACTGTACATCGCTGGATACGAATATCGAAAACAAATAAATACCAAAATCGCATATAATTGAAACTAATTATTGATACCAGATTCCCTCATATCTACAGAGATTTCATATGTTCTTGACTTCCTTTGTACATGTTCGTATCTGTTTGGTATGTAAAGATTCGAACAGGTCACGAACATTAATGTATGTTTGGCATATACATATATAAATGGAAGGTGTTTACAGAGTAATTATCGTGCAATTGTAGTGATCTCATGATATCAGTCAGCTCGGTACCTACGATTTAGGTAGAACCGGAATCGGGTCGGAGCATTTGCGAAGAATTGACTTCGATATCACCTGACTGAGAAATAGATCCACATTACATTTTTAAAATAAGCTAAGAAGCTGCATGAATGCTGCATGAAAATATTGAGTATTCTACAGTTCAAGAAATCTATAAGTAGTATTTAAAAACAAATTTAATATGAGAAGTTCCAGCAGCATTAAGACTATGGGTACCAAATCATCTGTTTTCGAATCATCATTGCTGCGAAATTATGACACAAGAAATTTGATAATCAAATTCAAGTTTATTTGGTAGCAAGGTTTGGTTGCAAATTACCTGCGACATCGTCGAATTCAGGCGACCGTTACCAGATGAACGCTGTCTGTTAGTCATGAAAACCAAAGCTTCTTCATTTGGGAAGAGGTGTCAGTTACTTATGATGAGTAAGTTTGGCAGCAAGATTTATTTCATTTGGTGGCTCACGGTTTACAGTGCATCCTCGTGCGTGTCTGGTAGTGATCGGTTCACAGTGTACACGGTGGATGCTCAGCTGCATCTCTGCTGCTAGCCTAGTAGAGCATTCTGAGTTTATAGAACAGTAGAAGAGAATAGAATGAGCTTAAGCGCATAGTTGTTGGAGTCAGATACATAGTGAGACGTCTAACAAAACCGCTAGCACGAAGTCTTATTTCTTTGTAAAATAGGATTTTAGTTTAATTATATTTCAGAATTCCACTTTACAGAAAACGGCATGTGATAGAAAAGAAGAGGTTTGAAAAAAGCTTCAAGCAACATACAATGGAGGTAAATTTCACTCTCTTTAGGACGCATAATTGATTAATCACCAAACAATAGCTTATTCTTCTGGTAATAAATCTACGGCAAAATCTGATTTCCATGCATTTATCATTAAATCTCGCATTCTGGACCTAAGCCGCTTTGGAAAAAATGTCTCCATGCAACATTTTCACGTTCTCAGTTGACATGAAATCGTACCTCATATGCTTCCTGTTCAGTAAGACACTGTTGACCACTTTACTGGTACGTACGAATGTGCTGCAAAACTTATCTCATAATTCAAACAGTTAATGATATTCTCACATGTTTCATTTTAGATGTGCGGCTGAGTGATAAAGGTTTCTACACATGTATGTCGAGAAATTCTATCAGCGCTGACTCAAAAGCTGTCCAAATCATAGTAACCGGAATGAGTAAGTTTATCCCATTATATTTGTTTTGATTGGTCTCATTATTGACGAAATCCAAGCACACCAAAATGATGTCTCTTCGCGTTTTCTTGGGACACCATTCATATCTGTTTACAACAACAATTTTCATTACTGATTTTATTATTAGTACTTTGTAGTGCACGCACAATGGCAGAATCGCTGGAATCGTCGATGAGAGAAAATGAACTGAACATAAAGCAATGATGGTGTCAGAGCATCAGCACATTAAATTACATGCTTTAGTCAGCAGTGGCATGTTGAATTTTTCGTAGCTCAATGGTTACTGTGTTGAGAAGCCACCATCAAGGCCGGCAGTTCAATTCTGTTCTGTGTCAAACAGCGACTTTTATGTTTATTTACATGGTCGTAATTTGGGATTTCAGTCAACCCTTATTTATGCTTTTGCATGAACCGTGTAGATATTTTCAGATGAGTTGTCTGATGTACCCCGAAGTCTAGTTAAAATACATCATTTCAATAAAGTCAACCCCTTATCTATCATTGGGTCACTGTTTTATCCACTCCTAGTGGTTAAGGAGGAATTTTCCTTAAGGGAGGTTCTGGAAGTTTATGCATCATCAGGCAATGAGAAATTGTAATTCCTTTTGTACAATACAAATAGACCTATACACACGACATGTAACTGATCTGATCTGTTAATGAATACTTCAAAAATATGCGTAAGTTAGACCTATAATTTCGAGACCTATAATAACGTTTCTAAATTGTAACTTTTGACTAATCACTTGTTACAGATTACTGATTACTCTACTGTCTGAAAGTTATTTATTTGATCGCCACTATAATTCACATCAATTCATCATCATTATCATTACATTACATCATTAATCACATTCACATGCACGTATGTACACTTATTTCTTGATTTGTTATGTTGTTGATTATAAATATTGCTTTCGCTATGGATAGATAACTCCCGCTCACAAGTGAAGCCGCGGTCTGCAGCCAGCGGAGCGTCACGTAAGCGATTTAAAAGGCAACCTTAAAAATTTACAGCTATATGCTGCATCCAGTGTATGATTTTAGTTATGTCTAGCATCATAGGGGGGGAAGTTCCCCCAAAACAGGGCTGGATAAGACACTGCATTTGGGTTAAGAAGTCAGTCTTCTTTATGTCAAAATTCCTCCGTATTCCTGTCAACATGATCACAAATTCGCAAACACGAACACAGTATTTCATTAAAGCACAAACAGAATTATGAGAACGTGAACATGATTGCTTGCTGGTTCGCATCGTGTTCAAACACCTCTTACGTGGAAGGGTTACTACTATCGAAATCGTTGATGCGAATGCTATCGAGAGTTGAGGATTCAGATTTATCAGAAGCATTGAATTTTCAAGGCAGTACGTTGTTTCATGTTCCCATTTCTGTGCAGCAGAGAATCACGGTGACCTCGAAAAATCGTATTTTGGTGCCGCGGACATGACACGCTGCCTTTAGTTAGACATTGACTTGAGCTTTGTGATGCCACTGATGATGACTTTTTCAATGCGACGATTGTTGCTCTCGTAGCTACCTGTTGAAGACACTGTTTAGCCTAGATGCTCAAAACGGAAATCAATAATTATAGTTTCTAAAGATTTCCAGAACATGGGAAATTATACAAAATTTGAAAAATGCCGATTTCTTTGATGTCAGTTTGCCAGTGGAGATTGATGACACTATCCATCTTCTTGACATCACTCGGTCAGAACATGTTTCGTGTGCTCCACATTTCCCATTTCTCAAGATGAGAACCTTTGGATCATGAAATATAAATCAAGAATGTCTTTCTATACATTGAGGTTCTTTATTTGGATTTTTTCACGCAAATATGTTGTAAACAAGATTCAAAGGCGGCAAAGAATATGATATGTTCAAAATCATGTGATTGTGTTTGGCCTCTGGGTACATCTTTCGGGATCATCGTAGTAAAGCATATCTAAATTTGTTGAAGAGAGCCTAAGATCCGCAACACTCTAAGATCCGCTTTTTCATGTCGGTCCTCACTACCATAACGGACGCCGCTTGCGAGTGCCTTTTTCACTCACAAAATGACGTTTGTGCTTTCTGTCGCGCATTACAACGAACATTACAGACGGAATTGAGCCAAGCATTAATTAAGACTCACATCTTTGTTATCTTGATGTCTTGTGTTCATTGCATTGTAAATTTAGATTTTCATTTGAGAAGAATAGGTACATTATTCTTATTATTCTTTTTTTCAGATTTTCGATGATATTGATCTATTTCAGTCACTGTGTTTTCGAGCGATTTAGATCCACGCACCATATCTTTATTTTTGTTCATCACTTGAATGCGCTGCACTTGTCAAATTGATGAAATTTTATTCCAGAACCACCGGTTTTAGCCCGCATTAAGGCCGATCAAGTTGCATTAGAAGGAGATAAGAAGCGCATAAAATGCACAGTTACAGATTCAAGACCAGAACCCACCATCGTATGGCTCCACAATGGAAAAGAAATGAAAACGACAGGAAGAGTATTAGTTAATCAAGGAATGCTTCTTTTCAACTCCGTGAAGGTGAGAAATTAATCTAGCAAATCTTTGCATCGATACATGTTTAAGAATCAACTCTCAAATCTGTCCACAGGTTGAAGATGAAGGAGAATACATTTGTGTTGCTAAAAATGAAGTTGGAAGTGTTCAATGGAAAGTGAACCTCAATGTACAAAGTAAGTGCTCGATAAAAATGTTGTCTGTGTTATGTAGTACTATGGTTGAGCATATGGTTTCGCATATTTCGTAGTGGCAAGCGAAAAATGGCATAATGTAGCAAATAGTACTGTTTTATTTTAAGTTATTTGCTAAAAAAAATTGATGACGATGCAAGGTCCAACAAACCTGACACGAGAAAGAACGACCTCATTTTGATTTTGACACTTACTTTATTTAATGGCTGAGAAAACTTGTGGAGGACGTACTTTAAGACTAGGTAGAGCGAGTGCAATCTTTCGAATAAAAAGATTTGGTTCCATTCATTACTATCCAGACTCGAACTCCCTTGTTTTATATAGCATCAGTATGACCGAACAGCTCCCCGAGATTCTCTATCTGTATTCCCGGAATTGATGATTAGTGGTGAAATTTTGTGGCATCTCTTGCTGGGTCGTGGTGAAATTTGGGGCATCTCGTGATGACTTATAGTGGTCAAATTTTGGGAGAGTTCGTGGTGAGGAACTTGCATTTTTGACGACAAGCGCTTGGAGCGCTTTGCTGAAAATTTTGGGGCATCTCGTGATGACTTCTGATGATATTTTGGGAAATGTCATCACAAGTGTTTCGTGAAGATTTTCGTTGTCAGACATTTAGTGCATGTTTCAATTATGCTAGTTTCATTTATAAGGATGCAGATTTCGCATAGAAGTTCACGCGGATCCTGCAAAGCAGCTTCGATTTAAGAAATTGGCCCAGCACCACACATGCAGAATCACTGACCTAACGTTATTTGATTTCCATCTCCAGCTCGTCCCCGAATCGTTGGCAAGAGAAAGGAAATCATCGAAATTATTCAAGGTAAGACACTAAAATTGACTTGTAACGCCAAAGGTGATCCTGAACCCACCTATGAATGGTCGAAGGACGGTGGTAGAATCAATTTGGCGGACACTTCCAACTACTTGACCGATGACAACGGCCTTGAGATCTACAGTATAACGAAGGCCCATCAAGGTTTCTATATGTGCACTGCAAAGAACAAGAATGCGATGGATACCAAAGAGATCAAAGTCACCGTTTTTAGTAAGTCTAGTACTTTGGGGTGCAACAGTTGAAAGCAAATTTCATTATTTCTGTTTCATCTTCAGCTCCTCCGCGCATCAACAGAGATGGCGGGAATACACTGGAAGTGAACTTAGGGAAATCTGTCATTTTACCTTGTCGAGTCCTTGAAGGATCTCCTATACCGGAAGTGGTGTGGTATCGTGGCTCCAAAAAGTTGCGGCCTATAGCTGGTCGGGTTGTAATTTCAGCCGCACGGACTTTGGTGAGTTTCAGCATAAGTGCACCGAGAATTCATGTAATTGATGCTGCGTTTTCCCACCATTTTCCGAAATGATATTCGAAGGTTACGAACAAAAAAAAATCCCTCCAGAAAATTTGATCACACTTGCGGTGTGGTTATTTGATTTCTTCTTTCTCTTCTTCCCCGAAGTGGATTTTACCCTACATTGATAGCTTGAATGTTCTATTAAGACATCTGAAAGCGCTTCTTGAAATTTGAATGCGACAAAATGCAAATGACTGCACTACTCTGACTTATGGGTGGCCAAATATAATAATTTGATCCTTATTAAGATCTAGCATAATTGGCCTAGATTTGTTCATCAATGAGAAATTGAAGTGACTATCAACATCCAGCAGGTTTCTATTTCAATCCTACTGACTTGAAACGAAGGCGCAAACTTTCTACTGTTTTTAAAAAAAGCTTTTTCCAGCCTCAGCGAGTTGAATTGATTGCGGCATGGAGGTAGTGACTGGAGTGCTTACTGTCTTCCTTGACCGGACACACGAAAATGAAGACACTTGGAGGATAATCGCTTCTTGACTAACTTTCAATATTCTGAATGTGATGCCCTTGACGTTTTCAGTTACGTTGCGTTTGATCAAGATAAGCATGTATTCGTTGATTATTGATCCATTTTATTATTGATTTTTGCGGTTTACTATAATTCATAAATGCATTCTCTTATCATGCCTCTGCTGTAATTTCTAACTATGGAACTTTGTGCTTTGATTCAGGGATGGAAGCGGTTAAAAAATTACTTTCTGCATGGACCAACAATCCTGCATGGAATATGGTTAACGGATCCTATTAAAGACATCAGTTTCAAACGAATAGTATACAATATAAAGACCAGTATAAAGACAAACGGACTGATTGAGTGAGAAATGGATTGACGTAATGGAAATTTTCTCAGTTACAAGCGAATGGATTACTTAAGGTCCATCCACACCGGACGCGGTGCGGCTCGGCGAGTCTCATGCGTCCAGAATTTTCGCGTCAGAACCTTAGGAAGCATATAGGGCTGTTCACACAGAGATTTGCGGGAACACGCGTCCAAGAAATTTCAGAAAAAAGTTCTGAAATAGCACGCGGTTTGCTTACGAGATAGGAAAATCCAACCGCGCCAGGCCGACTCGCGGCTTGCTCTATCCCACCGCACCCCAATCTGACACCACAAGTTGACAGATGTTCGTGCGAAGAAATGATTGACCTTCGACACAGCTATCCGACTATTTTGACCTTCTGTGAGGACAGCATGATTGCACATCGAAATTTCTTAACAGTGTACTTTCTTGCTTTGTCAACTATGAGTTCGAATTCATGAATGCATTTGGAGACAATTGGCATTTTATTCACTACAGAATGAGTATCGGAAACGAAGATAAGAAATTTGTTATTGTTCTCAACTTATGTGACAATCTTCAATAAAGTAATACTCCCGATTACTATTGAATACACGATGTATGTTGATAAAGGTCATTTCTTGAGCTAAGTTATGGCAAAGTCAATCCGTGCGTCCATTCTATTTCATTATCTGTCACCGGTGCCTAGTGGTCATCCTATGAATGAAAATGTGTAAATGATAAGTTTGTCCTTAAAAACCCTATTATTTACAAATGTGAAATATCAAATCATCAATTATTGCAAAATCATGTAGTTTATAGCAATGCTCATATCCTAACGATTAATTTGCAATGTCAATCATTGAAAGTATGCCGTACTTCATTTGCAGTTGGAAAAAATAACTTAAACAACGTCGGTCTCTTTCATCTGTCTGCAACTGTTCGTCACTCCCTCTCAAGCATTTTGATGAAGTCAATAAAGCGCTACGTATCATTTATAAGATGTACATCGTAGAATTTTGAACCAAATTTGTCGAAATACACTTCATTAAAAAGGAAATTCGACGATGAAGATGATGGTTGTGTCTATTTTGTAGCCAGCAGGATTTTTTTTCTCCTTAAAATGCTCGCTTGTATCGCTCGCTTATCCCTGTGCGTGAAACATTCGATATAGCATATAACTGTGTTAACAGCTTGACAAAATGATTAGAAATGATTACACTTGGTTTTATAAATAGAATTGACAGTGAAATATCTGATATTCCCTCAATCATGCGACAACCACAAATTACAGATTTTGATACTCAAGAGAATAATTTCTGTATAATTCGGATTTAATTAACGAAAATTAACAGGACGGAATGCCTTTTGTCGCCTTATCATACTGAACGCAATGCTCTTCTCAGATTGACCCTATTTTCTAGACCGTTGGTCGACCTAAACTCATCGTACAATTGCTCGGATATTGCTCTAAAATAGACTGCCTCTAGCAACACTTCAATTCATGACGAATCGTTCTCGTCTTATGAAACTTGCAGATCTAAGAACCTGATTACATAGCATTTTGTTCACGCAGCGTCCGGTGTGAATGAAACTTTCGAGGCATGCTGTTTTCAGTGTAAATGATTATCATATAATAGAAAGCTCTACCCATCTTCATCTCCCATCTCTTCCATTTATTCAGTTGAAGTTGATCGCGAAGCGTTGAACTAATAGCTCCGTTTTCTCTGTCGGAGACTTATCCCTCTTCCGATGAAAATTAACATGTCCGACTAATTATGAAACCTGTTGATGAGCTCTACCCATGCTTTGGATATGGACATCCAATGAGCGGTATTTCGTATGCATGCATAATATGTTTTACAATATTGCAGCATTTTAAGCGTAGCCAAATTTAGTAAATAAGCATGTTTTTGTTCCTATTAACAATAACAATGAAATGGAATAAGCGATCAGTTGTAAATCCCAGGTTATCTAGACCTATTGCTCTACCAGCTGAGCTGCGACCGATTATATGTGATCAACGTCAATTGGCAGGTTCAAGTTCTCAGTATCACCAGTTACTATGACAATTATAACAAGTGAATGAGTATTTCGTCACAATTGAGACTTCCGATTTTAAAACCAGTAGCGGGGATCGATGTGTCCACCAAAGTGGCTGAAGTCTTCGCAAATGCAATTAATAAAAAGAAGTATATGAAATGAAATAAACGATAAATCGAATTATGCTATGATGTAGCAAAATTGTAAAGTAAACATGAAGCTTTGTTTTGTTCATAGTAGGGCTATTGCTGCAGCATCCTGCTCAGCTAAAGTAAACGAAACGATATTCCATTCTTCTGAACTGAAATTTTGGTAATTTGACAAGATTAAATAGACAATAATACTTGACCTTGAAAGGTTACAAAAGCTTGTAGCTTTTTATACAATGTTGACGTGGCAAAATCTGCAAAAATAAATGGTTAATAGTTCGGCTAAAAGCTTAAACCGCCTCCATCCTTGCCTTGATTACCCGGTCGATAAGATAAATAGCTGATCTTGGACACCTGAATACAATTTAATGATTTCATTGTCAAATTTTCAGGAGATATTTAAATTTGAGAAAGATGATGCAGGACCATACGAGTGTCGAGCAACAAATCGTGCCGGTACAGACAGCAGAATGTTCAATCTCAACGTCATTTTGCCACCACAAACCAATCGAACACAAAAGGACAGAGTAGTCGTAACAGGTCAGAATGTAACTCTCCGTTGTCTTGTCAGTGGAAGTCCCCCGCCACAAATCACATGGTACTTCAAAAATAAGCCACTCATCTCAGAGGAGGATTTGCGCAAATACAGTGCATCAATCGACTATTTTCAACAATCTATCTCCATTAGAAAAATAGGATCGTTACATGAAGGAGAGTAAGTTTCGTAGTACATTTCGAGAGTAAGAAAAGTATTTTATCGCTCTTACTTTCTTTTTTACTTTTTTCTTTTCTTTATCTTATCGATAAGCGCCGTAGGTCTTGTCGGTCGACTGATACTGATGAAAGTTCGCACTCTAAACTATACAGATGATAAAAACAGCAAAAATATATGAACTTCACAGAAAATATCCGTTTACATCTATCAAAAATGGTTTGATAATTGATTACGTCCATAGAGTAAATATATTAGATAGAGTAGCAACTCGGAATTTATTAAACCCCCAAAATGCATACAGTTTCGATCTTACTGAATGAACTTGATCAAAGACTCAGTACCACATGTGAGATGTGCAAATTTTACACTTTTGGAGAAATGTGCACGAATTCGACTGATCATGATAGCAATACAGAAGAAAGAAATTTACAAATATTCTGTGTCATGACAGCCTCGAAGAGGCAATACAGTTTGTTAAATTAGGAAATCGATGGGTTGACATTACTTTAAAGCTCACCCTTATTATAATAGGAGCAAATAATCAGATTATTTTCTTAAGCGTGATCATATCACAAACTACATGCCGCTGAAAGAACAAAATATCATTATCAAAGAAAATGATCTTAATTAACTTTAAAGGATGTAAATGTGTCCGTAATACTATTCAGATTCAAGAAATGACGCATGAATTTACTAAATCATAAAATCATGCCGTTGAAAATTGAATTAAAAACATGAAATCTCTGACAAGAAGCACAATAAGATCTCAGCTTTTCCTTGAAGACTTGCGTTAGAATGCGGTTCATGAAATTTCCTTGATAATCAGCTTAATTTCCGCTTGATCAAGATACCTGTTAGTAAATGTTCATTCCTTTTGATAATTTATAAGTTCCATTCTTACAAGTAGGCTACTGTATATAGCGGTTTCACGTCGCTAATAATGTACTTACATAAACAAAGGAATGATTTGAAAAAATTCAGCTATTAAAAAGTGATATTTTTTTGATCGACGTAATATCCGAAAGGAACTAAATCTTTTGATATAAAAATTCTCACTGATTTTTATTGAGTCGACACTATGCCTACTTACTCTATGATTGCGTCACAATTTTA
This sequence comes from Prostheceraeus crozeri, assembly GCA_907163375.1. Classification (NCBI taxonomy): domain Eukaryota; kingdom Metazoa; phylum Platyhelminthes; order Polycladida; family Euryleptidae; genus Prostheceraeus; species Prostheceraeus crozeri. The sequence goes on along the minus strand of CAJQUW010001286.1, from coordinate 181,234 downwards.
TGATTGATGACATCACGATTTGATGATTGATTACGTCACAATTAATATCAGATTAACAGCGTCTGCTTTTTACGGATATCTTCCGTTCAGTTTGTAAAAAAACAGTGAAACTGATTTTGGCTGTTAATTTTAGCTGATATTATTTGCACTTTGCAGATTACAGTGCATTTTCTAATTTACCCGCTAATCGTATTGAAGAAGTAGGGAAAGAAAAGCCTTGTATCAATCTGAAGTTTTTTGAATAATTTGAAATTTTGAATAATTGGCATATTATGTGGTGGCTTCAGCTATTATCATTAGTTTTGCAATGAAATATATCGTTGACATGCCAATGACCTATAATGATCTAAGATCACGTAATAGTGTAAATTGTGCATGCCCTACTCGTACTGCTAAAGAAATGTGCTAGTAGTAATTCAAACATGTGAGAAAAACAATTCTACATTTTACGAAAGAGTTGTGTTTAGTGAATCTCAGATTTATGTTTTTCTTATCTTTTTTTCTAATCAACTTTGTGAGCTAGAGACTCATTTTACAGCGAACTGAAAATGGGCTATCGCATATTGATAAATAAGTCAGGATTTAGTGAATTTCCGAGTGATTTCTTGAGCTGTATTAAGGTAATGTGCAATCATTGAATATTCGGAATTATTTTGGATTATATGAATGCATCATGATCATATAGTTATTGTCAAAAGCTGGTAACTTCCATATTGATAATTTTTAACATCTAGTCATAGAAACGAAAATCATCCAAAAATCAGCTTCAAATTTTAAAATGCCATTTATAGAAAGAAGATCTGTGATTATGAAAGAACCGATGCGATCATTAATTTTCTCGTGTCCGAAAGATATCGCTGCTTAGCTTAAGATATCTTGAGAGGGATATCTCACCCCCCCCAGCCAACGAGCGCTTTCGGAAAGGCCACAATGGGTCGAGGATTAAGGATGTATTGATATTCTGCCGCGATGCTTGGTTGTTGCCCTGTTGACATTCTCACATCGACAACCTGCCTGCAGGCGTGCGTTTCTGCAAGTCATTTGTAAAATGCTTGATCATTAATTTAGCTATTACTCACTGACATAAATAATGAAACCAACTATCATTGACTTGAATGGAAGTTTGTTTCATTTTTTTCTATGGTTTGAGATGATATCTCGCTTTCTATGTATCACCATTGAACTCCATATGATAAGGGAAATGATATAGGACCATCAAATTGCAAAATTTGATATTGATCACAGTAACAGCTACAAGTTGAACAGAATCACCACCTACTGCTGCTTATGAAATGGCGCACACGATAACTTTATCAGAGGAATGGCAATTGGGATGATGCGTTGTGGGCAAAGTTCTACAACTGTTGCGAAAGGATTGAAAATTTCAAGGGTCGTTGTATGGAGGTGGTGGTGTCGTTGGAAAGCAGAAGGAAATGTGGAAAAGAAGAAAGGATCAGGAAGACCAAGGGTATCATCCAAGCGGACAGATGCACGCTTAGTTTTAGCTGCTAAAAGAAACAGATTTGTGTCCGTCCCGAAGCTAATTGTGTACTGGAAGGTTGCCGGGAACGTTGCCTGTAGCGTTCGAACTGCATATCGAAGATTGCGAGAAGCTGGTATACAGTCTCGACGACCTGCTGTGAGAATTCCGCTGAGCCTGGAACATCGAAGGAGACGAGTGACGTGGTGTCAAGGTCATCAGTCGTGGAGTGACAGTCAGTGGGAACGTGTGCTCTGGATTGATGAATCGAGGTTTACTCTCGATTTCAACGATTGTCGGATCCGTGTTCATCGCTTGCCAAGTGAACGATTTGCTCCATGTTGCGTCAAAGAAGACGGCCGTTACGGCGGCGGTAGTGTCATGGTTTGGGCCGGTATCTGACACAATGGAAAAACACCAGCAATCGTAGTGAAAGGAACATTGACAGCACAGCGATATGCCGACGAGATCGTGACACCGGTCGTGGTTCCAGCAGTGACATCGAATCAATTGATTTTTCAGGATGACAACGCAAGGCCCCATCGCGCTTCAGTGGTCTCTAACAGGATAGCAAGCAGTGGAATCCCAACCTTGGAATGGCCCTCACGTTCTCCCGACCTCTCCCCCATCGAGCACTGCTGGGATGAACTTGGTCGCAGAGTGAGGGAGAGGTACAACCACCCACCAGTGTCTTTGAAGATGTTGGCCGACAGACTGATCGAGCAGTGGAACCTCTTAGACCTGGCATTCATCCAGAGACTGTGCTCATTCATACCCTCACGCATCGATGCCTGTTTGGATGCTCGCGGTGGTCACACCCGTTTCTAACTTAAGTTGATAAAATCATGAGTATCAAATTAAATGTTTTTGAGTAAAGCATTCGAGTTCTCCTTTTACAAACAAACAACAAACAAACGTACAGTACAACCAAGTTTAAGTCATAAGTATTCATATCAGGACTTGTTTCATTCTTTTTGTCACTGAGTATATATGATCCCACGGGGCACGGATCGAAGGTTGATCCATACTAGACTGGCCGCAAACAAGAGGGCTAGCTCAGACATATGACCAACAGGTCCACCAATACTGTTGAAAATGTTGATATCTAATGTAATCTTCCGTTTAGCGTTTTGTGATGTAAGAGAGTAATGTTAAGCAGTTTCCATAGTGGGAATTCCATGGAAATTTCCCTTTCACTGTCTATGTTCTATTTAGGGACATCTATGATTAATATCTAAGGGACGCTCAACTCCCATGTACTGCACTGGAGGCCAGTGACTTTGGTAGATTTGATTCATGACGACAGTTTGTGCACATCTGGATAAAACCGCGGAACAAGCATAGTAAACAATTATCCAATACTCTGATACGCGCATTCATACAGGGAATCTGTGAGAAGATTCTGGACCCAGACAAGAAGAGGCTAAAGAATTACAAAACTCCCACAAGAATAAGCAACTGTCAATAACAGCTGCAATATCAACTGCTAGTGATTGAAATTGTTCACCTGAAATTGCTTGCGAAAATCGATTCAGCAGTGCTTTTTTGGAGCATTGTGGACTCTTTCTGGAAAATTTTTGATAATCTGTTTCCTTTGCTCAAAGGAGTCATGGATTAAATGATAACTGATCAGTGATGATTTCACTTGTTACTACAATCATTGCACAATCCATGCCTTATTCATTGTTATACAAGTAAAAGACATGATTAAAATCTAAAGAAAATCTATCGATGATGCAATCAGAAACGAACACAAATCAAATTGAAACGTCAAAAATTGATGATAATTTCATTGGTATAACAAATGAAAGTGCTAAAAGTTAAGCAAGAATCGTTTGAATATCCATTCCTCCGGAAGATCCTTTATCAAGTGCAATCAGTATTGTCTCTCCAAATGCGCCTTCTCGTAATGAATGGTCACCGATGTCAATATTTTTTATCTCCTTCTACATCTCGTGATTATAGAGCATCACCGTGAGGCCTTCAAACTATAAAATCAAAACTCCGCCGAACAAATAAAATGTGATTATGATGTCAGTGATTCACAAAATGCGAAGATCATATTAAATAAAAAGCATACCCAGCGGTGGTGATTGGTGACTTTCCACGATTTTAAGGTCCTACCATATTTCTGCAATTCAGGAACAGCATGATAAGAATTTAAGGTGATTACGAAATCCGTATAAATTTCTTCGGTGAATATGAAAACATTCGCGCATCACTGTGATGAAAATAGCCATCAATTTTCGTTTAATGAAAGTCGAGTGATTCAAGGCCGGAAATAAATCACACATGTTATATCGTTTCATTGCTCTTGAATTCTCGAATAAAGTCCACCAATAGTCCAAATAATTATACAGGAGGAGGTTTTAGATAAGAAAATGGGAAAATAAATGAATATAGAAAGTCACAAAATTGATCATCGATGATATGCTTGTTTGTGTACATGTACACTACGCAGATTCTTCCGACAATTTCTCTGCAAGACTGGGCCGGGCGCATTAAGCAGTATGTACAACAATCAATTCAGCTGGATTCTGATTTATTTTACAACAATGAAGTGAATTGTTTAATACTTGTTCTATGGTTTTATCCAGATACACACGATCGTCATTAATCAAGTCTAGCAAAGTCACTGGCCCCCAGTTCGGTACATGGTATAGGAGTTGAGTGTCAGTAGTAACCCCGTGGCAGACGCAAGGACAAAATGTGAAATGATGAGTCATCAGGCTGACTCAGCCCCCCCCTCTGGAAGGAAGGTGAGGGAGAAAGCCAAGGATGTGATGGAAGGATGGGTCCGAGAGGAGGAAACGGGTCCCTGCCCCCTCCCTCTGGAAGGAAGGAGTTTTCGGGTAAGGGATGGGAAGGAAGGTGATAGGAATGTGGGAGGGATATAGTTGGAAAAGGGTGGGTGTTGATGGTTTTGGGATGAGAAAAGTTGGAAATCGTTATGAAGGAGGGTTCGGATGGGAAAGTGGAGTTTAGATTTGGAATCTGCGTGAAATGTTGGATGGGGAAGGAAGGCGGGAGGAGTTTTCCTGAGAGGCAAGGGGTGGAGCGGCAGAGTTGGAAAAAGTCAGGGTTTGGATGTTTTGGGATGAGAAAAGTCATTTTTCGGGCAGAAGGAGGGTTCGGATGGGAAAACGGAGGGCAGATTCGGACTCTACGTGAAATTTTGGGTTAGGAAGGATGTTTCCAGCGACATCGGAGAGAAAAAGTTTTGAGGACGTCCCCCCCCCCTCCTGCCAAACTTCCAACTTATGTGTGAGAGATGGTAGAAAGTCGTGCAATAGATCATTTGAAAGCTAAAAGTGAGAAAAATGCAGTAGAAAGCACTTTTTGGACCACTTTTCCTGGATTGAGGGAGGAAAATGGCAGGAAAACGTCAGAGTTGGAAAAGGCGGATGTTGGATGTTTTGGGATGAGAAAGTCCATTTTTCGTCATGAAGGAGACCTCGGATGGGAAAATGGAGGGCAGATTCGGAATTTTTGGCCAATTTTGGGTTAGGAAGGATTTTTCCAGCAAAATAAGAGAGAAAACGTTTTGAGGACGTCCCCCCCTCCTGTCAAACTTCCAACTTTGGTGTGAGAGATCGTAGAAAGTCGTGTGATAGCTCATTTGAAAGCTAAAAGTGAGAATAATGCAGTAGAAAGCTCGGTTGGGTCCACTTTTCCTGGGTTTAGAGAGGAAAATGGCAGGAAAACGTCAGAGTTGGAAAAGACGGGTGTTGGATGTTTTGGGATGAGAAAAGTCGTTTTTCGACATGAAGGAGGTCTCGGATGGGAAAATGGAGTGCAAATTTGGACGTTTTGGTCAAAGTTGGGTCTAGGAACTTCTTCCCAACTCAATCGGAGAGAAAGAGTTCTGACCCCCCCCCTCGGCAGCGATCTTCCAACTTTGGTGTTAGAGATCGTAGAAAGTCGTGCAATAGCTCGTTTGAAAGCTAAGAATGAGACAAATTCATTGGAAAACATGGCTTGTTCCTACCTGCCTTCGTTGAGAGGTGAGACGTTATTGAAAATTTGGGACATTGGCGAAAAACGACAGAGTTAGAATTTCTGCGATGTCTGCGAGCTGTACAGCCAAAGCGAAGCATCGGATGGGAAAATGGAGGACAGATTCGTATTCAGCGTCAAATTCTACATTTAAATGGTGAATTTCCAGCTCAATCAGAGCACTAGAACCGGAGATGGACGGGTTTTAAGTTTTTGGATGATGGGTATTACGTCATCAGCTGATCGCCACAAACTATATAAGTGGAAACTCGGCTTGTGGAAATCAGTTCTCCTCCCGACTGGGTTGTGGTAGGTGAACTCCGGAGCTCTGATGATAGCATTGGAAATCTGAAAAACCGGGTTTCTCTAAGAAACCGACTTAGAAAATTTCATTGCTGAACTCAGCTAAGGCGTCAGACTTGAAGGTTCGCCAGGAGATGGCCTTCGTCTCCAGGCCATAAAAGACTCCAAAACTTTAAGGGCTTGTAACTTTGCTTCTACAAGTCCGTTTGAGTTGATTCAAAAAAGGTTCGGTCGCTATTGACCTGCCCTAAGTGATAGACTACTTATAAAATTTCATAAGTAGTGCTAAAAAGTTGAAAAATTTAAATTCACTAGTTTTGGAGGTTTTCTGGGTTTTTTCGACCCTGCTGAAGTCAATGAAAGGATTTTTAATGATGTCTGAGCCAGTCTTCTCATGTTACAAGCAGCTTTCCACTGAAAGTGAGCAAGACACGGAGAGTTTTGCTGTAATATTCCACTGACAGGGTGTTCCTTCGGGACGGCGGACGATGCCGTAGTGATAAGTGTGGCAAGGGAGTGTGTCATATTTTAGACCGAAACCGCTGGGGCAACTCATTTGACACAGTTTTCAACGTAGCACTTTGAACGCCAATCGGTTGAGTCTTAGCTATCTTGTCATGGGTGGTCTCTAAACATCTCCATTGCAAAACGCTGGTGAATCAAGCTCTCTACGAATTGCTATCAAGCTGATCAAAGCAACGACTTGCTTCCTCTTACCAACTCCACCGCTTCATGGACGGTGCAAGTCACGGAGATTTTCGGTGTCATACTTCCTGTTGGTGGGCGTTCTTTCGAGACAGCGGTGAAGTCCGTAGCGATGAGTACTGCACGGGACGTGGGCAATGGTAATCCTTGTGAAACCTCTCTGCGTCATGTTTCCAAGTGGTTGCCTTTCGTCTCAACGTTGTACTCTGACCGCCAGGGCGAAATTTAGCTATCTGTCACAGGTTACCTCATAAAATCTCCATTGCACTTGTCTCCCGACAGTTGGACAACCATGCGAAAATGAACCATCAGTTCTTTTAAGAACTGTCTCTATCACGGAGACGAAATGATGAAGGGATGAAGCGGGAGGCCACCCTTGCGCCATACGCAACACATCACAGATTTCTCTCTTCGCTAGTGAACAAGCTCTTGTCAGTGTCGTCAGGAAGTGTATCATGGTTTGCAAAAGCAAAGTTTAGTCAAATAGTTTACCGCGACACACGTTTGTAAAAGTAAAGTTTGATCATGACGTTTATTCGTAAGTCTAATCAGAAACTTTATCATGTTGTACAAAAGTTTTACTGCAACACAGGTTGATGTATAGTTAGAAAGTTTGATCATTGAAGTTGTATTCGTAGGTCTAGTCAGAAACTTTATCATGTTGTACAATAGTTTTACTGCAACACAGGTTGATGTATAGTTAGAAAGTTTGATCATTGAAGTTGTATTCGTAAGTCTAGTCAGAAAGTGCATCATGGTTTGCAAAGTTAATGTAGTCAAATAGTTTTACTGTGACAGATGTTTGAGAAAATAAAGTTTGATCATGACGTTTATTCGTGAGTGTCGTCAGAAAGTGTATCATGGTTTGTAAAAGTTTTACTGCAGCACAGGATGATGTATAGTTAGAAAGTTTGATCATGACGTTTATTCGTAAGTCTAGTCAGAAACTTTATCATGTTGTACAAAGGTTTTACTGCAACACAGATTGATGTATAGTTAGAAAAGTTTGATCATGATGTTTTATGAAACACAAATGTCATAAAATGTAAGCGTCAGTGTAGTCAAATAGTTTTTTACCGCGACGCACGTTTGTGAAAATAAAGGTTGATCATTGAGGTTGTATGACTGAGCGAACTCATCACAGCACTAGAAAGGTTTATCGAAAAGGTTTTCCTGCACAGTGTAGATTGTCTTGTAACTTACTTTCACAGTGTTAGAAAGTTTTATTGGAGACAGTTGCCAAATGTTCCCCTATTAGAAAATTCAAACTTCATGACTGTTAGATTAGCTTCATCAGGTTTACTAAAAGCAGTTTTCTACTGCAGTGAGACTGAGAGTTTAGAATGTTATATGAAAACAGTGTTCACCACAGCACTAGACAGTTTTACTGCACTGTGTAGATTGTTTCACAGTCTTAAAAAGTCTTATGGAAAGCGTTGAATGTTTTATAAAAGCAGATGTTGTCACAAACTTTGAGTGTGTGAGAGCTAGTTCCATGACATTGAATCGCATTGGTCGTAGAGTCCATAATCCAAGGGTAGGCTCCTCTACGATTGGTTTTAGAGTTTTATATCACATGCGTTAACCATTCGTGTAGAATACGTGAAGCACATTCTCGCTTAAAAGTCTAAACGCAAAAGTTGAAATAAGTTTTGTAAGAAGTCCTTGACAGGTTGTTGTGAAACTTAGCGAACGTTGAAAAAAGTTTTATACAATGTTTCTGCAGTCACACTCGTTAGCGTACCAGCTTTACTAAATGTGTTGTTTGCCTTTATCAAATTGAATGCGTGTGTAGACTGTTTTGTAAATAAAGACAGTGTTAAACGTGTTTGCACTCTGTATCGACAGCATACAAGTATACACATAACAACCTGTAACGTTGTAAGTCGAATGCATATGAGTTAGGAAACACTCAAAGCATGTGTGAGATAAAAATCAACCTGCTAGATGAAGTGAAACACAAACGTGTCACAACTAGTTTACGGGAAATAAAGGAGAACAGTGACAATGTTTGCACTCACCATGCCACACATGAACATGACTCTCTCCTTCTTTCGTAGGCATGCCCTTCTTCACTCAGGTTTGAATCATGTGGAAATTATCAGCATGGCTATATATATCATGGAATCGTCAGTGTGGTACATTTCATGATACGAAACGTCAACTTCAGATAACTCTAGAACGCTTTCAACTACGAAGGTTGCATCGCGCTATCCTATCCAACTCTTGTCGTGTCATTAACGTAGGAGACGGCATTGTATTTATTCGCATTCAAGAGATGATTCTACATAATGATCACTGCTACATCGTGATTCCAAAACCCTCATGGGAAAAGTATAAAAGGGAAGTTCACTCAACCCTCATGTCATTTGTGAGTCATGCTCCCCATCCGCATCATCAACGCCATGCGCGAAATGAATCTGAGAAGAGACATCGATTTAGAACAGTTGCATACCATCTTCCCGATTCAGTCTATCATCGCGGTCGTCCGCAAATGTTGGTCATTCGCATGAGCAACGGTCGAAATCTTCAAATCTTTCGCTGCGGCAAAATCCAAGTCCTAGGAAACCTTTCTCATTTCGTGATGCAGTCCATGTGTCACGAAGTCGTCAAGAAAAGGCGAACACTCATGCCTCATCTACGCCTCAGTCCCCTGACATTGAAGAATATAGTAGTGTCTGTTCAATTGAAGATGTTAGTGAATCTAGCCAACATTAAAACCAGTAATCATTTTATATTTTATGAAACTGAACTCTTTCCTGCTGCTTTGATTCGGAAGTGGCATCCTGTACATATTGCAGTGTTTCACAACGGACATTGTATCATGACTGGTTTACGTGATATCAGTAAAGTAGCTGACATTGTTAAATCTCTAATGCGTTATCAGTATGAGTCACAGTTAATAGAATCGTGTTAATCACATGATGTGTTTTGAATGAGTCATCGCAATGAACTATCGTCCACACTCTTGTCGATGAAAATGTCATCAACAAGGTTCTTCGCTTTATGATGAGTCAGCGCTATTTATAAACATGAAATGATGCCCACACACTTGTCGGTGAAAAGGTCACCCTGTCTGACGTCAGGCGCCATAGGTTTGTCTGATAAATAACGCCCTCACACGTGACGGTGAAAAGGTCACACTGTCTGACGAGAGGCGCCATCGCTTTGTCTGATAAATAACCCCACACACATGTCGGTGAAAGGTCACGCTGTCTGACGTGAGGCGCAATCGATGTTGAATGACACGGCCACACACACGTGTCGGTGAAAAGGTTGAACAAGACTGATTAGATTCTTATCTAACAGAGTGGCACTTTAGCACTTCATGAGTCAGAGCTATTTATAGACATGAGTCAGCAAAATGGTTGATGTTTTACTAAGCCGAAGAAATTGTCATGATGCTACATTTGTTGGTGAGGATGTTAACTTACAAACTCAAACATGGTTTTGACTTTATTTTATACTTTACCTATCTTGCAAATCGTGAAATACTAATGACTTCATTTTATATTTCACCTATCTTACAAACTGTACAAACAGTGAAATGATTTTAACATTAATTCAAACTCTACAATCATCAACTGTATTTCTAACTTTACAAACGTCAACTTTATTTCTACTTTTCAACAGTGAAGTGATTCTGACTTCATTTACATTTCACCTATCTTACAAACAGCGACATGGTGATAACTTTATTTCTAACTTTACAATCATCAACTTTATTTCTAACTTTACAAACGTCAAATTTATTTCTAACTTTACAAACAGTGAAGTGATTCTGACTTCATTTATATTTCACCTATCTTACAAACAGCGACATGGTGATAACTTATTTCTAACTTTACAATCATCAACTTTATTTCTAACTTTACAAACGTCAACTTTATTTCTAACTTTACAAACAGTGAAGTGATTCTGACTTCATTTATATTTCACCTATCTTACAAACAGTGAAATGATTTTAACATTTATTCAAACTCAACAATAATCAACTTTATTTCTAACTTTACAAACGTCAACTTTTTTTCTAACTTTACAAACAGTGAAGTGATTCTGACTTCATTTACATTTCACCTATCTTACAAACAGCGACATGGTGATAACTTTATTTCTAACTTTACAATCATCAACTTTATTTCTAACTTTACAAACAGTGAAGTGATTCTGACTTCATTTATATTTCACCTATCTTACAAACAGCGACATGGTGATAACTTATTTCTAACTTTACAATCATCAACTTTATTTCTAACTTTACAAACAGTGACGTGATTCTGACTTCATTTATATTTCACCTATCTTACAAACAGTGACATGGTTATAACTTATTTTATACTTTACTTATCTTGCAAACAGTGAGATGATTCTGACATTAATTCAAACTTTTCATTCATCAACTTTATTTTTAACTTTACAAACAGTGAAGTGATTCTGACTTAATTTATATTTCACCTATCTTACAAACAGTGAAATGATTTTAACATATATTCAAACTCTACAATCATCAACTTTATTTCTAACTTTACAAACGTCAACTTTATTTCTAACTTTACAATCAGTGAAGTGATTCTGACTTCATTTATATTTCACCTATCTTACAAACAGCGACATCGTTATAACTTATTTTATACTTTACCTATCTTGCAAACAGTGAGATGATTCTGACATTAATTCAAACCTTACATTCATCAACATTATTTCTAACTTTACAAACAGTGAAGTGATTCTGACTTCATTTATATTTCACCTATCTTACAAACAGTGAAGTGATTTTAACATATATTCAAACTCTACAATAATCAACTTTATTTCTAACTTTACAAACGTCAACTTTTTTTCTAACTTTACAAACAGTGAAGTGATTCTGACTTCATTTACATTTCACCTATCTTACAAACAGCGACATGGTGATAACTTTATTTCTAACTTTACAATCATCAACTCTATTTCTAACTTTACAAACAGTGAAGTGATTCTGACTTCATTTATATTTCACCTATCTTACAAACAGTGAAATGATTTTAACATATATTCAAACTCTACAATCATCAACTTTATTTCTAACTTTACAAACGTCAACTTTACTTCTAACTTTACAATCAGTGAAGTGATTCTGTCTTCGTTTATGTTTCCCCTATCTTACAAAGAGCGACATGGTTATAACTTATTTTATACTTTACCTATCTTGCAAACAGTGAGATGATTCTAACATTAATTCAAACTTTACATTCATCAACTTTATTTCTAACTTTACAAACAGTGAAGTGATTCTGACTTCATTTATATTTCACCTATCTTACAAACAGCGACATGGTTATAACTTATTTTATACTTTACCTATCTTGCAAACAGTGAGATGATTCTAACATTAATTCAAACTTTACATTCATCAACTTTATTTTTAACTTTAAAAACAGTGAAGTGATTCTGACTTCATTTGTATTTCACCTATCTTACAAACAGCGACATCGTTATAACTTATTTTATGCTTTACCTATCTTGCAAACAGTGAGATGATTCTAACATTAATTCAAACTTTACATTCATCAACTTTATTTCTAACTTTACAAACAGTGAAGTGATTCTGACTTCATTTATATTTCACCTATCTTACAAACAGCGACATGGTTATAACTTATTTTATACTTTACCTATCTTGCAAACAGTGAGATGGTTCTAACATTAATTCAAACTTTACATTCATCAACTTTATTTCTAACTTTACAAACAGTGAAGTGATTCTGACTTCATTTATATTTCACCTATCTTACAAACAGCGACATGGTTATAACTTATTTTATACTTTACCTATCTTGCAAACAGTGAGATGATTCTGACATTAATTGAAACTTTACATTCATCAACTTTATTTCTAACTTTACAAACAGTGAAGTGATTCTGACTTCATTTATATTTCACCTATCTTACAAGCAGTGAAATGATTTTAACATTTATTCAAACTCTACAATCATCCACTTTGTTTCTAAGTTTACAAACGTCAACTTTATTTCTAACTTTACAAACAGTGAAGTGATTCTGACTTCCTTTATATTTCACCTATCTTACAAACAGCGACATCGTTATAACTTATTTTATACTTTACCTATCTTGCAAACAGTGAGATGGTTCTGACATTAATTCAAACTTTACATTCATCAACTTTATTTTTAACTTTACAAACAGTGAAGTGATTCTGACTTAATTTATATTTCACCTATCTTACAAACAGTGAAATGATTTTAACATTTATTCAAGCTCTTCAATCGTCAATTTTATTTCTAACTTTACAAACGTCAACTTTATTTCTAACTTTACAAACAGTGAAGTGATTCTGTCTTCGTTTATGTTTCCCCTATCTTACAAACAGCGACATGGTTATAACTTATTTTATACTTTACCTATCTTGCAAACAGTGAGATGATTCTAACATTAATTCAAACTTTACATTCATCAACTTTATTTCTAACTTTACAAACAGTGAAGTGATTCTGACTTCATTTATATTTCACCTATCTTACAAACAGCGACATGGTTATAACTTATTTTATACTTTACCTATCTTGCAAACAGTGAGATGATTCTAACATTAATTCAAACTTTACATTCATCAACTTTATTTTTAACTTTAAAAACAGTAAAGTGATTCTGACTTCATTTGTATTTCACCTATCTTACAAACAGCGACATCGTTATAACTTATTTTATGCTTTACCTATCTTGCAAACAGTGAGATGATTCTAACATTAATTCAAACTTTACATTCATCAACTTTATTTCTAACTTTACAAACAGTGAAGTGATTCTGACTTATTTTATATTTCACCTATCTTACAAACAGTGAAATGATTTTAACATTTATTCAAACTCTTCAATCGTCAACTTTATTTCTAACTTTACAAACGTCAACTTTATTTCTAACTTTACAAACAGTGAAGTGATTCTGTCTTCGTTTATATTTCCCCTATCATACAAACAGCGACATGGATATAACTTATTTTATACTTTACCTATCTTGCAAACAGTGAGATGATTCTAACATTAATTCAAACTTTACATTCATCAACTTTATTTCTAACTTTACAAACAGTGAAGTGATTCTGACTTCATTTATATTTCACCTATCTTACAAACAGCGACATGGTTATAACTTATTTTATACTTTACCTATCTTGCAAACAGTGAGATGATTCTAACATTAATTCAAACTTTACATTCATCAACTTTATTTTTAACTTTAAAAACAGTGAAGTGATTCTGACTTCATTTGTATTTCACCTATCTTACAAACAGCGACATCGTTATAACTTATTTTATACTTTACCTATCTTGCAAACAGTGAGATGATTCTAACATTAATTCAAACTTTACATTCATCAACTTTATTTCTAACTTTAAAAACAGTGAAGTGATTCTGACTTCATTTGTATTTCACCTATCTTACAAACAGCGACATCGTTATAACTTATTTTATACTTTACCTATCTTGCAAACAGTGAGATGGTTCTAACATTAATTCAAACTTTACATTCATCAACTTTATTTCTAACTTTACAAACAGTGAAGTGATTCTGACTTCATTTATATTTCACCTATCTTACAAACAGCGACATGGTTATAACTTATTTTATACTTTACCTATCTTGCAAACAGTGAGATGGTTCTAACATTAATTCAAACTTTACATTCATCAACTTTATTTCTAACTTTACAAACAGTGAAGTGATTCTGACTTAATTTATATTTCACCTATCTTACAAACAGCGACATGGTTATAACTTATTTTATACTTTACCTATCTTGCAAACAGTGAGATGATTCTGACATTAATTGAAACTTTACATTCATCAACTTTATTTCTAACTTTACAAACAGTGAAGTGATTCTGACTTCATTTATATTTCGCCTATCTTACAAGCAGTGAAATGATTTTAACATTAATTCAAACTCTACAATCATCAACTTTGTTTCTAAGTTTACAAACGTCAACTTTATTTCTAACTTTACAAACAGTGAAGTGATTCTGACTTCATTTACATTTCACCTATCTTACAAACAGCGACATGGTGATAACTTTATTTCTCACTTTAAAATCATCAACTTTATTTCTAACTTAACAAACGTCAACTTTATTTCTAACTTTACAAACAGTGAAGTGTTTCTGCCTTCATTTATATTTTACCTATCTTACAAACATCGACATGGTTATAACTTATTTTATACTTTACAATCATCAACTTTATTTCTAACCCTACCCATCTTACAAAATGATCAAAACTTTTTTTTCTGTCTAATGAGTGAGAATCCCATCTTTATGTCAAAAGAGGAACGAGACAGTCTGTACATGATATGTTATTGAATGAAAGACATTTGATCACAGTCACACATAGTTAATACTGATGGCAGCAGAAAACAAAGTTTTATGGCTCACATTACCGGAGAAAATAAAGTCACTCATGTGGAGTGAGAAAACAAAGTCACTCATGTGCAGGGACAAAACAAAGTCGGGAAAACCAGTTGATATGCAAGTCATGATATGAAGTGATCAGGAATTGGACGCATGTTACAAGGCACTCACTCACAACACCCCATAGAAAACGCCATGGAGCGAAAAAGCAAAACATCAACCACAACAGAGAGGAAGCATTCATCATCAGACATCGCCGGACGGAGGAGGAGAAAGCTTCTGTCTCTCGGGTGGAGGTAGATGAGTGTCTGGATGGCCGTACGGTAATGAGTGGTTAGGACTCATCCAGCATCGCTTGTCTTCCCAAGTTGAGAGACCTCGTTTCCTAAACCTCGTTGTTCTGACTTGATGCGACTGTGATTTTAAAATGGTCATTTCTACTTTTTTAATTTTAAGAGAATCTAAGGCATCTTGATAGTCTCTATGTGTCATTTTTCTAACGATTGACTTCGAGATGCCTTTCGCCCGTTTTATAGAAAGCTCTGAGGATTTTAGCTTCATGGAGTACATCTTGGGACGAACCAAGATCATCTCCTCTATCTATTTGCTGGCACACTCATCCTTGAAGCAGCCAAGCTTCGCTTTATTTGAGGTAGAGTAAAGCGGATGGTCAGTGGGATAGTTGGAACTATCAAACTTGGGTGCCAAATATTTTAAAATGTCTTCCTGCTTGACTTGGCTAGTGGTTGTCAAAGCTAGGAAGAAGCTGTCTCTATCACCTCCTACTAATTCCACACGTTGGAGAAGTGGACATGTCTTAAAAGTGTGGTAAAATAACTTGTACATTTCTAACTTGGAGTGATCTAAGACAGCTTGACCGACATAAATGGGCTTACAAAGTTCTACTTTAGATTTTAGCATTTTAGAACCAGTAATGTCTTCGGAAATGACATCATGGTGGCAAAACAACGGCGAGCGACATAACTTGATACTCGTTTCCGGATCAGTCACGATACGATAGTCCATGCGCTTTCTTACATCCTCCATGGTTTTACCAATGAGAGCATTATTCTTAAATCTAAAGAAGTCCTTTTCGAAAGGATTCTTGGATTCAGCCCGTTTCTTACTATTAAATTCTATATACGGTTTTAGAAAGGGCTTCTGCCTAAACTGGATAGCGCGATGGACTTTCTCAAGTTGCATCCCCATACCTAGATAGAATTTGAGAATGGAATAGTGCACGATGTAATGCTGGTTGTTCAATTGGGTGACCAACAACTTCCTAGTGGCTT
This sequence comes from Prostheceraeus crozeri, assembly GCA_907163375.1. Lineage (NCBI taxonomy): Eukaryota > Metazoa > Platyhelminthes > Polycladida > Euryleptidae > Prostheceraeus > Prostheceraeus crozeri. Next base: position 165,051 of record CAJQUW010001286.1, on the reverse strand, counting down.
TATACTTTAAGTCATTTTCCGCCTCATATTTCTTAGTGTGTTCTTCCATAAAGGGAGAGAACATATCTAGACTGACTATGCCAGATTCGGGTGCGAGAGGAAAATCAACGGTTCTATTCTTAATGCAGTCTGGATAGATGAGGTCGACTTCAAATAAATAGCCTATGTCGGCCTCATCTCCCAGTGCCATGATGTGTGCTGGATTGGAGAAGTGTTCAATGTCATGGGGCTCTACCCATTGGAAGTTAGACTGTGGCAAAGGATTGGAGAGTGCACTCCCATACAAACTATTTTGGTCTATGTACATTAAATGCGTGGTCGATCCTATGTCTTGGGTGTTGTTGACAACATGTTCGTTAACAAATGTTAAGCCACCCCTAATACCACGTTCAAATTACGTGTACATTTCTGCATCTTGCAGTAAATGAATGCTCTCTTTCGTCATCTTGAAGGCTGACTGATAGGACAGATCCGGCAGACTAACAAAATGGACGGGGTCTAAGGCGTCCTGTTGTAATGTGACTTTCCTAAAAGTCTCAAACACGTCAGCCAACAGATAGACGTCTAATTTTAAGTAGGCAAGCATGTAGTCACCAAAAGTGCGACACCTAAATTCTAACCATGCTTGCTCTGCATGCCTATAATCATCCAGCGAACAGTCCTCACCCGTCAAATCATTTTTAAATTTATCGATGGACGGAAGGGACGTTTCTTTCAATGTGTTGGGATAGTCTTTCCTTAAATGTTGAGTGAGGGGAAGTGTTTCTAAATTATTAGCCAACGCGGCTAAGGAATAAGACATAAATTGAAAACTGTCTAGAAACTTTATGTCATAGAAGACAGGCTTCCCCTCCTTCGTCTTATCGACTTGGACTTTGGCAGTGATGCACATAAATTTTTCCTTACTTTGTGCAATCACTTTGGATGACCAGGATTTCATTTTACCGAATCCATGGCGAATGATGATGTGAGCATCATAACATTTAAAGTTATGGAAGATGACGGGGAGCGTTCGCCGTTTGAGCCTAAGTTTCATATTTCATTTACTGCATAAGGCAGACCTAAATTTACCACTGAGATGGCAATGGTCCCTCACTTTCCTATGTTGCTGATCATCAAAGGATGAACAGCAGCGGGGACATTCCGTGTTCCTATCAAATTTGACTTTTTCGGCTTCTGTGAAGCACATGGGTTTCTTAGTCAGCTCCGTTTCATACTGTTGATGAAAACGGGCTTTCCTATCTAAAAAGTTGAGGAAGTTTTCAGCGCGCTTCTCGCCTTGCCACACATGCATTTTATTTTGATTCCTATAATATGGATGCCAAACGTCATAGCAGGCAATGGCTGCTGGCTCATGACTTAGGTCTTCTTGTTCAATATAACATTCAATGTCCGCATAGATGGTACATATGGGACTGAGCTCATTGCCGTTTTCCTCATACCTATAAAATTTATCTTTGGGCATGACTTCCATTTGAAGTTTACCCCGAGAGCACCACTCGTAATGCTCTTCAAAAAATGGCTTTGACCTAAAGCGCCGTGTGCAGCGATCACAGTAGTAGAAATTGTTCCTATATGCAGTTTGATGATGGTATAACTTTGAAATTTTAGGAATGCCGCAATAATGCCATTCTGGGTTGTTGTCGCTATAGACTAGGAGGAGATTGACAACCCGGTCGAAGTTACTTTGGCGGTTGTTATACCTAACGCCCTTCAGACCTTTTTCCCAGAGATGGATGACGATCTTAATGTTATTCAATTTTTCAAATTGGGCGATGCCTTTAAAATCTAATGTGTTGACATCTAACCCGTCAAGCTCATCCTCCCATTCATGATAGTGAGTGATTCGTTCACGATGTACCCTTATATCATTGTAGTGAAGAATGGAGAGGACGGCATACTTGAAACACTGGGACTGACACTCTACAATGATGACATCCCTTTTGCTAGCCACTGCTTTGGGGAGGTTGAAACAACCACTCCCTTGTAAATTTTCTAAAAGATTTATTTTAATGTCTACCTTCTCTATCCCATCAAAGACCAGACCGCTGTCTCTTTCATTAAATTTATTTAAGTTGCTGACGAGATAGGTCGCATGTCTCTCTATCCACTCGTTTACATCACCTATGAGATCAGCAGCACAGGAGGCTATCCTAATGGTCACAGTGGACTCTACTTCTCCCGTGCTACTGTCTACCTTATTGAAACGAGCAGTGAGATAGAACATGCCCTTAAGTAAAAATCTATCGAAACTCGCCAACATTTGATGAATTAAGTCTATATTATTCATCAATAAAGGATGAATGTCTTGCACAGCTTCAGAGCTTTCTAACTCATAGTCGCGAACGAGTCTCTCAAGAGAAAATTTGCTCAGCCTTAGAGTGACGTTGTTGTCAGTGTAAAGCTCAGTGGGATGAGTGTGATAGTGTGCGAAGAAAGAAAAAACTCTGTAGGAAAGGTCTTCTGACACGAAGAACAGGAAAAGCCGACGTGCGATGAAGGATGCTTCCTACTTGATGACGTTGGTGGTTGCCTCACACTGCCACATGAACCGCCTTCGATGTGGACTCGCAAGTTGTTGCTGTTGTAGAACGTGCGTCCACAACCTTCACACTTGGGCCGTTGAGGGATCGGTCGGCGTTTTCCTCCCCTGCAGGCATGGCCAGCGGTGTGACGTCTCAAACCGTAGGCTGAGGCGAAGACCCTGTCACACCGCTGGCATCGAAAGTCCTTCTCTTCGACTTCAATCTCCCTCTCCTCTCCGACTATCCCAACTCCTCCTGCTCCAACAATCTCTCCACCGAGTTGACGGAGAGGAGAGGGAGGTCGGCCGCTGCAGGTGGTGGTGGTGGCGAAGTTGGGATGATGATGGGACGGGAGGGAACTTCGCCGTCCAGGAGGTAGACCGCCAGATCTTTTGAGAAAAAGAGAAAAGAGATTAGTAACATGATCAACATTTCAAGTTTGAAGTCTTATCCCCCTATTTCCCAATCACGGTTACCTACCATCTAATGAATTGATCTCCGGCAGCAAGGATGAACGCGGAGGAGGCGGGAGACGGACGCGAGCCGAGGGTGGAAGAGTCATGGGCTTCGGCGTCGGAGGGACGTGGTGAAGAGGAGCAGGGACTGGTGCAGGTACCGGCGCTGGCGGTGGAGGTGGGGCGATGACAATCCCCGAGAAAGGGGTCGCACCTTTGGCTGAGGTAGATGGGTTGGAAGGTAGGGCCGGAAATTCATCATTAAATCTCCGCCTCGCGGCTTCTTCCCACTTCTTCATCTTCGCCATATCTGTAGAGAGAAAAGAGAGATTAGATAATGAGACAAGGATGATGCAGAGGATCTGAAACTTTATAAACATGAAATGTTAAAGATACTTACACTTGCCAAGCCGCTCATAGGCTTCCCCGATTACTCCTTGGGGGACGGGTTCCCCATTACGAATACATTCATGCACTGAAAAAGAATGACAGCAAAGATGAGCAGAGGTAAAATTTGTATTCGGTTTAAACATTAACAAAATAAGGGATGGGCTCTTGATTTTAATGAGGATGTCTACCCTAATGATGTTAGTAATAGAGTGAGTCAACGTTGATACAAATACTTACATTGCTAGATGGTAGCCTTTTCCATCTCAGCAGCAATTCGATAGTTCTCAATTTTCGTAAACTCCATGTCGGTCAGTTAGTAGGTAATGAATTGTTAAACTTCAATCACTGAAAAGGAAAGATGAGAATCGTTTCATTTGCCTAGTCAACGTTTATCATGGGAACAATCATTGAAGTGACATCTAATCAGTTACATTTCACTCTACTCCATATCATAAAGACTAACCTTTGTCGAATGGCTGAAGTACTCTGACCTGGCGAGAGAAAGTGTCACGTTGAGTATGAAGTTGAACGCCCAACATGAGCAACAGCTCAGACGTTTCGGTCTAACAAACGACGAACAACCCGTGCAACACAATCCCTCTACGGCAGTACCCGCCATCCCGAAGGAACGCTCGAGCAAAGGAGGTATTACAGCGATGATATGTTTTATGAGCAGAAGATATGATAGCAAGAGACTATTCAACTTGATAGCAGGTCAAAACAACCTGATAGCAGGAGCTCACCGACACTCACCTTGTGAAAGATAAATGTGAAGAGCAGAGCTGATGCACTGCCTTTTATAAGATTTTCCTAAGCGGTGAATGGATCAGACCTCTCGTCCAATCACAGACGAGCTAGAGTTCCCGATGTGCACACACACACATTTGTAACGCGTTATTGATATCGTGTTAGGCAAATATGATGTTTAGCAATAGACTCAACCATGGCACCTGAAGTCAATACATTGAAACATGATGATTGCACGATTCATTTTCATCAAGAGTGCCTCGGAGGCTTAATACAAGATTACATCCTTGAGTTTCAAAGGGAGGAAACAGAATTGGAAGCATGTTTAGACTACACAAGAGAAATATTTACGGAGTTGATATCTTATTTCGAAGACAGTCTCATCAAGGCTCATTTAATTGCAAATGTCAATTACATTCATTTTCCACAAGGTGAAGTAGCGGAAAGTGTTGACTTTCAATTTCGTTCCTAAAGACAAGAATATGTTACTGGTGCTTCTGAGTTTTATGCACGACATCTGCGGAAGATTTTTTCTCGGATGGACAACTTTCACTGTTACGGCGATCATTTGCTTCTGAATAAAATAAACCATATTGTCATTGCTATTAGTAAAGTGGGTTTCAATGATGTTAAAGCAGAGACCAAATAAAGTATTTTTTCATGACACTTGTGTTGTGCTAAACTATCTAATGCTGTTGTGAACACTGTTTTCATATAACATTCTAAACTCTCAGTCTCACTGCAGTAGAAAACTGCTTTTAGTAAACCTGATGAAGCTAATCTAACAGTCATGAAGTTTGAATTTTCTAATAGGGGAACATTTGGCAACTGTCTCCAATAAAACTTTCTAACACTGTGAAAGTAAGTTACAAGACAATCTACACTCTGCAGTAAAACCTTTTCGATAAACCTTTCTAGTGCTGTGATGAGTTCGCTCAGTCATACAACTTCAATGATCAAACTTTCCAACTATACATCAACCTGTGTTGCAGTAAAACTTTTGTATAACATGATAAAGTTTCTGACTAGACTTACGAATAAACGTCATGATCAAACTTTACTTTTACAAACGTGTGTCACGGTAAACTATTTGACTAAACTTTGCTTTTGCAAACCATGATACACTTCCTGACGACACTGACAAGAGCTTGTTCACTAGCGAAGAGAGAAATCTGTGATGTGTTGCGTGTGGCGCAAGGGTGGCCTCCCGCTTCATCCCTTCATCATTTCGTCTCCGTGATAGAGACAGTTCTTAAAAGAACTGATGGTTCATTTTCGCATGGTTGGCCAACTGTCGGGAGACAAGTGCAATGGAGATTTTATGAGGTAACCTGTGACAGATAGCTAAATTTCGCCCTGGCGGTCAGAGTACAACGTTGAGACGAAAGGCAACCACTTGGAAATATGACGCAGAGAGGTTTCACAAGGATTACCATTGCCCACGTCCCGTGCAGTACTCATCGCTACGGACTTCACCGCTGTCTCGAAAGAACGCCCACCAACAGGAAGTATGACACCGAAAATCTCCGTGACTTGCACCGTCCATGAAGCGGTGGAGTTGGTAAGAGGAAGCAAGTCGTTGCTTTGATCAGTTTGATAGCAAGCCGTAGAGAGCTTGATTCACCAGCGTTTTGCAATGGAGATGTTTAGAGGCCACCCATGACAAGATAGCTAAGACTCAACCGATTGGCGTTCAAAGTGCTACGTTGAAAACTGTGTCAAATGAGTTGCCCCAGCGGTTTCGGTCTAAAATATGACACACTCCCTTGCCACACTTATCACTACGGCATCGTCCGCCGTCCCGAAGGAACACCCTGTCAGTGGAATATTACAGCAAAACTCTCCGTGTCTTGCTCACTTTCAGTGGAAAGCTGCTTGTAACATGAGAAGACTGGCTCAGACATCATTAAAAATCCTTTCATTGACTTCAGCAGGGTCGAAAAAACCCAGAAAACCTCCAAAACTAGTGAATTTAAATTTTTCAACTTTTTAGCACTACTTATGAAATTTTATAAGTAGTCTATCACTTAGGGCAGGTCAATAGCGACCGAACCTTTTTTGAATCAACTCAAACGGACTTGTAGAAGCAAAGTTACAAGCCCTTAAAGTTTTGGAGTCTTTTATGGCCTGGAGACGAAGGCCATCTCCTGGCGAACCTTCAAGTCTGACGCCTTAGCTGAGTTCAGCAATGAAATTTTCTAAGTCGGTTTCTTAGAGAAACCCGGTTTTTCAGATTTCCAATGCTATCATCAGAGCTCCGGAGTTCACCTACCACAACCCAGTCGGGAGGAGAACTGATTTCCACAAGCCGAGTTTCCACTTATATAGTTTGTGGCGATCAGCTGATGACGTAATACCCATCATCCAAAAACTTAAAACCCGTCCATCTCCGGTTCTAGTGCTCCGATTGAGCTGGAAATTCACCATTTAAATGTAGAATTTGACGCTGAATACGAATCTGTCCTCCATTTTCCCATCCGATGCTTCGCTTTGGCTGTACAGCTCGCAGACATCGCAGAAATTCTAACTCTGTCGTTTTTCGCCAATGTCCCAAATTTTCAATAACGTCTCACCTCTCAACGAAGGCAGGTAGGAACAAGCCATGTTTTCCAATGAATTTGTCTCATTCTTAGCTTTCAAACGAGCTATTGCACGACTTTCTACGATCTCTAACACCAAAGTTGGAAGATCGCTGCCGAGGGGGGGGGGTCAGAACTCTTTCTCTCCGATTGAGTTGGGAAGAAGTTCCTAGCCCCAACTTTGACCAAAACGTCCAAATTTGCACTCCATTTTCCCATCCGAGACCTCCTTCATGTCGAAAAACGACTTTTCTCATCCCAAAACATCCAACACCCGTCTTTTCCAACTCTGACGTTTTCCTGCCATTTTCCTCTCTAAACCCAGGAAAAGTGGACCCAACCGAGCTTTCTACTGCATTATTCTCACTTTTAGCTTTCAAATGAGCTATCACACGACTTTCTACGATCTCTCACACCAAAGTTGGAAGTTTGACAGGAGGGGGGGACGTCCTCAAAACGTTTTCTCTCTTATTTTGCTGGAAACATCCTCCCTAACCCAAAATTGGCCAAAAATTCCGAATCTGCCCTCCGTTTTCCCATCCGAGGTCTCCTTCATGACGAAAAATGGACTTTCTCATCCCAAAACATCCAAACCCTGACTTTTTCCAACTCTGCCGCTCCACCCCTTGCCTCTCAGGAAAACTCCTCCCGCCTTCCTTCCCCATCCAACATTTCACGCAGATTCCAAATCTAAACTCCACTTTCCCATCCGAACCCTCCTTCATAACGATTTCCAACTTTTCTCATCCCAAAACCATCAACACCCACCCTTTTCCAACTATATCCCTCCCACATTCCTATCACCTTCCTTCCCATCCCTTACCCGAAAACTCCTTCCTTCCAGAGGGAGGGGGCAGGGACCCGTTTCCTCCTCTCGGACCCATCCTTCCATCACATCCTTGGCTTTCTCCCTCACCTTCCTTCCAGAGGGGGGGGCTGAGTCAGCCTGATGACTCATCATTTCACATTTTGTCCTTGCGTCTGCCACGGGGTTACTACTAGTGTCCCTTAGATATCTGATATTGATCACACATTAGATGTCCTTGGTTCTATTGCGATATTCATTTTCAAAAAAAAACTATGTCAACGATTGGTCGTCTCTACTCATTGAAAACTCACTTAGAACTCAGCGGGTACCCTACCTGAAAAAAGTATGAAAGCGTCTCATAATAAAATCATTCCGTAATTATACATTCGATAGACACGTCAAAAAATAAAGGTCAGACGTAATACCCATAAATGCACGAATGCTGAACCACGCAACGATTGCGGATGACAAACTACCGTATATACAGGATTTCATGAAGGACAATTTATGGCGTGCTGACTTTGCATGCATTAGGTGGACGAAATTGAAAAGTCTAAAACTTGTTGACTCGAGATGCTTTGCTTTCATGGCTTGATAACTGGAATTGGAATATTCTACAATGCCTTTAACATCGTTCATCAGAAGATCGGATAACCGGTATATTTGCAAAATTAGATTTAAAATTGCAATTTTTTACTATATTTGCAAATTTACATCGTTATTCAATATTTCTGTCAGGCATTGTATATGTATGCAACTAGATCATGGAAGAGATTAAGATTGAGCTTGAAATTTGAGACTGTGCTTGTGAGCTTGTTGTTTATTTTCCGCTGATGATGGTCACATAAAAGGGATGCACGTGACATCTGTCACGGATGCTCTATGTTATCTCGTCGGTTTAATTTTTCCGAAGTATTAATAGCATACTATATTAAATATACTATGATAATATTAAATGCCTTTAAAGGCCACTATATATAGTTACCGAAACCTCATTATCTAGAAAATTGGTAAAAATCGGTCTACAAGAAGTACCTTGCACCTGCAATAATGCATTCGATGGATATCTTGCTCACTGAAACGAGAAAAAATAATTTGATAATGACAAAGAGCCAAACATAAAGGACATCTTGGTGATACATGAAGGATATTGGTAAAACGGTACGTTTATAGATAATAGTCTTGAAATGAATTGTTAAGTCAATTAAGAAGATGGATTGCCTTTGCTGGTTTTCACAGTGCTTGTCCTTTTTTTAGATTCAAATGCGTTGCGAAAAATCGAGGAGGAACAACAGAAATAACAGTAAATGTCATCGTCACAGGTATGATTTTCATAATAAATCATTTTGATTAGCATGTCTCCGACTGTGAATGATTTCTAGAGTCACAGTTCATTTTTATAGTATAGAAATAGTGAACAATGGCGAACTTGCAAAATATTTTCTTAAAATATGATGTTTAGATCATTGACATCTCGATGAATCATAAGCATTATTACCTGTAAAGTAGTTGAAACAAGTGTTTTTTAGGTTTCCAATGTCTTTTACGCAGTTAGAGCTAATACCTTAACAACATTACTATTCAATTTCATGTCTTTAGCGTATCCGACCACTATCCGGAACATACGTGACCGCTGATTTGCTAAAATTTATGAGTGATTTCACAGTTATCTTCTAGGCTTACAGTTTACATAGTGTGCAATCTAACTTTCTAATTTACAAGAGTGCAGCGATTATTCGTGATCTTCTGGACGCTGAACATTATTCCAGCTTCATTACTGATTAATTTCTTGAAAGGATATCAATCTTTTAGATGCAACATTTAAACCATGAGATCAAAACCATTGGCAATATTTGACTGTGAGATATGACCTTAATTAAACAACCACAAGTCAACTTCTTCCACAACCACAGACTTCAACTATTAGTGGCCTATCAACCGCACATGTCTAACAAATTACCAGTCAAACCTTGTAAAACAAACTGTACGTTAATTTTTAAATGATTTATTTCTGTTTCCAAATGTGTTTCTTTGTAGTTCCGCCTTTAATCAATAAAGACTTACCTAATACCACTGCATCAACCAAGAACTCTGCTGTTATTCTTACTTGCCCTGCCACTGGAAATCCCAAACCGAATATCACTTGGTATCATAAGAACATAGAGATTTCAAAGAAGAATAATCTTGGATACCGATACATGCCTGAAGGTTCTCTCGTGATTGATAGTGGTAGAATAACACATGCAGGAGAATATCATTGCATTGCAAGGAACAAAGCAGGCTCAGATCGGAGAAACGTACTCCTGTACATTGTCAGCAGTAAGTGAAAGCTTTCTAGCATTTTAAATTATTTAAATTTTTATTATAATTGAATTCATCATTTCACTAAGAAATAATTAAACGCTATTATCTTTTCCGAGCAGCATTTTAAATGATGTATTAAGATTTTTGTTCTTATTCATATACTAAATGAACTTATGTTGCATTATTCAAATGCGTATAATTTTGTAAATGTGCATTAATGCTTTCTGCTATGCGCACCTCAAGTTTTATGGTGATAAGTCAATTTTAACATGATTCGGACGAAATTGAATGAATGCGCGGATGAAATAACCGAAAAGTTACTTTTTTGACTGAATATCAAAACTGATTTGCTTTGCAGCTGAATCCAAACCAGGAAATGTTACTGGTGACAACGAAAAACTGACATCAAAAGGTGGCAATATCACATTTCAATGTACAATAAAGTCGAATCCTCCGCCGGAGATAAGATGGTTCAAAAACAATATGCCCATATATCTTGCTTTACCTGATGGTAAGTTCAGGCTTTCATACTTGCAGATAATACGAATCTGTCTGAATCTTATGAATACATTTCATATCGACACAAGTGCAAAACATATCGGCCGCATCGAAAATGTAATATATTAGGCTACACATGAACCCGTCGAACTTGTGCTTCAATGGCTGCATGTTGACTAGGAACTTAGCACAGACATTTGCAAAATGAAACATCCTTACCAAGAATAAACAACAATAAAGCAAAGTTGGTAAATGGAAATATATGAAAATCAAAGCAAGCACACCACGGAAAGAGCAGCGATGCACAAATGACCGTTAATCACTAATGTGAAATCAATTAAGACAGAACACAACTATAATTTGTCTTCAATGAAAATATTGAATAATTTCTATACGTTAGAAGGTTCATGAATTCGTACTAATTTGTAGCCTTTTTATCTTCCACTGGCTAAAACAAGCATCATATTTCCTCTAATAAACTCCGTGGTATTTGCTTGCAATCTCCTGCTTTGAAGCATCCCGTTTAAAATATGTGGAATTTTCCACTCATGAAATATTTGCAAATTGAATGACAAAAATAAGTCACCTTTACGAGAAAATATCGATAAGAACTGAAAACTCATCTATAGCTATCTTCTGACTTGAAATAATGCAGCAAAATATGAACTAGCTCGAAATTTACACATTTAGGTACATCGACCCGAGGACCGATGCACTGTGCTCAGTCCTAGTGTCTTAAGTTTGAATCTTAGTTAAGATGTGTCTCGAAGTATGCTTGGGAGGAGAATAATAAAGGAGGTAGTAAAATATCAAAGATACAAGCATGTTCAATTTTCCTGGGGAGCAATTGTGATCAAACTAAGCAAATCGTCTCAGCAAAAGAAATGGAAGGATGCGCATGAAGCAAAGAACGGCAATGATAAAATGATATCATTTTATTCTGAGGAAAAATGATATAAAATGATATCATCAAATATTTTTGTTCCATTAATTTTCTAAAATTTCTAAATCAAAAATTTTCTACTGATAGATTCTGCGAATTTTGTACTGAAACAAATTTAGTCTCGCTTGTTCTACCCATGTCCTTCCGCACTGGTTGATTCATGTAGCGAAAGGCAACCGTCTGTCTATCATACAAATTGTCAAACAACTCATTAATAACATTGTCTTGATGTTTTTAAAGTCTTGAGTGTAATCTAAATATTTTTAGCCTTTTTTCGTACTTTAGATACTGTTGGCCTAACCAACTGCATATTATAGGAGTATTTGTAATTCGAGTGTATAAAGCGTGAATCAAAAACTTTCGATGTCTGATGCATAGGCCATAGGCCCTACCTAACGTTTGATATACAAGAAGCTTTGTATAACTAAACTGCTCTCTTCGGTCTTCCATTATTTGGAATATATCGATGCTGTATGCAATCTGATTTTAATTTTATTGCTAAGAGCAGTAAAAGTAGCATGGTAGCAAAGTAAATCGAAAAATTCGCATGACTAGATCTATTTACGGTGTAGGCCTCCGCATATTTCACTAAAAAATGGTATATTTTCATTATAAAAAATAAGAAGATATCATTGCCGATCATAGGCATAAAGTGACACCGGTTACGGTCGCTTGTTCGGCATAATGACAATGCACCGGCAGCGTTCATGTTCGGTCATGCATGCCCGCAGGATTCTACGAATTGATGCATTCTAAGGATATCGCTATAAAAGGAATACTGCGTGTATATTACTATTTGCTGCCAAGTTGCCGCATGTCGAAATCAAGGGTTGTAATCATTAAGTTGGAATGAAGAATGCACGCAAGCGTGAGGGACAAGTGATCATCGAGCAAGGGGAAAAATAAATTTGAACTTGATGAATAAAAAAATTTCTTGATGCTTGAGTCTTAATGTCATACTGACTTATTCTTGACATATAGAAGCTTTAACATCACCACTCCCCACTGAGGCTTGGACGATGCTGACACAGTCAGACTTTCACTGAAAGTAGTGGTGAAGTGGTTGTAATGGAATGGGACTGATGAGAACACAAATTTGTTGCTGGCCAATGTAGAGAAAATAGCAAGGATGGACACTGTTGTCTTCGGAAGGAAACTTTCTTGGTAACTCCTCGTTTTGCGTCCTACATTCCGCCAGATCTGAGGGTTGGATGGTTTGGCGTGTCGATTGCGTTTCTCCTGGCCTCCTCGAATGTTCTGACAAAGTATTTTGTGGCTCATGATCTTCTTGGACCATGAATAAAACTGCGGAAAGACAGACCCTGGTCTTACATTTTTTTTGGTTTCAAAGCTGTCTGGTAATTAGCAGGAAATTATCACTCTCCGAAAAAACAAGCTTTTCTCTAATTGTCTAGGCTAGTCGTAGAGGTATGAGAAAGAATGGATAGTTAGACCACAGGGTTTTTGCATGAAAACGGAAAATATGTCAAAAGTTATTCCTTTGGTATAGGAAATTCCTTTGATCAATCGACAATAATTGATAGATTCAATCTAATTATCAAGTGTTTGGGAATTTTATTTAATTTCGGGTTTTTAGCATAAAAGTCCGACCCAGTTCTCAATATAAAGAGGAACTACGTTTTCCAAGTGGGGGCAATTTTAAGTTGCTACACCGGTACTATCAATGCAGAGTTCAAAATGCCAAATTTTTGAAGAAATACTGGGAACCAAGCATTTACTGCGCAAGAAGCTGTTGCCACATTATCTCTTCAACGTTTTCTGCTTTCAGATCGCTACCTCTTGAACAAAAATGCATCAACATTGACTCTTTATAATGTCACAGCCGACGATGAAGCTCAATATGCGTGTGTAGCTAGAGAACTCAATATGAGTAGACAGTTCAGAGTGAAAGTCGAAATTTCACCTGTGATCGTTAAAATCAAGTCTTCACCTCCGAAAATTACTGTTACCGAAGGTGAAGAAATCAAGCTGAAATGTGTGACGTCAGTAACTACTAGCCCTGCTCCGAAATTGCGATGGTTTAAAAAAAGTAGATTGATAATGCCCATGGATGGAGACATCAGCATACGAAATCAGAATACGGAATTAGTGATCAAAAATGCGAAAGAAACTGATGCTGGAAGATACATGTGTGAAGCGTATAATTCAGTCGGCAACGAACGGCACAACATTACAGTGATAGTGAAAGGTAAGTGCTTTTATCAGAATTTTACCGATTTCTATGTGAGTGTTAAGTAATGCATGTACATGTATTGTTAGCTAGGACATTATTGCAGATCCGTCAAAAACAATCGACCTCCTTCCCCCTCATTGTAAGAGAATCTCAAATTAATCCTAATTGCAGTTGGACCATGCTCCACTCTGATAAAGCAAATCTTGAAGATCACAAGTTGTGTGTATATTTTAGAATAAGTAACTAGCTCTTTCTCCGTATAAATATACCCTCTTTTCCGATTCATAAATGTGAAAATAAACAAACGTGAAATTAAACCTATAAATGAATGCTGCAACAAAGGAATATACAAATATATCCGGTGCGTCATGAAAAAAATTTAGTATCAAATCCGATTGATTCTATTTTTGTAATACATAATTGAAAATTTTAATCAACAGTTAAATTCATGGAGGAATTTTGAAGAAAACAAATATAAAAATCTTAATTTAATTATACAAAAATTTCTATCAATGCGCTTCTCAGTCAAATGATTGGCGGAGTTAAGCATCAAAAATTAGACTTTAATTGAGAAGTTTTTGAAAAAATAAGTATCATTGAAAGAAAATTTGAGCAACTTGTCATAAAGCATATTAAAAGCTTATAGAATTATAATTGGTAAATGTAATTCAGAAGAGCTATGCTTATGTGGATGAATTTTGCAATTAATTGTCACATTTCGTGTTAATTGTCACAGGTCTGAACATTCATCAAACAAGTGTGATAAAGTTTGTAATAATTGCATGGTCTGTTACAAAGTCAATGTTAATGTCTTAGGCAGAGACTTTAGGAATGTTGCACGGCTGGGATAGGTTGACCGGCTAATCTTTCGGTTAACCGATTACACTTCTTCTTAGCCGGCTAAAATCGGTTACGACGTCTGAGTAGATTTATCTTGTATAATGTTGTAGATAATTGTAAGTGAATAATTGCTATAATGAATGAAAATTGTCGATAAACCATGACAACTAGATAAATACCGGGAATCCTCATTTAACCGATTTTAACCGGTTAACCGGTTACAAAAACTTAACCGGTCCCAGCCTTGTAATGCTGTAATTTTAGCATCGAATTACATAAATAAGCGTACATTTCTGCAAAAACCACTTGCATGCCTGTTTCAAACATTGACTGTAAATCATGATCACAAGGTTCAAGACGCAAGTTGAACTCAAAACTGAAGTCCATGTCATACTTTCTTTCCTTTTGGTTTGTAAATTAATGTTTTCATCGATAGATACCGTTGTTCTTGTTGAATAGAAGATTAGATCTCTTCCAATTTATGGACTTGGGCATGCTATGGAAAATTTGATTTTTATTCATTCTTGTGATTTTTCAGTTCCACCGGTAATAAAGAATGCTGATAAGCTGGAGCATCCTCGACTTATAGTTGGAAAGACGGCAAATTTGACATGTGAATTACTAAAAGGTTCTCCTGTGATTGATGTCATATGGACTGTCGATCAGTCAAACGTATTTTCTGGCGGCAATTATATGATGGCTGACTACAACAAAGTATTGATCATTAAGAAAGTTGATCTCAGCCACAGCACACGAATCTCTTGCAAAGCCATGAACAACGCTGGAGCCTCTACCAAATTCTTTGATCCCATACTTCTCAGTAAGTATACACGTGGAATAATCAAGGTCCTTATGAAAGATTATCAAGTCTACAAATTATTTTCTGAATACATGTTGTGAGCTAGAGATGTGCAACATGAATTGAAGCCCGACCCCGACCCAACTACCTTCCTCCCAAATCCGAGCCCGAACCATATTTGAGCCCGACCCGCTAATTTTTTAATTTTACCAATGCTAAAAGACCCGAATGGAACTCGTGGAGAATGAATTTACCAAAATTTAGGCTTGAGCTTTTGTCAAGTGTAGAAATAGACTGGCACCATCAATTCGATTAATTAGAGCTGATTACAATCAAGTCGACGCAAATTGCAGATCGATCATGAACACGGATGTAGGCAATAATAGCAATAATGACAAAAACATGTTTCTTAGCTACATTGGTTCGGTACATCATTGCAATGCGAATTTCACATCGGAATACAGCATATTAATAGTATTATTATTGTTGTCGCTTCCTAGTATTGCAATATAGTTTCATGCTTCATCATATTACATTTTTTTCAAGTATTTGGCATATTTGCACTTTAAAAAGCTGGGCTGCAGTTTGATGAACAAGAAATGTACACTGTTGGCAATAGATCGGCGACTTAGGACATTTATTCAACATTCTACATGGTGTCCCAGATATAGCCTACTATTTTCAAATCCATTTAGCTCGAGTTATGGTTTACCTATCACAATGTGTGAGATATCATCTTAAATCCAATGATGTCCCAATTTATTTATTGCTTTATGTAATAGTGCATCATTCCGCTACAATTTTCCATCAAAAAAAGTACAGGATGCAAGATAAAAACAAAACATTAGAAAGAGAAATTTAATTTATTGAGCAATAATACTATCATTCAACATGATTCATATTAACTAACATTCGAAATGTCCTCCGTCATTTTCATCTCTATGATTTGTAGCGAAACGTCGTTACAGGTGACATTCTGATGTCACCAGAAATCTCCCTAACAGAGGAGATTTCCGTTGTTTTGAAATTTCGGGTTGCTGTATATGCGTGATGCTTGCATACATATACATTTATGAAATATATGCACATGTACAGTGTACACACACAAGATAATCATTAAAAGACTGATTGGTCATAACTGAGAAGCAACAAAAGGGACATGAACTACGACGGAAGAAGCCCAGGATTGGTGTTCGTCGTTGTTTGCCCAGTCCTGGGCTTCTTCCGTCATAGTTGAACTTAAATGGCTAGCCCGTTATTCAATGAAAAGGGACATGAAGTTAAAGAAAGGTTAAATGTGCTAAAATTATCTTGTATTTTTGATTATCCTGTGTGTGCATCTGTCGATGTACTGCCTCTTTCACAGAACATGCACGTATATCAACCGTTGTAAACCTGTGGCTGAGGTAAAGCTCATCAGTTCCGTGTGTGCTCTTCAATAAGAACCAACGGACGAAGCCTACAAAAACCTTTAAAAAAACTTTTTTATTTACAAAAACCTACGGAATCTCGGTATTGCAATCCTTGCTCGCCAATCAAGCAATTGCCCTGGCAATGAATGAATCGATGGGAATTCAACATGAACAGTTCGACGAGGAGTGCTTTCCACGTGGGGAGACCCCCCCCCGACAACTTTTGATCTTGCTTCAAACTAGAATAGCTGCGACTACATTTTTTCAGCCTTTTAGTTTCTGACAACCAATCCAAATTTCATCAAATTTGGCCCATGAGAGCATCTTAAAGAAAGTACTTTTTGAAAATCGAGAATATTTGTCAATTTCTTGCAAAATTAATCATCTTGATCAAGTGAAATCACTTATAAACCATTGACAAAGTATACATGATGCTATGATTAATATGTTCATTCATCCACAAGTGCTTCTATGTGGTTGCTTTATGAATAGTAATAACAATATACTTTAAATACTACTCACGATAACTTTATAAGTAATATTCACAAATAGTGGATTCCAAGTAAAGACTGAGCAGTTTATCATGCCTCACGATGTATTTGGTGATTTCATTCATTTGGATGAACAGTTAGGGCTTTTTTCTGCACGTTTTTGGCTGAGACAATAGCAGACTGTAATATATTGTCGGTGAATCGGCAAAGGGTCCTATGCGTAAAAAGTCAATTTTTCAGGAGAACGTTATTTCTCCTTTTTTTTGAAGTGATGCAAAAAATTAAAAATCCTTATCAGCCGAGTGTTATCATTTAACATTGTATTTAAAAATTGCCGCAGAGCTGTTTTACTGCAGATTGTCCTATACAATTCCGGAGGGCCCATCTGTACATAAGGTCTTTTGCCGATTACAAAAATGGAAGGTCGACGCATAAAGCCTTTTGCATTTCTAAATTTTAACAAATTTGCTGATCGAATTCGAAGATATCCTCCTAAGACTATATGTAAAATACAATTTAGAGCATTTGTGTTATAAAAATCATATGAAAATTTTGCACATAAGGCCTTTTGCTGATTCACCGACGTTATGTGTCATCAAAAGTCTATTTGAGTTGTGTTCATCCATGCTTAACTGGCCTCATACAATCAAATATGCTCCCAATATTGTATCTAGACGTTTTCATGCAATGACGGATGACAGAAGATTACTATCTATTATGCGTTTATTACTCTGAATAAAGTTAGGCAAGTCATAAGAATATGCATGTACGGCGAAAACCCCATGGCACGGCAAAGACTATGCGACCATGTGCGGCAGAGAAAGAGATATAGGAATTAAACTGATGTTCACTAATTGAGATGATTTGAGACTAACAAATCGATCATAAAATCTGTGCATCGTTAATCGCTAGTCTCTTTACTTGTTTTAACTTTTGCTTACTGCTCTTTGATGGACACATCTGCATTGAATTTAGACTTGAATTTCCAACTATGCATTTCTTGGTGCATATTACAGTACATTACAATTACTATATTATTTTCCAAGCGAGCTGTCCAGCATGTTTTATGTTGTTTCCATGTTTAGGAGTGGCTGGAGAGTGCAAGGGCATCTATCATCTGTGTATTGACCACCGACTAGAAGGACGCGAGAAAGAGTTTATCTCAGGATTGGGATTGACTCATAAAACTATCACTTAGAGATAAACGTTATGCTATCACGGATACAGGCTTGTGGGATCGGCATTGAATTAAACATCGCTTATATTAAGCTTACAAGTAGAAGACAGTGCATCTGATATGATTATTGTTTTATATAACTGAACATGGTTGTATCACAATTTTCTAAGTAACTAGGCCTATAGGGCCTATACCTAACTACAATCTTGTAGGCAGATTTACTTCTTCCATGTGTATGCATCAGGTGAAAAGCTGGTAAATTCAATCATTCAAAAAATCTTATCACATTAGGTATTTAAGCTTGGATTATGAAACATTGCTGTCAATTTTCATCAATATCCAGAATATCACGACATTTCGGGAACGTATGAGTGATGCGATTTGATTAAAAAATCTTCCTAAATTTGAAAATAATTCTCACCTGAAACTCTGACAATGACAAAATCTTTTCACAGTTGTCATTAAAACTTGAATAATGAAGCATATTCAACTTCGTAAATACAACCTTCCACTAAGGATAAACGGACTACAGACTACCGGTTGCAAAGCTGCAGAACCAACAGACAAATAGCTGACAACATCATTCCCTTCCTCCAAACATGTCACGCATTCCACAGCAAAAGTTGACACTGCGAGTGTGGACGTGGAAGGATCATCCAACATGCCACTGTTTTGGCTGCAGGGGTTCGTCGGTTGGATGTCCGCCATTAAGAAGTTCAAGATTGGATTAAATCGATTGAGACCTTGTCGGTAATCGTCAACTCACACTTCTTTTAATGGCATGTATCCACAATACACAAAGCACCGTGCGACAACCAAAGAGCAAGGATAGTGGGTAGGTACTTGGCAAGTGGCAACACAAATACGAGTGCCATCAATCGAATAATGCATTGATCAAATGAAATCGATTATCTCATTGTATCGCATTTAGGCCTACATATGGATATCTTATTTCGACATTCCCTCTATCAAGCAATCAAAACATGAATGAATAGCTGTCGGACTGTTGAAGAACAAACAATCTTCTCAAAGGATAACAGATCTTTTTGAAAGCATTTGTATTTACAATGTTTTGTGAGTCCTGAAGGTAGCTGACAATGACTTTACAAGTGTAGATTTTAATAGAATCGTGCATGCATGTGACAAGATAACTCAATTCACTTGGAATACGTTATTGATCATATATTCAATTACTTTCAGGTGTTCCGGTCATCAGTAAAACTAGTGATTTAGACCAAGTTGTAGTGGAGAAGCGTACAATCATTCTCTCCTGCTACATTGAGCGTGGAAGTCCTCGTCCAAACATTACTTGGTATCGCGACGGAGAGTTGCTGACTCCAGGATTATTTCCTAATATTCAGTTGCGATCTCAAGGCACTCAACTTCATCTTAGCAATGCAAATAGAACTGATGCTGCTCGGTACAAATGCATTGCCAAAAACGAAGCAGGAAAGGATGAAATCACATACACCTTGGAAGTCCAAAGTAAGATTGCTTAAATTTCATCGACTTTTTAGTCAATTCATTTAGTCGAAATAGAATTTTAGCTTCGATTGATATATTTTTCTAAATCATGCTAGCGATGCGCTAGTCTAATCGATGAAATTTTGTCAACTGCGTGCGAAAGCAAACTTGAAGTTCTTCGGTTTGTTTCTATTTTACTTCCAAGAAAGAGCTGGCTGTATAATTCTGTGCAGCATCTGAAAATAAGTAAATTGTTTGTCTGAAATACGAGTCGACTAGAATTGGCTTTGATTCAACCGTCAAGGCACGACGAGGGAACAATGCTTGGGCATGTGTTATTGATGAAAACCCTGGAAGTATACATATGATTGATTCTAATCCCATCATATGTACATGTGCTAACTAGTGTATCTAAGGAAAACGAATGCGATTTTTGCTCCGTACTTGTGTTTTTCGCATGAAGCTACGATTCCATTCTAGAGGTTTTATGTATCAATTTACGTAGATATCGGCATGGCCAAGGCACGTTTCTTAAAATCCTCCATTATTGAGTATTGGAAAGTTTACACAAATTATCAAATAATTTCATTTCAGTTCCTGCCTACATCGAATTATCATCTCCGGATAAGACTCCCGAAGTTGTGCTTGGTAGAACATTCAGTGTCTTCTGCATTCCTAAAGGTCGGCCGGAGCCGAGTATTAAATGGTTGAAAGACAATCAGCCAATATCGAATTATCGAGTTAGTTTGCAAAATGGAGACAAGGAACTTATTATCAATAAGACTCGCGAACGTGATGCTGGCCGTTACACTTGTCGAGCGTCCAACACCATTGGAATGGATTCCAGGAACTTCGATGTTACCATCACATGTAAGCGCACCATACAGAAGGAATTACAGAATTATTATATTAACGCCGTCGGTTCAAGCAGAAGCTGTACCTTGCACAGGACATCAATTTTCTAACTTCTAAGCTGCATGCCGCTGACCGAAATATTCTACCACTTAGTGTGGTGTTTTGATGGGAACGATGGAAATCAGAAGTGCAAACTGATCGCAGGAGATCGAGTTAAAATTCCAAGGGATGTAATGAAGTCAATTTCAGTTTACACTTGTCTATCAGTAGCAAATTCTAGCATCATTGAATAACTGTTAGACATTTCAAATAGAAGATTTGATGCATGTATGAATTCCATCTCGAAGAATATGATGATGATCAGACTTAATGGTCATACACATGCATGCATATAAAAATTCTAGATTTTGAGTGAGTTTTGGTCCAAGAATTTTCCTTTCTTCATAATGTGCGATATAAAGAAGTGAAATTATTATAACCATTTGTTGCTCTAAGGCCTGTCACGGGCTATTTAATAATGATTGTGCTAGTACAGATAAAATGCAGGCATAGACAGATTTGGTAGACATGCTAAATTAAATTCGCAATGCTTAATTGACATTTTTTGGAGTAAAGCAATTGAAATCACATTAATATATCATGAAATGTAACTAGAATAATTATATTCAAAAAAACTGAAAAAATAATTATGCAAAATTATATAGATATTCTATAGAAATATTCTAATAGAAATAATTATTTAGATTTATCATGAATCATATTATCCAGCCTTATTGGGATATCTATTGACCGAAGTTTATGTAAATGTAGATTACCTTCTAGGTGTCTGTAAGGGACTGTCTAGTAAAACCGCCCAGCAATATTTTCAGGAATCAGTTGATCAGCTGAAATTTCAATATGTTGCTAGGAGTTTACTACTAAAATGAATCAAATGAGGAAAATATGAAAACACAGTCGATCTGCAGTAATACTACCAGAACAAATTTCCTTGATATTCTTTTGATTGAGCCAATTAATTGGGAAAATGATCAGCCAATTGCACTCAGAATATAAACAATGCGTAAGTATCACGTATGACAGCAATTGTTGGGGTTTTATAGTCATCACATTCGTGAACTTGGCCGAGCTAGTTTTGACGACCTGACTTATCATCTGCAGATCCACCACGTCTGGAGGCTGGAGGAAAACGGAAATACACTTGGAAATCACAGTCCGGAAGTACTGTTATGTTGGAGTGTCCAGTCACTGGAAATCCCAAACCGAAGTTGGAGTGGCTGAAGGACGGAAGTCCATTAGAAACAAGTAACAGAATCAGATACAGAAATAGCAAGCGACAGGTAGAAATTCTGATGTTGTCGATTAAAGATCAGGCCAAGTACACATGTGTGGCAGAGAATAGTATTGGATCTCTTGAAATTACGAACATCGTTGATGTTGGAAGTAAGTTGATCCATTTATTTATTCTTAGTGTCCTGTATACTCTTCTGTGAATAACTAATTAGGAGGAAAGTAGATTGATCACAAGTTCCAAGAGCAAGTGTTCATTCATTAGCTGCACTCAAGTGTACTTGCCCTAAGAGAAATAATTTTTTGTTGGGCTTATGTTTCTATATACTTCTGTCGTTTAAACTTTTTAGCCTCAAGAAATACAGCAACTTTAAGCATGACTTTTATTCCCCAGAAAATATTTTAAATGTTTTAAAGTGTCTCAATTACCCCGTAGCCGAAAGGGTGTGTGCTAGTTTACTGCTGAAGCTGAGCGAAGTCAATCAACATAATACTGAAGTCAGACCATCCGCTACTGGTGAGTGCGATACCGGGTAATTTGAAAATTCCAGGATTTTGGAATTATAATAATTTCAATCCCCGGGATTTCGAAACAAATCACACTTTCCTGCATTTAGAAGACTTTCTGGTGAACACTTTTATGTATATTTTGTTGCCTCGCATGATGACTGTCAGTGACAAATTAGGATCAGTAATTTGAGTTTTGCGGGTCGTTTGCTCGTTGAATGGACCTTCATAGCAGTAAGCCCATTACTTAGCATTTCCAAAGCAATTTCTGCATGTACTACTATTTACATCACTTTGGTCATCGGAGAATGTTTCAATTGTTTTCACACTAATAACTGAAAACTAGGCTTAATTTTCCAAGCAGTATAGACAGACTTCAACAGTTAGGCATTATTATATGTAATTCCTATATAGTCTATAAGAATTAGTATTTCGAAGAGTATTTGAAGCCGTCAGAATTTATAAGATGTGCCAAAAATTAAGTTCATTCACTATTTGCGACATAACAATTGAGTTAAATGGAAGCAAAAAAGCACAGTTAAACAGAAGGACACATCTATTTAGGTGTCTCTATCGAAAATATAAAAGCAGAGGAACCAAACTCTCCAAAAAATTGGTTTCAGCAAGATGCTGGCCAACATGCGGCTTCATGGAATCTAATACCACACAGGTTATCACCACACACACACACACACTTCGCAACAAGCAGACTCTTTCATTGTTCCTGCCTCTTACTAGTGATATTATGTCGGATAGAATTGAAGCAGGAAAATTTATTAGACTACAAAGAAAACTTTGTAATTCCCACCTTTACTGGAATATTATTAGTCTCTGTGCCCACGGCCATAAGGAGTATATAATTATGGACTTATTAGAGAACATTAATCAAACATACAAGCATGTTGACTCATCTGCGATAAGCAATTACTGATTCGAAGAAATAATATCGATAAATGGGCTATTCAAAAATGTGCTCAGTCTCCACCCCTTAAAAAATTAATCTTTGATAAAAATAAGAAGACAAACTTTATATTGCGACCACATGAAGTGGCCATCGTCAGAAATCTATTCACTCTCTAATTCCTACATGAGATTCAACTTACAAAAACATAAAAACGATAGTAGGCTATGGAACGCATACAATCCTAAATGAACAAATACTACGGTAAAGAAATTCAGTAGATATTTAAGACTCAATAAATAAGGCAAATAGAAACTGCGACCTCTAGACTAAAGAAAATGAGAAAAAGGGAAAAAATTGCTCAAGAAGTCTCTGTCTCACTGAGTCACTCTGTCCATTGAGTGAAGGCTTTTTGAGCTTTATTTGGAGCATTTCGTGCAGCAAGAAATAATTTTTGCTGTAGCATCGATGCTACATATGCCTATATGTTCTATATTTTCTATGCTTATCAAAAACAGGGGTCAGCAACCTGCGGCCCCGCTCCAGGTGTGGCTGCGGCTGCTTTTCAAAAATGTCGGTCGGAGGTCATCGGAGACAACTTTTGAACATGTTTTCCTTGGTGTTTGGCCTTCAAGATAGAAAGATCTCTTTTCATCCAGCCATATTCTTCTCTTCTAACTATGTTGCCATACCATTACAACCTTCTTCCTCGCAGAACATCGGATGTACCTCATATGTTCATCTTCCTTCTTTCTTCCACACTTTCTTTTCTCCAATACCCTTTCTGTTCTTTCTATTTTCATGATCTGATATCCTTTTGCAGCTCACGTCTAACTCCCGTACATGATCGCGCCACGGTCGCATGTACAGTGCCTGAGGTCTTTCATTTTCAATGTGGAGATATTGATGTTAGAAAAGGTGCAAGTTCATAGAGCCTCCCCATCCATAAACTTACTATTTACTCTTTCCTTTAGCTGTATACTTCTCTGCTGAATGTCCTCCAAGCTTGTAGTAAATAATCAATCAACCATTTTATGATTTCTCCATTAACAGAATTGAAAGATCATTTGTTTTTTAAACATTAAAACAAATATTCAATTTGTAATACACTTCTGGGGTTGCGGGCCGCGAGGAGGTTGAAGATCCAGTGGCCTGTGGACATGTTAAGGTTGTCGACCCCTGCACTAAAGCTTCAAAGACTTACTTTTCCCAACCCTTATCAATGATTACTTTGATAATAACAGCATTGAATTCGAAAATTGTTAATTCTCTCATCAGTGAACAAGCAAGTTATGTGTCGGAATAAGCAAAAAAATGCTTCGCAAATTGGTATATTTTTCTGACAATGTGGTTTGAATCCATCTGATTTAAATGTCAGACGGAAGATCAACAGTGCTCGCGCAAAGTTTAAATGAAGGCAAAATAAATCATTTTGACTTCTGATGTTAAATGCCTCCATCCTTGAATATGGAAGACACTATTCTCCGCTTCCTAAAGAACTCTGCAGCGGAAGTTGAATGCACATTTTACACAAATTAATTGCCAAACCTTATCTGCTTCTATTTCAGGACCTCCTTCGATTGAGTCCACTCAGCTTCAGCTGGAGTATAAGATCGCTCAGGGAAAGACTCTCATCATCGCATGTCCTGCCATTGGAACTCCACGTCCAACGATCAAATTCCAACATGGAAGGAGTCGTCTGGGTCTGAGGCCAGGAGTAATTGTATCTCAAACAGATCAGACACTAAGAATTCTTTCAGTCAAGAAATCAGACTCTGGCGTATATCGCTGCATTGCTGAGAATTCTGCCGGTCGAAATGCGGTTGATTTCAAGGTCACTGTTCTAAGTAAGTATTTTGTGAGCAAGTAATTGAGTAAGCAATGTTGATGTGCAGAATGATGTTGGTCTGTTTCCAGCCGATTTAACTGTCTCAATTACTTTGTATGCTAACTATGACAGAGATGCGACGTGGCCATGGTCATTCAGCATGTCGTCAAGAAAGAATGATTTTTTCATTTCAAATTATATGCGGCACAAATGGACGCGAGAAAACGATTTTTTCTTTACAAAGAAAACAACAAGAACCTCCAACGTGGTTGCAGTGTTCTTATGATGCATGGCGTGTATTTTATTTTTTCTCTATTGTGGACTCAATAATTTCCATTTATTTCCATGAGGAATTCTAGACTTTGACGAAAATATCAATGTACCACGTTAAGCTTATTAAAATGATCTGCTACAATTTCTTACCTAAAAACTTAAGTTAGCAAAGTACACAGTACAAACACAACTATAAATGGTAGAACTAGGATTGTAGCCAAGAACACGTGGAAGCGAGTTCCACTTGCAACGGCCCCGGGCATGCCTAACAGCGAGACAGGCCGGGTTCGGTAAGTAGGTTTTGAAGCAGTTCACATTGCTTTTATGTTGATTACCATAGGTGAGTTCAAACTACATGCAGGCATATGCTGCAAGTTACTGATTGAGCTAATTTCCTAATAATATAATTCATTAGTGCATTAGTATAGGTCCTTGTCTAAAACTGATTGGTCTAAATCAGTTTGATCTGATAAACTGATTGACTAAAACTAGAATTGGCCGGTTACTCTGAGGCAGGACTATATCCTTCGACAAATAAATTGAGTTTGGAAGTTTTTGAGCTAATTTTTACATTACAAGATCCTTGACAAAGCATGAAACAATTTTTCATTTCTATTTTAGTTCCACCGAAAATTGATGATGCAAATCTGGTTCCTAATCTGCGCTGGCAGGTTGGACAATCGCGTGCTTTGGAATGTCCTCTTGTTGGACAGGCTGATCCACCTGCATCTATTACCTGGGAACGTGATGGACGACCACTTTTGGATGGACCAGGCATTCAAGTATCTCCTGATCGTAGAAGAGTGTCTGTGGCATCTGTCACTCTTGCTGACAGTGGAGATTATACATGCATTGCTGCAAATGATGTGGCTAGTATAAAACAAGAGTTCAAAGTGAAAGTATTTAGTAAGTGGTATTGAAAGATGGGAATCGTTTTTCTTTTTTTCATCAATAGATCTGCAAATATCAAATCTGTCCCCAATATCTTGGGCCAATACTGAAATACCAATTTTCTCCTGACATTCGAGCAAGGCGTATATCGAATTCGTCTCAATTTACTTTGAGAGATTAATTGAGGCTGGGCAATTATCGGAGGGTGGGCGATTTTCCTGAAGCTTCTTTCCTGTTATACATAAGCAACAGCTTTTAAATTAATGAATTATTTGCAAATACTGTACCAGTGTATCATAAGTGCTACAGTGCATGTACGCATGCATCGATTGATATTATATTGCTATCATTTATTCTTTCTATTATATTTTTCTGTATATATTATATTATATATATCATATTGTTATTATATTTTATATACGAGGGTTGTCCGAAAAGTCCTGTTACGAAGTATATAGACTTTTATTCAACAAAATTTTATGGAACTATTCAAAGTCCACCTTCTCAAACCACTCTCCCTGTACACTGATGCACTTCTGCCAACGTTCTGGAAGCTTCTGAATCCCGTCAGCGAAGTACTGAACATCAGTTTGTCTCACCCACTGACTAATTGCACCAGATAGGCCTTGAATGGTTTGAAAATGTTTGCCGCCCAGGTATTTTTTCATTGGTCCGAAGAGCCAGTAGTCGCATGGAGCAAGATCTGGGCTATAGGGCGGGTGAGGAAGCAGTTCGAAGCCAAGTTTTTCGATAACAGATAAGGTCTGATGACTTGTGTGGGGCCTGGCATTATCCTGCTGAAGGATTGCTCCATGTGAAAGCAGTCCCCTGCGCTCAGTTTTGATAACCCTACGGAGTTCTGTCAACAGATCAACGTAGTAATCACTGTTGATTGTGTGTTTCTCTGGAAGCCATCTAATCATCAGGATTCCCTTCTTGTCCCAGAAGACAGTGGCCATTCTCTTCCCCGCAGAAGGTATGGAACGTGCTTTGGTGGGCATTGGCTCGTCAGGTCGCTTCCATTGCGTGCTTGCTGCTTTTGACTCCGGCTCATAGTGATGGAACCAGGATTCGTCAACTGTTATCAACCGGTCCAGGAAACTTGGATCGTCTCGGAAACGTCGAAGCAGTTGCTTGCAAACTTGAACTCTAATCTTTTTCTGGTCTTCGGTAAGCAGTTTCGGCACCCATCGAGCTGAGACTCGTGCCATTCCAAGATCTGCCTTCAAAATGTCATGAATGGTGGTATGGGGAATTCTCAGTAAGTCCTCGAGCTCTCGGACGGTCAGTCTCCTGTCTTTATCAATGGCGGCTTGTACACGCTGAATGTTCTGCGATGTTGTCGTGGTCACGTGTCTGCCGCATCTTGGAGCATCACTGATTTCCTCACATCCACCATCAAACTTCTCCATCCAGCGGCTGATGGTCATTTTGGAAGGAGTTTCTTCTCCGAAAACGGGTTGCATCTCACTGTGAATCTCAGCATTCCGTTTCCCTTGCTTCCAGAGAAACCAGATCACCGCTCTCTTCGTTGAATCACTTTTCTGCATTGTGTTCTGCAAACTGAATGAACGCAAGAAATTCTTCATGTGGCAATAGATTGGTAACGACTGCAAAGTGAACGGATTTCACCAAATTTCACATAGTTCCTGAAACCATGTGCTAAGCAAATGACATTTAGTGAATACAGATCAAATCGAATTGATTGAAAACAACCCAGTGGGTTCACAATGTTATGTTGGTCAAGACTTTCAAGTAGATTTGATCTTGCATTCGTCTTCATTGCCACAGCTTGATTTGTAACAGGACTTTTCGGACAACCCTCGTATTTTACTAGTTTGAAAGTACCGCTAAACCACGATTAATGAATAATTAGGAATTTGCCAATTGTGGTTATTAACCGTTAACTCAGCACATTTTGATAAAAATCGTTATTACAATAGTGCCGTTGCATATTTTAACACCAAGCGTATTTAAATAAAAGTTTTGCTTAATACCGCATTGCTATGTGAGTTTAGGACATATGTAGACGTGTAGATATGCACAATTTACTTACTTCATTACGGATGCACCATCATTAATGGCAACATACACAATTTTAGATAATATTTTATCCCGCTTTGTTTGAAAAAATAGCAAACTTTTGTTTGTTCATGATAAATTATGATTTGCAAATACAAACTTTAGCCAAAGAGTAACATGCAGTGTCTATTATTTGAATTTGACACAAAAAGGAACAAGATAAAGACATAACAGAACAATTTAGAAGTAAACTGATATTGGATGAGACAAATAACAACAAATATATATATTTATACAACGGATATACTGAACAGTATTCAATGTTTATAGTAATATACTGGCATAGTCTGACCAACAAACAGAAGAAAATAAAAGCCAATTTCCATCATTCAGAATAAGTCAGCGCATGCCTACTACGTTAAGAAATGAAATGGTATGGCAATGTGTTCTTTCAGTTATCATTTATCAGAGTCCCATTTATTGGAGAAGTAGTGATCAGAAGACACGAATCATCTTTGTTGGAGAAGCAGATATAGAACACTAGTGAAGGAATTTCAAGATTTCAATGTATGTGTCCTTATGATTATCAGATAAATTTCAGTTCACAATTCATCAACTGAAAATGATAAAATCTTCTTGTCTACATGCATGCAGGTCTCCGTTCTCTTATCCCAATATCAAATGAACGGAGAAGTAATTAGAAATCAACAGTAACTGAAACCGTATAAAATAAGTATGTTTGTTCAATTATGAATCCAACTTACAAAGTATAATCGAGCAACTATACTGTACTAACAAATATTGAAACTTCGTTATCTTATAATTGCTGTTTTAATTTGTATAATTGAAAATTTGATTGTGTCAATTGATTTGGGATACATTGTACTAATGAATTGAGATAAGACACACATTTGATCTGAGATTTGGTTCATTGACTTGAGGTTGCGGTTGTTGAATTGAGAAGTCAAATTAATGAGTTGTGTATATTTTCCGGTAATGCATTCTGCTACAAATCTCTTACTTACTGTACAACAGCACAGTTGCTAATATACCGCTGTATCCGAATACACCTTCTATTTGTGAAGAACAGGCATTGCAGCTTCAATTAAACATTTCTTAAACCTGCACAAAATGGTTATATTATCTTAAAATAATTCAATACAGATTTGAATTGAAGACTATGTAACTAGCAAGGTTACAGAGAGCCATCGGTCTTAGAAATACAGAACATAAATAAATGATGCACCCTTTTTAAAAAAATAGATAAATGTTCCTTGTTTATACTCCTCCCCTTCCTTGGCTTATCACAAATAAAGTATTAACGGCGTTCACTAGAATGAGTTTGCCGCGTGGTCTTTGTCCATATTTGTGGTCAGATGCTATAATTAACATTTAGGGAAAAACAATGATAATTATGGAATAGCTATTCTCTATAGAACAAAGTTGTCCGAAGGGTGACCCGCGGGTCACATGCGGACCACGTCCTCTTCTTGAAAATTTCAGAGTTATTCTAAAATTGATTTGTTTTTTTCTAAATTATATATTTCAAGTTTAAATTACAAATTTAGATTTCATATTGATGATTTCATTTTCTATGACACTGGCATTGATAGAAGCGGTTGTTGAAGCCTTTAATACCATAATTCAAGACTTCGGCAAGCGATTCCAAGAATTCCAGCACATTGAGAAAAGCTTCAATGTATTCATTGAAGTAATGTATTCATGTTGTAGTTAACGGTAACTACAACAGAAGCAGATGAAGCTTTAGAACTTGAATTGTGTGACTTACAAAGTGATCAGTTTTTCCTATCCAAAGCTACTCTGCCAATCAATCGGCTTCGGTCTCCTCTTTCTGAAGATCAGTAGCCTAAGGAAGTACTTGCCTTTGTGAATAAGGCGATTTCCGCAGTAAAGTTGATCAAATCCAGAGCGAGAAATCTTCTGAATCAAACATCTCTTGAAACTTGTCGTCGTTTAGCCCTAACCTCTGCTGACGCGAATGACCTCCAAAGTACAGTGACTTCTAAGCTTGTAAGTAACCTGTGTCGTTTTTATAAAACATGCTTCCATGAAAGAATGTGTGAAAAGTCTTATGCCAAATATTTTTAAGCTTTCGTCAATTGCTTTCATGATGAATATCAAGATAGTCTAACATTTACTTGTTCTATGGTACGTCAAATAGGGGTAGATAGTGAAAAGGTATATTATGTGAACTGCAGTCCGCTGCCTTATTTCCTTGCAGAATGCGATCCGTTGGATATTGCGATAAAGTTTGGACAACTCTGTTATACACTGTAAATCGTACGCTGCCAAACTGATGAAATGCTTGCTACCAAATGTTTTGCTTCCTTTCATTTGGTAGCGCTTTAATGTCTAGCAGCAGAGCCTCCAAGCCTGCATAGTTTCTACTAGATGCTTCATTTTCTTCTAATCGCATAAACATGTCAAATGTTGCGTGTTACTTTTCACTATGTTATAAGTAGCATGACATTGACATTTAAGGATCAAACTGACAATATTGAATTCGATTCGACAACACGCAGGTGAAGGATTTTTTATATATAAGTAGCATGTTCACAGAAATAAACAATATGTAAAAGGCAATTTTGAAATTAATATTAAAATAAGTCCCAGGTGATAATGCATGTTAATTTCATAACGTAAAATCAATTTATGCTTGATGTATGCTGAATAAAGGAGTCAAGTAATTATGGAATTCTTACATAGTAATCATCGTGTAGTTGCATATCTCATTGCAATCTCATTATTTATGTCACTGCAGCTCTGGTGTTGGTAGTTTAATGTCTTATTCTTATTGCCGTTTCTCAGTGGTAATACTAAGTTGATGTTGCGAGGCATCCCTACAGCCGAGTCTTAGATGTTCGGATATGCAACAAAGCTGTTTGAACTTCCTCCCTTGTGGCATATCTGGCTATGTCTTCCCAAGTACCCTCAGCGATGGCCGTTGCCCCTCTTCAGAGGTAAGGTGTTGGTGGAACCATTGCGGTTACTGACTCCACCGGTCAATGCTGTTCACCTTGTGTGAATAGCATTGGTTTGGGTATGTTAGCAGCCCGGGTATCGGAATGGTCATCTCTTCCCCGGGGGCAATCCTTCACAATACGAAGCATCCTATCTGCTGGACGGAGCCTGGTTAAAACAATAACAACAACAACAACTTAGGTTGATATACTCCGGATCGGGTCGGAACATTTGGGTAGAGGTGATTTCGACATCACCTTATTCAGAAATAAATGCACATCACATATAAAACAAGTTAAAAACAGTTTATGAATGCTTCAAGAAAATATTTAGTAAATCTACTACTGCTCAGAATATCTACAAGTAGTACATAAAAACAGACTTTATATGATAAGTTCCACTACAATTTAGAACTATGGGTACCAAATCATTCAATCGGCTACTACCAGATGAACGCGGTCTGGATGCCATGATAGCCAAACCATCTTCATTTTGGAAGAAATGTTAGTTACATTTCATGAGCAGTTTTGGCAGCGAAATCTATTTCATTTCCGCCATCATTCCTCATTTGATTTTTGCTTCCAGTGAAACCCAAGTTCGATGACCGTTCAATGAAATTCGTTTACACAGTCATTCAAAACTCGAGTGTTCTCATCGATTGCATCGCTCGAGCAGTACCAGAGCCTCGTTATGATTGGGAAAGAGGAGGTCGATTTTTAGCGAATATCAACATGAACAGTGCCAAAACGCGAATCATCAATAATGGCAGGCGGCTGGAAATCCTGAGGGCTCAACATTATGATGCTGCGAATTATTCATGTACAGCTTATAATGACGCTGGGCATGCAAGTCGTGATTTCGTTGTTAATGTCATAGGTGAGATTTTTGATTTTTGATTTGTCATGCTTTTTCAATTTCTCAGAATTTCTAGTGCAATGTTGCTAGTCGTAATATGGGTTATGACACTTCCGAATGGCTTACTGATTTGCACACGATCATTCGATTATCAACCGGCTCAGTGGCCTTGTGGTAGAGAGTTAGCTCTACATTCAGGAGATCTTGGTTCAAACCTATGTCGTGTCAAACCTAAGAATTTTGAAATAGGCACACTCTGTATTCTACCTAAACACTCAGCACAAAAGGAATGAGAGTGGGATAAATGACACCTCGGCCACATGGAAGAAGGCATCCATCCGTGCCTAATGTACTACCGAGTATCAGCAAGGTTAATTAATTTGTTTTATTTTGTCAGTTTTAACTCCAAATCTTGCATCCTTGATATTGACTGTTATATTTCTTCCAGATTTAATACGTAAAACCTTTGTGCGCCTTTTAAGTATAATTATCTTGCATTGGAAGGATAAAGAATCCTGTTAAAGTTTATTTCAAGGCTGTGCCGAGCGTGAAAGAAATTTTTCAGGCGATTTACATTTCATACCACAGGAGCGTATTAAGCTTAATTGCATGATGTACAGTAATAAAATTTGTTTTGGCAGGAGTGCTGCAGATGCGAAAGTGGAGCACCGCACTGCTCTTGTCTGAAAATACTCAAAGCGTAATGTATTCACCAGTTTGTAGGCACAATGAGGTGTTGTAAGTACTGCATAAGGCCATAAGGAGCAGTGGGGAAGAACAAAAGCCAACTGAAGACCCAATTGAATTTGTGAAGAGGGCAACAAAGACACGAAACGCAGTATCAAGTTCGAGTCGGTTAAAAGTATGGAAGAGGTGAATGGGAGATGGATCGACATGATGAGTTGGTGGACGAATGTAGGAGGACAGGATGGATGGACAATATGTGGACGGTAGAAGTTGGTCACTCAATGATGTGGTTTCGCAAATGTCTGTGATTAGGGAGAGAGGCCAAGCGTGTAGAGAAAGGGTTGAGTGAAACAGTGATAAGAGGATCTGTGTGGATGTGGAGCCGTGTAGAGCTTTCACCCAGCAACAGCTGAGGATTAATCATCCTTAGTGGACTCCGACACCTAGGCAATCGAATCTCGAGGAAGCGGTCAAAACTCACGAGTGGTCATCGGCTGACGGCGTTGTTGAAGTAGCTCTGCGGAATGTTTTAATACTTGGTTATAGTTTCGTATTGGTTGGGCACATAATTGCATCGAACTTCCTCTACCGAAACAATGCAACTACAGCATCTGAGGAGCGCAAATTATTTTGAAAAGGTTCTAAGCACATGCGGCACTAGCTTACATATAGGTACTGCTTTTTGATGTTCGAACAGAAATTGGAAACCTGAAATAGAGAAGGATGCTAGTTTTGAAGTTTTGATGAAATACCATATTGTTGTGTACCATCATTACTTAAAGCATACAAAGAAACTCATTTCTCTCATCGGTAACTTCTCTAAGCTTTCGATATCCTATATATTCTACTCACCATCCCTGTAGTTAGAAGCAATGATTCATCCGAATTCAAATGGTGTGAAAAAGATGACATATTAAGTTGAGAATGAAAAATGCGATGAATGCACTATTCTTCATAAATATTTATAAATGAGAAACTTTTGACTTATGCTTTTAAAATTTCAGTCCCTCCAGTAATTGAACGTTCAAGACAATCGCCTATCCAACTCGATGTTCAGGAAAACAAACCTACTCGTTTGAATTGTTCAATAGTTGGTGGAAAGACGAAGGACATCCAAATCACTTGGTACAAGGACGGTTCTCCGATTTTGGTCAGCGATTCAGCCGAAGTCTACAGAGTGGTTGATGATGGCCGCGGACTCGTCATTATTTCTCCCTCTGCCGAAGACTCTGGACGCTATAAATGTCGCGCTTCCAATAAAGCTGGCTTTGACAGCCTGGTCTACAAGGTCAATGTCATTGGTAAGTTTTCTGTGATAAGTTATTGAATAGTTTGGGAAAGACAGGTTAAATTGTTATATTATATTATATTATTATTAAGCAATTAATTTTAATATATTTCGACTATAACATCCATAGTCATTTTCATGTGAAATTCAAAAACCATGTGAAAAATACTTATAGAAAGGAAATGTCTCCTATTTGACAACATTAGATTTTGGATAAGGAAACAGATTCGTCGCAGTCGAGTCAAGATAGTCATCAAGATAGACCAGTGTAGCGCAATATAAGAGTATCTTGACCTCGACCTGTCTGCTGCCTTACCCAAAATCTAAAAAAGACTTACATGTATAACATGGGTAGGAAATTCAATTTTATGATACCCACTCATTGTAGACCAGAATTGAATTGTTTAATAATAATATTATATAACAACTTAACTTGGCTTTCCCACACTTTTCAATCAATTATGACTAACAGCCAAGGCGTATTTGTGCATTTATCTAACTTCTATGGGAACAGAAGTCGAATTATATTTCGCGCACATGCGTTAAGAGATTTTATTCTATTTCATACATTAACGGGGACATGAAAAGACAAAAAGTACACAGCAAGTCAAGCTACGAGGATCACAGCCTACCATGCGAAGATCTTAGGATGAAGAGGTTAATTTGCATACACATTCGATCCCATTTCCTGAGAAAGTAGAGAACCTCCGAATTCTTGAAACTTTCCCTCAGATTATGGTTTCTGTAGCTTGCTTGAACACCTACAGACCACCAATCGCTTTGCCAATTCTGTAACGAAACTGTGCGGATCACTTGTTGAGCGAGAAGACACTTGTTCCTCGTTTCAGCGCTTTCATAAGTCGGAAATTCTGTCTGTTGTGACCTGAATCTCGTCATGTCTCTCGTAAAGCCTTTATGGTTTATAAGCTCTCTTGCGATTTATAAGCTACAGCATGCAGCTTGTAGTTAAGAATGATCACTTATTTCTATCATTCGTGTAGCACCAGAACTACCCGCACGGACAGTTGTCAGACACATGCATGCACAAATTGTACATAAATCTTGTACTACCTACTCATAAGTGTTTATGAAGGTTGATAGAGTTGTAATCGAAGCCCGGCAGCATTAATATTAATTTGTCCTCATTATGCTTTGAGTATTATATAGTTTATTTGGATTTACTGGACTTTTTTCTCTGTTTTGCTATTCATAATACAAATTTAAATGATATGTTTTCAGTTCCTCCAACATTCCCAAGAGACTTCACACGCTCCCCACAAGACATACAAGCACGTGTCAACGAACCAGTGACTTTGACGTGTCCAGCTACAGGATCTCCGGAGCCAATCATCAGTTGGTACAAAGATGGTCGCCTGGCTGATGACACTACTCAATATGTACGAATTCACAACAACGGAAAATTATTCGAACTCGTCAGTGCTCTATCAAAAGATAAAGGAAGATATTACTGCACTGCTGAAAATCAAGGCGGACAAATTCGTAAAGATTACACCCTGATGGTTATGGGTGAGTCTTTCACAATATTTCTGGCACGCAATTTATTTAAACATTTAAGATTTTTTAGATTTTTTATGCTTCCTTAGACATTTGCACAATTCAAAATTAAAATTTGCAGTTTCAGATTCACATTTTATGGGACCACTTTTTTGAAATGCCAAATTATTAGACTTGCATTTTCCCAATAAGCAGTGACGTCACCATCGATCGATGGAGCGGTTGCAAATGAGTTACGTAACTGACATAGATACCATTACTGACAAAGTTATATTTTGCGCTTAATGCGTATGCACTATGATCGTAAACTATTCTTGTAATGGCCCGGAATGTGCGTGAATGCGTGCAAGTATGCATACATATCATGAAATTAAAAGTCGGGTTAGAGCTTGTAATATAAATTAGAATACTACTTCGAGAATTAAAGCCAGAATTTAAACCAGAATATGAAGTACGTCTATTTATGACGATGCAGCTACAAGCGCGAAGTCAGTTGATTTCTAAAATAGCTAGCTGATTGTGCAAGTATCTGATTCGCTTTAACTGCAACATATGCGGTGTTTGAACATGCGGTATGCAAGTGCATGTACAATTGGTTGCACATCATATACATACTTTTGACGTAATATTGTACATGGAGATAAGTAAGAGCAATGTTTTGTAACAAAATAATGCGATTGTACTACTGATGCGCTAACATGCAAACAGTTAGTAAAAAACCTACATTAAATGCGATAGTTTGAGAATAGTCTTACCAATTTCTCATCAAACTACTCACCTCCTTGACAGTCACTGAGGTTTACCGAGGATTTACTAGTAAATTATTGAAAACACGCCAGTTTGCTACAATTAACTCCGGTCTGTTAGTTTACCACGCAATACGCACATTCCGAGCAATCTCCAAGGCGACAGTATCAAACATTAGTGCAGAATTTTATATAGGTTATTCTAGTTTAATAAGCAGGTTTATAAAAAAGCTTTGAACTTTGGTATTGTCTACTGAATATGATGGATGCGGATGAAACTAACAGTATACTACTGCAAGTCCATAAGACCATAAAGCCCAGTACTGCAAGCAGGCGTATTCAATATTGCTCGACCGACGATAAATGACCCTCATCTTGCAACAAACATACGGTTGCTAACACAGAATTAGACAGGTCGTCTCTTCTTCCGTTTGACTAGAAGGGAAACATTGGAACATGTAACGTTATTGAAATGGCACAATCTCCTGACTAAATACCATAGCAATCGAACAATGAGCAGCCAGTTCAACATTAAACACGCCAAATTGTGCGAAGTTTCAGTGACTGTTATCAACCAGATCACACAGCAAAGAGACAGTCGATGTCAAGTTCCACAGAGAAGTTTGTGAACGTTTTTTCATGCGCCTGCTAACTTTTTTTAAAATGATCGGACGACATAACATTATCGAGAAACCTTTTGCGCAATGATCTGAATTCTTCGAATCAGAGGGAGTCGTGGCGATCGGAGCATTATGAAGGAATTCGGAGCAATCCGCAAGCGACGCACGACTATTTTTCCTATCTCTGTAAGGTATTAAAAATTTCTTTTTGCCCACTTATTAAGTTCCTGCATGTGTCATCTGTTTGAATCAGTTTGCACTTCTAGCAAGGTGATAAGATTAAACAATCTAATTCTGTGGTTGCTAAAATTTCTTATCGTACTGTGGTTGTATGCAATGTGTTCGTTGTATTCAGACATTTATTTCAGGGCATAGAAATAGAACAATTGATATTTACAATGATTAAGTATGGAACTATTCTGAAACACTTGTCAAAGGCCTCAGCCACACTGCGAGCTTTTCCAAGCGTTTCCGAGCAAGGCGTTTTGCAGCAAATATAAAGTCATCATTACAGCAGGTGTAGACTGCTACACTGCGAGTAAAGCAAATCAGAGCGATTGATGGCTTGCGGACATACGTTTGCTCGGGACGCTTGTGCTTGTTTTGCTTTCAGTGTGGCTGAGGCCAAATATTTTGATAAACAACGCTATGATAACGCAAAGGTTCTATAATGGAACGATGATTGGTAAGCCATTTACATTGTTATTTAACGTCATTATCATAGCCACATTTTAAGCCATAGAAATCGAACTATTATCAATGGCATTTATCTACTGTTATTGTCCAAAATAGTTCTTTTGTAAAACTCAGTCTAATTTACATAGCGTCATTTTATGAAGGAATACGCTAACTTAGCGTTCTATCGGTGCCCTCCTATGTATGACAGCTGGCTCAAACCGTGCAATTCGTCTCCACCGCGCTGTCAAGCAATAAGATAGTTATCACACTCAAGGCTTCGTCTCGACTCTCGACCTTCGGTCTCGAAGAATCCTAGAGTGCGATAACTATCACTAGTTCATCGTTCTACCGGTTCAATGGAGCGAGATCCTTTTTGGTCAATCGGAAATGTTAAGTCGAGAAGATTAATCGAGAACCCCGTGGTTCGATGGCATCTTGGGTTGGGAGAGTGACTGTCAACTGCCATGCGATGTACGGAAGACCGTAATAATTGAAGGCCGAATTTCATGGTCAACAGGGGTCGTTGAGCACGACTCGACGGTAGAAGGTAATTCGTAGCCGTACATGTATGCAAGCCCCTGGTGCAAACCCCTTTCAAACACCTTGCAACTGCCTGCATATCAGGGGGGTTTGATCATCTTTTTATTGCATCATTTACATCTTTCATGATTTATATTTTCCATGTCTTGAACACACATTCTTCAATTTCTTCTTTAGAGCCCCCGACTGTGCGACTTCCGTATGAGAAACAAGAACCAAGAGAAGGCAGTCCATACTTTGAGATTAGATGTCAAGTGAGAGGTGATCCTACTCCTATCATTACCTGGTTGAAAGACGGAGGACGCTTACGACCTTCCAGTCGTATTTCATTCAGCATGGAGTAAGTCTGTCATGTACACAATACGAGTATCTGTTATATTATTGCACATAAACTCTTTGAGCGATATTTCTGCAAGTTGTACATGTATAAGAAAAAGACTCATTAATTTGTAAAGCAATATAAATTTACTCTAAGGGACGTCTTTTTATTTGCAACGTCTTTCACTGTGATGCTCATCGGAGAATTCTGGCACATGCGGACCTGTATCATCATAAACATGTTGCCGTGTGTCATGTAATTGACAATAGATTCAGTCCAGAGATAGGGAATCTATATGTGATTCAGCAACCTTTCTGAGATACTTCTGTTCTTCACTGTGTTTCCTAACTATTTTCACATAAAATGATTGCATTACAGTTGAAAACAGGAGAAATTCTATTCATACTGGCAGAATTAATGCAGATATGTTATAGTACTAGCCCACTTGTCCGCGGCGTTCAAGCACTAAATGTTACAAATCGTAGGAACAGACTAACGCGACAGACTTCAACCATTTTGCAGAATTCTGTTTACGAACTTAGGTGCAATTTTGCTAACGAAATTAATGTGAAGTCTCTAGATTCAGCAATTGAAATGGTTTAAAATCTAAAATTATTATTTGCAATTAATTTTCTGGTTTTAAAGGTGATCAGATTTTCCTTGTTTGATTTTACATGTTTAATAAATAGTATTATCAACACGTTATCACAAATCCCTAACTTACTTGTGCAACTTCGTTCCTCGGGTGGTACATAGTAAATTAGAATTAAATAAAGGCAATTTGCCACACATTATCTTAAGTGTCCGTATGATTTCAATTATGCATTTCATTAATTTATTTCATGAGAACGCTTAGCACTGATGAGTAGTTGATAAGCATAGTTGCCTATTTTATTGCCCCGAAAGGAATTAATAACAAGAATTTTTCTCAGGATTCTTTACATATCGGTGATTGAATTATTCCTTCAAAGAAGACTCTATCAGAAAGTCTAGGAACGAATTTTATAAAGTCTCTTTCATAATGTATCTTAAATTTGTTTACAAAAATACTACTGAATCTGAATTTGCAAGCAATCACGCATGTTTGTCTGACAGGAGCAAAAAGTTCTATTGAGATCAAGTTGAAAAAAAACTAATACACCTAACATAATTAAAACAATGACAACATAATTACCAATAACATCTGAAAAGGCTGAGAGAAATTATGAGAGACCTGTGTTTTTATATCTGTTTAAGACATCATGATGCTGTTTTAGTGGGATTCTAACCATCCGAGCCGTCCACGCTGATGATGCGGGCCGTTACACATGTGTGGCAACCAATAGTCTCAGTAAAGCCTCGAAATCTGTCGTCGTGGATGTATTGAGTAAGTTGGAGAAGCTTTTCTGTTTATAAAATATGAATACATCGAAATCCATGTTGTAGGAGCTCCTAAGGTGATTGCCTCGAGGCGCAATGTTAAGGCAGTTCTCGGAGAGCGGGCAATTTTGCCTTGTCGTGCCGAAGGTCAACCAAAACCAACCATCAGTTGGGAACATGGCAATTTCCCAGTCGACAAGAGTTCGTCGGGCTTTTCTATAACTGACTCAGCTCTTACAATCATGAGCGTGGAGGAACGTAATTCTGGACGATATACATGCATCGCGAAAAGTACAGCAGGAGCTGATTTGGTGTCCATTACACTTCAAGTCGTTGGTGAGTACTCATCCTTTGCACGAAATTTACAATGGGATAAATGATAGCTACCTATAGGTACGATCCTCCCCTCCACCCAGGATTTCTCTGTTGCCACAAAACCTCCGACAGTAGCAGATGAGTGCATTTTCACGCAGAATTGGATAGCCATTCATCGTAATTAGATTCGCTATTATGCACAGTAAGCGCGGCTGATCAGGTGCAGTCTGAGTGAATTAATTCTTTCCAACGTCTTATTCGTGACCAAAGTGAGAATCGGTGACAAATGTTTTGTCCTTGACCAGTTTGACTAGGCGCGGATCCAATTTCGCCCCCGTGAAGTTTTTATTATTCGGTCCACGCTCGGCCCATGATTTTCTATTTCAAGGTCCAGACACGACCGAGTTACCAGTTGAATACAATTGTAAATTGGGCTTAATCAATTGCCATGAAATACGCTTTTTCATTAGGTTAATCAATAATCATGTTTTACAATTCACTCAAGATGCTTCCTGCTCAGAATGGAGGCAATTGTTATTCAATAGCCAGCAACTATGACTAAATGCAGGTTTTGGTAAAGGCAGAAAGTGCATAAATTAATAATTCGGAATATGCAAACGCGTGCTTGCTTTTCTACCCTTATTTTTTTGCAAAGGAAATTTACACGTTGTCAGCGGCGTAGGGTGCCGTTTTGAAAAAGGTATTCAAGGAAAACCTGAATATAGAGTGACCCACATAGCATTACTTCAATCTATTCATATGCAAACGTTTACATGCAAGACAAATAATTACGCTGGATACGGACATGTGCAAAACTTCGCCTTAAATCAGATTATGCTCCGCATACATTTTGTATTGATGTAGGTCCGCTATATGCATGGATAGTTGCATATATCAAAACACTACACATCAACAAATTGGAAAACTTAAATGATAGCTTGCTTATGAAGAATTTCATAATTGTAATCCAAACATTGAACACATACAAACGTAGATCACGACAACGCTATTTCATTTTACAAAACTCATCAAAATCACCAAAATTTTATTTTGATGAAATTTCTATGAGTATATTTTTTCAATTACTTTTGAATCACATGCCCCATCAGTTTCTTGTATATGTGTTCAAGCACTCCAAACGATCTGAAATTTCACTCCATAAGTTGTCAAAGTGTATCTGAATCAACTATAAGCTGCCCTATTTCAGCAACACTATTCAAAATCCTTGGTTGAATAGTGGATATGATAAAGCATCCTCAGCGTTTCTGCATTTGTCTCTGTATAACTGCATGTGATCCCATGATTACAAGAATGATGGCAAAAACAGATGCTGCCCAATTGCCCCGCATTCTCTATCCCAACAATGTTATTCAGCCCATCAAGTTGAATAGTAGCCTCATGTTTGTAGTATTGAAGCTGATAGTATCAAAAAATACATTTGAAATGCTGACTTTATCGAAGATAAAATACTGTGCAGAATTTTGTTTCTTTAATAATTTAAAAAGTTTAGATCAACTGCAATTTCAATTTTATAAAAGGTATCATCATTTAAAGCTAAATGAGAGTTCTACAAATTGATGAACACGCATATTCCAAATAATCTTAAATGCATTGCTAAATTTCTTCAAAAAGCTAAAGAGTTGCGACAGTCTACTACAGAGAACACAAACTGAATGACATTTAGAAGCAAATTTTTCTCCTCTCCTTCCTGAATACGATTTCTTTTATTGTTGAACTCGATAAATGTACGCTTGAAATGTACTTTTGATGTCTGAGTTTCAATAGTTGTGTTTGAAACACGAATGTTTTTGTTCACACACATGTTCCCCA
Organism: Prostheceraeus crozeri; assembly: GCA_907163375.1. NCBI lineage: Eukaryota > Metazoa > Platyhelminthes > Polycladida > Euryleptidae > Prostheceraeus > Prostheceraeus crozeri. Next base: position 123,127 of record CAJQUW010001286.1, on the reverse strand, counting down.
TATTTTTCCATGTTGCCCAAAGTATTTGGAAATAAACATTTATTGACTTATTGACTTAGTATAAGCGATGTCGCGGTGCCGATAATTAAGGAGTCTTGTGATAACGCACCTAATATAAGTGCTATTGTCGCTAAATGTTAGGGGGGACGTCCAAGAAACAAGAACTGGAATCAAAATTAACACTGATTGATATCGTTGCTTATTGCAATAACTACTTTGGAATCAAACCGAATTACTAAGCCGTAAAACAGTTTACCAATTATCATGAAAATCGATGGAATCAATTCACAACTTTACACAGAGAATAAATAGGTATTCAGTGAATACTGTGAATACTATACACGCTACGCCACTGCACGTTGTCGATTACTCATACTGTCAATAAAATGCCTTGAATGTGTCATATCTCAATAAAATCGTTTCTCATCGCTTTTTGTATGCAGAACGCATCGGTATTTGATAGTTTTTCAATTATACTTTAGTATCTAATGATGACGATCCTATTTACGTGATATATCTCCGCTATATAGACCTGATTGCAAACCGAGCAAATTAATCTCGATTCAGCATTAACACAGTATTAAAGAAATATCAAGTTTCAGAAGACGTCAAGCAAAAGTATCTGAATAATCGGCGGCCCGCTTATGTTTCTAAAAATTGAGGACCGGGCCCACTTAAGATCCGAATTCTGTCCCAACTCTGCTGATATGAAATTGATCACCGAAAGATGCTCATGGAACAACGACACCATGTTGTTCTGGTCTAGCGGCAATACAGATCAAGGTTTGCAGAAACAGTATACTAGTCAGCGTCGAGGACAGATCTTCCGATGTTCGCTGATTTATAGATATATATGAGAACTTTGATGTAGCAATTATGCAACAATATTTTAGTGCCCTGTGAATATATTATGAAACGTCTATCTATCACATAAACTCGATGGAAAATGAGCACAGCTCATCATTACTATAATGATATTTTCATGATAATCGGATGTTAGTCAAATTATAAAGTGGTGTGACTTTTGAAATAACCCATAATGCTTGCCTACCAGTGTCTACAGCAAGAAACTGGGAGAAGCTAATTGATATGAAGTTAATTGCAATTAATTGATTGGTGAATTATTTTCAGTTCAATATATTTATTGGATCAGATGCCAATTACTCCAATTAATTGCAATCATTCACAAGTCAAAACATCAAATTTATTGTACGATTATTATGAGGTAGACAGCGTAATATACAGTATACACAGTCGATAATATGATATTCTCTATTCCTATTTAAAGTGAAGAGAATTTGATTATGGCTTTATATGAAGCTTGTACTTGGGAATCTACACTGCACAGCCTTCATTTAAATTTCAATTCAAAAGTCTATAATATAACGTATAGGTTTCGTGCAATTTAATTGTAGATAACTTCAAATTAATGAAGTAAACCTAATGAAGCACATACCATCGCGATTATCTGAGTGATGGTGTTTGAAGTGGATAATATTTTTCTCGTACTCGTAGAATAGAGGAGAATATAGGCCTAAATATTAATTGTCAGTCATGACGTAACCTTGTTCAGTGCATTTACATGTTTTTTTCCTGCAAATTAGTTCAACGAACACAGTGATGCAGAAACCCATGCTTGTAATTACTGGTAAATTCTAGGTAAATAGCTTTCTAAATATTTATCAGTCACGTGCCAATCATGCCATTAATGTGTGGAAGGATCTTCTTATAGATTCGGCAATGATAAAAATAAATTGCAATTGATTAATTGATGTGATCGAATTAAATTAATGGATCGCTAGCAAAATGGGACCAATCCCCTTGTTGCAACACTGAGGACAGTCAGACATACAGATTCGCATTTTTCACGTAAAATTGAATTTCAGTTCCACCGACTATCATCACAACATCACCCAGCAACGTCAAACAGTTTGCTGACCAGCAACTTACTCTGCAATGCAATGTTCGAGGGGATCCTCCTCCCAAGCTATGGTGGGAAATCAACGGTCAGAAAATCGTCCGCGATGATATTCGGTATCGCGTTCTCTCAGGCTATCTCATCATCCATCGACTGACGTAAGTAAAATTAAAACTTTGATGTACTTGAGTAAATGTCAGTGAAGGTCTCTTTTATTTCATAGTGAAGAAGATATGGGTCAATTCGTGTGCGTGGCTGAAAACGAGGCTGGACGAACCACACATTCATTTAAAGTACAAGTGCTCGGTGAGTTATTCGATAACTGATTATCGATCTGATTATCATACAGGCTCCGCGCCTAATATGTATTGAGCTAAAATAAAGCCTTTATTATTATTATATCATGCAAATCAACGGCAGTCGGCAATAATACGTGACACGTCGGACATTCACCGAATACCCATCTAATTTTCCTTTAGTACGATTATTTAATTTAATCTTGCTACCATTAACTATTTTATGAAACACAACCTGTTGCCTGATATCAATTTGACCACATCAAGTCAGCAACGTGAAATTTTCTGCTGGTGATTCCCTTTCACTTTCTTAGCCTAGGTTAGTTAGAGCGCTCCATTGTCAGATTCGGAAGTCAGTAAATGGCTGTAATCACATGACATGTACTTTGATTGTGCTTTGATTGCTTGAACTCATTAAAAGCATAATTGATGCATCTAAGGTGACAAAAATTTACAACCGCACAATGCATTTCATTTACAAAGATGCAATTTGAACAAAATGAATCTTTTGTCTTTTGAATTTCTATGTAGTTTTCAAATCAATGAACATTGGATGGTTTGCTATAGATTAATTACTCTCTTCGCACATATCAATTAGCATTCTCTTCATGAACATTGCCTTTCACTATAAATTCTGCAGAATCTATTGCTGTTCCTTCAAAGTTTCTATACATTTTTACTTAATTTTGGATGATCTCTTCAAGTAGCTCTGAACTCTTGGTAATAGGAATTCTAGGGGCAGAAACCGCCCCAAGGAATATTGAAAGCAAAACCCATAAGAAAAGAACCAGAATCTAGAATGCGACCTCAGTGCTTGCAAAGTCTTGTGGACTGAAGTTTCACGGACTGAATCGTGCATAATAGAATTTATATCGTTTCATACTGCTGAACTGGAAATCTGCTTAATTCAGAAAATCAGAATTGCCACTAATTACTTTTCACTCTTTGGATATTAGGACAAATCTGTTTAACTGAGGTTTCTGCAATTTCAATAAATTAGAGTTCATCCTTCCCAGTGTTTAGGTCTTTCTCATTTATTTTTCATAAAATTTAAATTCTCAAGTGTACCTGCCTGCATTGTATGAAGCATTATCTGACTAAATAGAGGAAGTAGGCTTACTTCATGGGTATATGCACTAGCATATAGAGTTCCCTAGCACAAATGAAAATTATTTTTCAGTGTAGTTATCTGATTCCCCTAACCGACATCAAGTTTAATTCCAACACTAGCCCTTCGCTCTTATTCACAGGAAAAGTCGTTGAATATTTGGTTACAAACGTTACAAATTCAACAAAGCGCTACTAGAAACGAAAGGTAGTGAGGCCCATTAATTGGGACAGCGCTGATGATGAATTTATAGTGTTTTCTATTATGAGTAAACTTATCAACTGAGGAGAACGAAAGCTCGAATTTCAGAGCGTTGTTGATCATATTGCTATTGATTATTTTAAGGATTCAGAGCTTTCATTCTCTGTGGTTTGTGGCAGTAGCAGCTGTGTGGAGACGCCAATGTAACTTTATGAATAGAAAATGTGATAATCAATTTACAGTTTTTCATTAGTAGAGCAAAAAGAGTGAGACAGAGATCCATCTAAAATAAGCTTTATTCGTTCAAGGGAATTTATGAATCTGCATTCTGAATTTCGGATCGCACCGCCTCCAACAAATATCAAACCTCAATCCTCGCCAGTTACTTTTCGCCGAATCATTCACTTGAAGATGCCTGAATGATCAGACGAAAGGTGCCTCGTGAGAATTGAGTTTTGATATTTTTTGCAGTGCTGTCCGAATTTTAGAAAACAGGTTATGCTCGTCTATTCGAAATATCGAAACAAACTCTATCAATTCCAAGTCCGAATGAGTTTGAATGCAAATTATAGGCCTACGAAAATCATAACAATAAATCAGCTCATGGTTTACTGGATTTCATATATTTTCAGTTAAGCCGGAGGCTCGTATTCCACGCCGGATGTATACCTACAACATTGGACAAACAGCTCAAATAGAATGCATTGTCAAAGGAAGACCTTCACCATCCATTCAATGGACAAAGGATGGCAGAAATGTGATTTCAGCCTCAAGACGATACAAAGTGATTCAAGATAGAATTCTACGGATATCACAAATTAAACTGAAAGACGAGGGAACATTCCGCTGTCAAGCTGAGAATGAAGCTGGATTGGCCCACGCGAATACAATGCTGCGAATTCGAAGTGAGCTATTCTTTTGAAATCCTGTTGAAATTGATGTAAGGTGTAGATCAAGTGTTTATCAAAGCGATAAGAGTATTTCAATAAGTAAGGCTACCCAAATACTTTTGATAACTATGAAGTCATCTTTGTGAACAGCGAAAAACGTCTACAAATAACAAAAAAGAATGATAACAACTAAAATCTACTTTTCGTACTTACTTTAACCTATTTTGCAATATGAACAGAAAAATTCGAATTAAGCCTAGTATTTTTTGTAACTGATTACTATTAACCGCGTTCAGTTACTAATTGTATTCGATATTTACGCCACTCTCTCGTGTTATTCTCGCTGATTTTAGCAGTCAAAAATTATAGTCACTTTGATTAAAAGTAAGCTGTAGAACCAGTCCAAAATATATATATGTAAATAGAAATTTGTGTCGATGCTGAGAAATGTGAACTATAGGCTGATGATTCTTGATATTGAATTAAATGGCAGCTATTCAAGTCCCCACTTTTCAACTGAGAATGCAACTAAATATTTAGATATCCTATTTACTTTAAATGGTGTTCCAGCAATGTTTCACGATACTGTCCTTAGCTGTCGTTCTCAGCAGATTTGTTATTGTGTTCCTAAGTACACATCGAGCCTAATAACTGACTAGCGGATCACATGTTACAGGATCATGTACTTGTCACGAAATGAGGCAAACTTCAGTCCAAAAGTGGCAATTATGGACCACGGGGAGGTCCTCCCGCAGATCCTCTAGTCTTCATGGCTCAAACCTACCGACATCGGCACATTTATCGTTGAAAAGCCTGACATCGGATCATGTTGAAAACCGATCAGTTTGAGGGGCAGGTCCATGGACATCCTTTAGATGCAGGCATACATCAACATATGAACGCCATCAAAGGTCGTGTAAGGTTGGTTTGGTACTTGGTAGATTGGATTCGATTGTTGCTACCATGGGTCACATTTTTCACCTTTGGGCGTTGCTTTCATTCTATAAAGAATTATATTGAAACTGGATTAGTTTGTAAAGTAGGTCCAGTCCCGACATATGCATTGTATTTGGAAGATTAAATGGACTTATTAAGGTCTTTCTTCAGATCCAGTCAAGTTAGACTCTAAGATGCAAAGAACCACCTGCTCTCTTAAAGTCAATCAGTCGTTGAAATCAAGTATAAGAATTACTTGAAAGTGTCTATCACTTTTGATAACGTGCTTTCGGAATGTCATATCATCAATAGCTCATTCTGATGAATGATTTAGGGAAGAATACAGTTTTTGATGCTTGCATATGCTATTATCATGTGGAACCAATGTATATTCACTTTATTCATTCTCCAGCTCCTCCGAAGTTCGTTGAAGTTCCCCCAACAAGTATCGACGTAAACGAGTTTGACTTCAAGGATCTTGCTTGTTCAGCACAAGGCCGGCCACCACCAAAGATTGAATTTTATCACAATGGAACAAGATTGCGTCGTAAGTACTATATCGCATACTTCTCTCTCGCCCGAGGCCCGATTGCTGCGCATGTGAGGCCTGGTCATATCAGGAGATACTTCATTTCAATCTCTCGATCATCTCCTTTTCAGTCTACATTCTCCATTTCTATTAAATGTCTTATGCTTGCCTTATTTACATTCATAATATGCTCATTGGTGTATTTGACCAATAGTAAGCATATCAGGATAATACACGGATCAGACTGATACAAATATCCTTTTAATCTGTGATTAGATTAATTTGATTGTTTGGTTGATTTATTCCAATCTCGCATAAGACTTAGCTGCCTAGCTCGGAGATACACATGATAAACCATAAGCCGCAAATAGACTTCCTACACAAGCGTTTCAGTGGTGGCACGTAGAATAAATAAGCCATAAGGCGTTAGCAACAAACAATAAGCCACACGCTACCTTTGGCTATACGATGGCATACATAGAAGAAGCCATTAGCATTGGCTTATGGCTGGTGATAGACAGTGCTGGATCGTGGTACGAAGTGCGGAAGATGGCTTGTGACTTCCCATGTGTGACTTCGGCATCATGTACAGTGCATAGTGTACTATGGACAGAGTATAGGTTTGGAATCGTGAAATAAATATGTTTTATCCCACTGATTTCGGGAGATAAATGTACAATCACCTCGCCTTGGGCTCGGAGAATACAAAGCTTTTGATACTCGTAGATTCTGAACATTCATCTCCCGAAATTAGTGGGATAATACTCGTATATACGTAATGTTAGGCTATAAAGATTTCTTTGTAGTCGATGCGTTTAATATCTAGTAAGATTACCCTCACGACAAAAATAGGAACATGAACAGGACTGAAATTCTTTAAACAAGACAGGACTCCACCATAAATTTCAAACCGCCAACGTCCGACACGATTGTCTATTTATAGAATTTAATTTTGCGAGTAACTCATCTGACGCACAAAATAGATAAGAATGGAATAATGTAGATCAAAATGGATTGCAGTTAAATTGCCTTTGGCAAGAACACAAGAACACATTAAGCCATCAAATTATCTTAAAATTGAAATTATAGTCTACAATGAAGCATTGTCAATACGAAAATATACGAGGACTCTAATTGTAAAACAAGAAAGCTTCACGAATGACAAGGACTAGTGGATAGTGTCCGTATTGCAACGGTACGTATTCTACTTATCTTATACACATTTTAATCAAAAAGGATTACTTGTTTGCCTGCATTGTATTTACAATATGAATGAAATAAACAAACGCTTGATGATGAAAAATGTGTGTGACTGGTGAGATGCTAACTCACGGAAATCAAGCTTATACAGAGAGTTTAATAAATTCCTGGTACCAGTGTTTCCTCTATAAGGTATCATATGATCTAAACTACGTTTTTGCTAGTAAAGTCAATTGGCATTATCAAGAGTTCACATCAGACATCAGTTGTCATAGTAGAAATAATCAATGAATAATATCCCGGGGAATCAAAGTCCAACCGCTAAGAACCCCATAACACTACCAGTTTATCCCTTTATCCTGCTGATAAGCCAAATATCGCTCCGGCCCGAAGTCTGCGGGCGCCAGTGAGCCAGATCGACCCGCTTCATATTTTACATTATAGTGCTAATATGCTCCTACAAATACCCTATTTACTTAAGCATTTGTAATCAAGTGATATTGTGAGCATGTCATTTTATTATGTTCTTCCATCATAATGGATCAATTCATGTTATTCAGATAATCCCAGTTCCGGAGGTTGGGGCCGCTACACAATTAAGGAAGCTCGCCAGAATTCAGCTGGTAGTTATTCCTGTCATGCAAGAAACCCAGCTGGTCAAAGGGTTCATCGTATGCGAGTCCGCATAATTGGTAAGTCAATCTGTCCTTTTGTGATGAAATATGTTAGATATTTTTCATCGTCAATTTTCGTGAATGATCTGTTCGAGCCATGTGGCAGATGTTTTCCAGTTGTCGCAGTCTCGCACAAACATGTGTCATATTTGATTATACGATGTCAAGAATGTGCAGAGATGCTGTGTTTTCATTTCTTCAAGAACTAATATTTCCTGTAGTACATTCACTGATGAATGTTTTAGGTCAGACGTTTTTCACCAATTTCCGTTGAGTGATAATATATTTTCTTTGCATGCAAATCATGGTGAGAAATTTAGCATTAATTACCAGCACTTTTTGTATCCATCATGTCTTTATTATGTTGGAAATCTCATTGTGATTCTGAAAATGTCAATTTATTGCGATTACAGTTTGTTGAGGGCAATAACATAGATTCTGTCCTTTGAAAAGCGATTACTTCACACTTCTGAGCTTCAACAAGATTTCGCCGATTTTGAAAGAAAATATTAGCTCCAAGTAGAAGCTCAGGGCATGTATTTGACACTTGTTCGATTTCAATTTCAATCAGGCCCTACATCAACCCACCTCCATATTCGTATCAAAAAAGCCTCTTGTGTTGGATCAGCACTTTTTGCAAAAATGATGTGCGCAATGGGCATGTCAACAGCAAAAATAGCAGACAGCTAATTTATAGGTTAATAGGTGAATCTGATAAAGGTGTACAGGGCTTGTGTCCATCAAAAGTGCTGTGTATTTTTAGCTCCAAATCATGAACGAGGCATCCGTTTGACCTGATCACTATGATGATCATGGCTCAAAAGTACAGGGTGTCTCAAATGCAACTTCTCAAATTATTTGTTGAATATTCCTTTAATGCTTGCAAATATTGACACCAAATTTCAAGATGGTAAAGAAGAGATCGATGGAAATTTTTGACGCCAGGATAATTTCGAATGAATGAATATAAGCTGAGTTACAGCCCTTTAAAAAGGTTGCATTTTCGAAACAGAGAATTTTTAATCTAAATTTAGTTTTTGTTTGTCGTCCTTTGTTGATCGATAAGCAAGCGTTATTTGATTCTGTTTTAATTCTGAAGTTGCTGTGTGTCAATGTTTCGTTGACTTTTCATTCGGTTATTTCATAAATTGTTCAAATTTAGACGGAGCACCATGGTAATCGTCTATACTGGTTCTTTATAAAACAACGCTTAAAGATTGTTTTTTATATGTGTGCTAAAACCAGAAACAATTTCCATTGGTAGAGGCTTATGATTGATTTATCATTGAATGTGCAATGTTCATTTGACCAATTTATTGATGCAATCTGTCAAATCTCAAAGTCAAAACAGACATGCAAAAAGAGAAGTAGCAAAATTTGTCCTTTTTAGCAATGCCACGAATCATGACATTATGACTTGAAGGAGTCATATTTGATTAACTTGGTATGTATAATTTTTTCTTGTAAAACGAACCTCGTTGGATTTATTGCTCTTAAACCAGAAGAAATCAATCTAGAAAGTTCGAATGCAGATGTGTTATTAAAAAATTTCATTGTTATGTCCAGTATTAAGTCATGATCTGACAAGGTATGACTTTGATTTTTCTGTGATTTTCTTAGCGCTTCTTGACAGCTTTACTCCATGTCGTTTAGGTCTGCAAGTCTTGCCGTGAAGTCATGAGATACAGAAACATTATCTCACATGTCTTCTTTGTTGATACCAAAATATGTAAGACTGCTCACATGTTAATTCTACAGAGTAACTGTAAAGTAAGTCTGAAGAATAGTGTCTCTATTATGCTGCGTAACCATTATTACCATACCTTATTGTTGAAGTTTGATTTAATTCAATCAATGAGTTTTGCATGCACTGTTCTCTTTTGTAATTTATAGGCCTATCTCTTGTACACGAGTGGGTTCATCTAGAGAAAGCATTACTCACCAATGCATCAGAAATCTAGGAAAATCTAGTTAGTGGAAACTTGAATTTTCCAATTAAACTGTGACTTTTGCAATATATGACATGCATAGGGCTTCATTAAAAAACCTAATTCCAATCAGAATTCGGAAACTAGTTATTCACAATCAATCAAATAGAAGAAGAATTGATTGCAACGTTCTATTATTTTGTGTATCTTATTTCCACATTGCTCTCATCAATTCAAGCGGTGTTTCTACAATCATTTCCTTTCAAAACGATTAGATTTCGTAGTCATTAGTGCACAAACACGTGTATTTGTAGATGTGAGTTGATGCTGATTTAAGCCAGTTGAGCTACAACACAGGGGTGGCGCCACCGCCAGAGATCTCCCCACGGGGTGTCAACCTGTTTGAGCTCCTATGAGGTGCATGCCTAAAGGCCTACGTATGTATCTTACACTATTCCAGATTCGAGGGTGATGACGTCCTGCCGCACCCAAGTGATATATAGGGGTCTGAATTCAAGACCCCTGTTAAACAATGATTATCACTATGTTATGGCATGATCTAGGCGATTACCATCTGCTGAGCAAATGGTTTTTCAATATCTTCTTAAAATGAGTGGTGTTGGACGAAGCATAGTTTATAATATTAGATAAATTGATGAGTAATTCTATAGATTCTAATGCGTTTTTAGAATTGTGACACTACTTGTACGTTAATTAGAGATTTTTCACATGTAGGCTCATGAAAGCGAATCCGAAAATTGAGGCGGCTCATGGAGTCTCTAGGCGATTTTAAAAACATAATACAAGAGCTCGTGTTCGGTTTGTTTGAAAACAATTTATCGGTTACCTACTTGCGGTGGGCCTACTATGAAATTGTAAAACTATTAGACTTTGACTTTCCGATGTCTTAACCATTTGAAACCTTAGATTTTCAAATATACACGTTTGCTTGTCGGCATTACAGAAAGCAAGTTATCTCCTGATAAAAAATATTGAGAAATGATTTGAAACGCACTTTACAAAGAGAAATATAAAAAAAGGAACAACTAAAAAATAACAGCAGGTAAACGATTATGAGTCCATCACAAAACGATGTTGTTAGGCCTACATACATGCATCAGTTGTTGTAAAGACGATTAAAGTAATTGACCTACCGCACAAAAATCTCGTGCGATTCCACAAAATAATTAGTCGTCTTTGCAAAATTTCGAAATGAAAATTGAAATGCACTTTGACAAATGAATTTGTCCGAATGTGCTACCGAGTGTAGACAAGGAACATTTATTATTATTTTATTACAAAGCCAATTGAATTGCAATTATATAAGTTTCCATACGTAAAAATTATTTCTTAATCTAGGAAATTTTACAACTACAAGTAATCACATACATGAGGGCGATGCGAGTATTATCTATGCTAAACCTTCGATCTATTTCTTCCATAATGTGTCCAAAACTTCCTCCGATTTCTGTTGAGGACCTTTCTTTCTAAGTCGCATTGAATTCTAGGAAATAATGTCCCGAATATTCAGGTACCTTTCAATCTCAATGGATATCACGAAATCGCCTAAGTTCCGGTAATGACAGTTTGCCTGAAATTTCTTGACATCAGTTTCACAGTTCATCACATATAAGCTTATTTCTTCTTTTTACAAATTGAAAGATTATCGCGCACATCTTTTATCATTGTCTTTGAAGGAATACATCGCCTTGAGTCCTGCAAAAAGAAGCAGATGAAGTTTTTACAAATCGTAGGATTTTCTTGATGGCGAAATTGTGTTTAAATAGAGATCGATCTAATTTTTGAAAAATACTTGTAGATTTCCACTTTACGGGATTAATGAAATTCAATCTATGTTGAATCTAAGCCAAGTAAAACAATTGATGCCACTATGCGACTGCAAGCAGCAATTAGTACATGGCTGTTCGAGTGACATGGCCAGCGACTTTCAGAAATAGCCTCCAAAGACATGATTTGTAGCTTCCTTACTCCGTAAATGCAATTGGCTGAATTTGCACAATTGACATAATTGTGAAGCTTTTGACCTACCGGCATCTTATTAATCGCCTGGGTGCATGAGGCATGGCCTTGTATATTCCTGATGAACCTTATAAGTTCATGACTAAGGTCACAATTACAACATGCGCTCCGTGGGGAAAATGATAAACATCTTGTCGGAGAAATTGAAAAAAAGTCGTTGGGGAAAACTGTCATCGCAAGACATATATTCACATGACTAACCTATGAGGTTATGACTTATTGTTTGCTTCTACATGTAAATTCCCCGACCAGATTTTCCTCGATTTTCCTGATGGGGTGTCATTCCTGACACTTTGCTGACACCCCTCCTGAGCTACAAATCTGAAAGTTTCCCAGCAATAAACAACGAAATTTTGTGGCTGCCTATTACATGTAAAAAACGCATTCTTGTAGTTCAAGCTATCCTGTAGATTACTTTATTTATGTATTATTTTGTAGAATGCGTTCTACACGTAGTGCAAATTGATAAAGATTGTTGAAAGTTACACTCGGGTACAGTTTGGTATGTGTGATGTCTGCGGTTGGGTGTGGACAAAGTTTCTATCGATACCGATGGGCGCGAGTGGCTACGGGTACAGATGGATATGCGTATGTAAAAATATGGCAAATATGGTTTATAAAAATATGGATTGTCCATCATTATATATAGGAGAGACAACACGAAAAATCAAATCACGTCTAAGGGAGTGTTGTAGAATTTCATGTTCATTAGTATACATGCATTTGTGTCAACATTCCTTGATTCCAGAACCAGTGGTCTAGATTGTACTTTGGACTGCGTAATACCGATGTCAGACGGACAATTGGAATTTTAAAAGATTTGTCCACAGCTCCCAGACATAAATGTACAGCACTCAAATTTTCATAAACACATGTGATCTAATTCACCTGTGTTCCACCTAGCCGAGGGCGAAACGTCTTGTGGTGTATAGCTACTTCTCTTTTGCAATGTAACTTTCGGTTGAAGAAAAAAAAATTTTTTTCTGAATTGATTGCTTATATGCCAACCGTCGCAACCGATGAATTATTTGGATCAGGTTTTAGAAGGAAATTATTGAAAAATGATGAGTCGTCGTTTGATCGTGTGATGTAGGCATTGATGAGAGCAATGTGGAGATAGGATGCACAAAGTGATAGAATGTTGCACTACATATGCTTCACCAATTTGATAAGCTGGATCACTAAAGCGCTGTTCTGTATTGGAGGCGCATAATTTGCTTAGAAATGTATAAAAAATGCAAGCTGTTCAATCGCGGCAAGAATTTTCGTTGTGGTCAACATGCAAGCTTGCATCTTCTCAATTACATAGTCAAATGTCATGCTTTAATGATAGACTGAAACATGCTTTCGACACTAGTCAAATTACGGGTATCCTAACAATCATAACACACTTTTTGGATTATCTGTACTTCTTTGTTTCCTATTAGGGGATTGATCAAAAGGTGGACACACGCAGCATATTCATAAGAATGAGAAATTGATCATGTAATTTATAGACTGACCTACCTGCAGAAAATTCCATATTTTTCAGCATGTGCTTCATATACTGCTGCTCTCTGAAAAATTCATATCGGTAAAAACAAAGCAACATAACCTCGTCCCACTTGTAGTTGATTTTTTAAGTCCATGAGGCGTTTCTGACATTCTACTGCTATCGAATAATCACCAAAATTTCATTCACGTGAAACATTTTTCCGCATTTTCTATTTTGTGTACGTATGCTGCCATTATTTTTAATAGTAATGTAGCCGATGCATTTATTGCACATAGAGTGCAAAACAGGAATAAAGTGCGTGTTGCTGATGTGCCACCACACAAAAATGCGAGCGAGTCTGTCACAATCTCTGGGCATAGCCTACTTGTCTTAACTATGGTCACTATGAATTTTTGACACGTATGAAACTTCACATTGATGTAAAAAGCAACATCTGCGCTAACGACAGTAAGAACTCGCCACAGGGAAGTATTTTGCATGTTCTTAATAATCAAATCAACAACTTATTGACTGAGCAATTCACATGCTGGTAAGAAGAAATAACGTCTTTCAACTCTGAACCTGTCGATCAAATTAAAAAATCAGAGAAGTTCGGCAGGAGGTTTGAATATATTCTCACTTTGAATATTAGAACATGAGAACATTGAATATTAGAACATAGAGCTGTGCATTTAAAAATCATTTTCTTTTCAGGTCGTCCCCGTGTGTATGTCACCCAGGCGGATCAAGCTGTTGTAGAAACTAGGCAAGCATTTCTTCGATGTGAAGTCAAGGGAGAGAACTTTAAGATTGTTTGGATGAAAGATGACGAAGAAATAAAGAATAATACGAGATTTATGAAACTGAAGAATGGTACTCTGATCATCAAAGATGCTGAGGCAAGTTCCTTTTTACTTTTGTGCATTTTTGTTTGTATTGAAAGCATGAAGACAAATTCAGAGCTAAATATTGTGCAATTATGCACCGGTAATCATTTTAAGCTGGGTTATGAGGGAATTCACTGATAACAAAGTTCATGTTGGTCTAGTAACTGTAATGTCTTCCTGTATCAAGTAGCAATGTTGTGAAATCGTTGAGAAATCAAAAGGATTGGCGAATTCGACCCGACCGCCTTTTGAATGAGAGCATTCATTATGTCATTGCTACAACACACCCTATTTCAATCCACCAAACAAACGTGGGAAGAAGCATTTACTATTCAGTCCAATAATTATGACGAATGTTATATAAGAGAATATTAGATATGCGTGACTGGTCTATGGTAAATTTGTCCCCAGAAAATCCCTTGCTGACTTCAACACTAAAAACTTTTGACTTTTCTTTGACGTTTTTGCATATCCTATACATGTCCTTGTATTCAACAGTCTCATTCTAAGACGCGGGATAATTAACCTTTATCCATTTCCGAAAATCCATTTCAGAATATCTTTTTTAAAAAAATATCTTAACTGTCGCTATGTGTTCCACTTCTGCGACTAGTGCTGTGTTTCAGATAACGTAATTCCCTAAATTATGTAAGGCAGAATTTTCAACACCAGTGATCGAGGTAGATTTAACGAACATGCAACGTTTGCGCAGTTTGACGGATAATTTGACAGATTTGATATTACAGACATGATGGAAATGTCAAACTACAAGTTTTCTACAAAGTGATCTGCTCTTGGCTTTAACAAGGCCAGATGAATTAAAAATGGAGAGATGAATTTGCTGCATTCCACGTGGATGCTGTATAAAATGAAGGTAATCAATTTGATTGATATGAACAGTGATCGCTATATTTCTTCCTCTGCCATAAATGTCTATCACTGTCTTAATGAAACCGAGGATAACCTAGTTGCTAATTTATTATTTTCATCTACAATATCCGTCGTCGATTGGCATACTAGTGCTTGACAGTGTCTTGATTAACATTTTTCCTCAACCCGTTTACTGCCATGATTATTTGGTTCTCGCCGATTTGGAGAATAAAAAACGTATCCAAATTAGCTGCCATTGCAATCACTGCCAGGGAAAATTATTTCTTATAACCGTACTTTCAAGCACAATTACGCCACACACTGTCATGAAATATGTCACTTTTGCTGAAGGAGAAATTAATTGTCAATAAAAAACGCATAATTTTTTATGCACGTAGGAACCAGTGTTCTGGGAAAGTTTCAAGACAGAATGCTTTGTTTAGGCTTAGATTTTGATTTCAGAAAATTTGTCTCATAGCTTATTTTACAAAATGTTTTTTATTTGCATCTACCAACTTCATCTTGCAATAGAGTGATTGGGAAAATTCTATGGTTGCATATCGTGCACTAACATGGATCCATCCCCATAACGATTAAAGTCACGAAGACATCCACCTTGCTGTTACGGAGTAGAGAAAATTACCGATACTACAGAAGTTACGTGTCAATTGCACTTCTAAGTATGCATCAGAAAAAATAAACTAGATAAAACCGGATAGTGATATCAACACTGTTTCATTAATAAGCACAATGAAATGGATATTTAGTTAATATGTATACATGGAGGGGCACAGTCATGCAGGGGCAGAGATCAGAGCGATGTGTGGAGCCAAGCTGAAGGACAGGAAGAACAGCACCATCTTGATGGACATGTTGGGCTTGAAGGAAGAGATCGGAAATTTGGCGAAGGCAAGCGGGGTACGGTGGTACGGTCACGTGCTGAGGAGAGAAGATGACAATGTTCTGCAGAAAGCCCTTCATCTTCAAGTTGAAGGAAAACGCAAGCGAGGACGGCCCAAGCGTATGTGGAGAAATCAAGTAGAGGAGGAGATGAAGAAGGCCGGCCTGAAGAAAGAAGATGCCTTGAATAGGTCTAGGTGGCGTGAAGGGGTCAGAAAAATTTCGCTGCAGTGAGGTAGATCCGGCCATCCTCGCTTGTCGGGGACAAAACCGGATTCAAATTGGCGATGATGATGATGATGACATGAAGCTTAAAACAAAAGGAATTTCGATTTCCAGCATTATTTGCATCATAAAAGAGATAAAGTCAGCATAATGTGTCTTGTCATCTGAGAATGACAAGTTCACGAAAATTTTAAACGCCGTACAGTTCAATTCAGCAATGAATCCTTCCCGTTCACTTCACGCTCACCGTTCCCTTACCGCTCATTTCAGAAGCAGCTTTGAAAATTAAATTGGATTTCACATATATCAATCCATTTAATTATTTCATAGCTTCTTCATGACAGGTCTATATGCATTTTCAACGTAGGATGCTGCGACCTAGAATGTTACTACAACGTGGAGAATTCCTAGGCTGCAAGTACCCTACCAATATATTATCCTCATTGACCCTGATGGCAATTGTATGAGAGGATTACCAGTGTAAATATCTAGCAAACATCAATCATAAAACAGGTCTACTGCTGTTGTCGAAAGCTAAATTGCAGCTAAATGGGACATACGAATTTTACATGTGTGGTACAAAGTAGCCTATGATTGTTGATTGTCATCAACGTACATGTCGGTATACTTTTATTTTGGTCATTGCTAAATACAAAGTTTCCGTTTGAGTAGATCTCTCAGATCTCAAATGTTGGCATTAATCTAAATTAGAAATTTTTCACTATTCACTATCATTCCTCCGTTTTGCCATTGAACAGCTTCAAATTGTTCTTCACTACGAAGCCGAATGCTCATGAGTTCAATAGAATAAATACGGTATGCCTTCTCCATAAGATTCCATGTTTGATATTCAAATACGTCCCGGCACGTCACCACGAGCGCTTTTTTTATTATTTCGATGTGCTGTCAATGCATGGTTCACTATATGTTTCCATATTCACGACATGTGTTCGGACCTGAAAATATAGTTGGCTACTGATTTATGTCATGTTTACTGGTTTTCCCTTGTTGCATTTGTCTAAATGTTTCAAATTCTGTGCCAGAAACGTCAACATTTAACATTTCTGAGAATTCTGTATTGTGCACATGCGTCATCATAAGATTTGAAGACACAAATTTCTTTTCTTCCGGTTTTGAATAATGTATTGAAACGCTTTGCTACTTACTGAGGCTAAATTTCGATTGACAGTGCAGAAAATATGTATTTCGAAAATTGCATGAGGCAGCTCAGATAATCTCACATTTTTTGTATTAGCAACTGATGCAATAAAGAGTTGAATAAACACAAAAAGTTATTAATACTATATACTAGATTGATTAAACAACTTAATATGTTTTCGGAGTAAAGAATGGATTCTGTACTAGAAGATTCAGTGCAATTTTAGCATTGTTTATCTATGATTACCAGAGTTTCTTCTACATGCATTTTGATGTTATAATTGCTTATGCAGATGACAATTGAACAATAGATTTGTCATTCCATGGTCCTTCCTCCTTATATTCTAGCTTGCGGACGCAGGTACCTATCGTTGCTTAGCAACTAATAAAGCAGGACAAGATGAAGGAAAAGTAATTCTCAATATCGAATCAGTTCCAAAATTCGTACTGGAACCACAGAATACTACAACTATGCGCGGAAAGACAGTTTTGCTTCCTTGTCGATCCGATTCGTTTCCACGTCCTACTACAAGCTGGTACAAGGACATGAAAAATCTGGTTCTCAACAATCGCCATACTGTCTTGGGCAATGGCAGCTTGATGTAAGTGTTCATTGTCTAAAGCTCTTCAAAACAAATGGTCAATGGGTAGTAGGATAGTTCAATTCGTCGAATGACGGTAGGAAAATGTAGAAAGTTGAACATCACTCCCTACCATCCTTTAAAAACGGAAAAAAGTAGATTGCAGTTTTCCTCATGATTTGTAACGGTTATTCTGTATACTTAAACTGTCTTGTCATCGCCAAATATCAGTAATTTTCTATATCCAATGGTCTACGGCTTTGAATAGTGATTTGAAGTAGAATTGTCAGGAAACAGTTCGTAACATCTACGTCACATAAATTATGTTACATCTTAGGTACACGTTCTATATAATGTACTTCTTTAGATTGACAAAACAATTGCTTCTAGAATCAAAATCGTCAAAATTGACGTAATCCTGATAAAAAAGCCGACCGGCATAAAAAGTAGCCGGACTGTCTGCCAGCCAGCCATTCACTCACTCCACGATTTAAGGTCCATTTCCCCTCGTGTTTCTAGTGTTGGACATCGTCAGCAAACGTCGGTCCGTTCTGATGGCGGTTCTCCACGCGTTCCGATCTTGAACGTCGATACGCCTAAGGTTTAACGTCTATAAGTAGGCTCACACGTTGTCGCACCACCTCTTTTTCGGTCGTCCCTTTGGCTTGCGTCCCTCTACCTCCAGAGTTATCACTTTCTTTGGCCAGGAGTCCTCTTGTATTCTCTGCACATGACCATAGCAGCTGAGTCTTCCCCCTCGAATGACAACTTCCAATGGTTGGATGCTAAGCCATCTCCTGAGATCCTCAGTAGGAACCCGATCAGCTAGCCGTTTGGAACAAATCCACCTGATCATCGCATTGTCGCTGATGCTCAAACGATTAAGATCCTCTATAGTGATTGGCCACGTCCCAATGGCACAACTCATCACACTTCGCACACACATGTTGAAAACATGGCCTCGACTTCAGAAGGGAATGCCGGCCTTCAAAAGTTTTGACCAGGACTGGACCGGCGGCCTGTGTTGCTAAAGCCAACCGGGCGTCTTCAACTCTTGCATACAGCATCAATGAGGACTGAGAAGAGATATTCAAACTGCTTTGAACAGGAAAAGCTTCATGGATTCATGATGCTATGCTCCAGTGTTTGCTCACAGTGCACACATCATGGAAGTATTTTCATGTGAGCATAATACTCTCTCTAAAACCAAATAGTCTAGAAACTATATTAAATGAAAAGGCTTATGATCTTTTCGTCTGGAAAAACATTCAACTGTACAGACTGCTGAAGTCGAAGTCGTGATGATACAACAGAATCGATTTCTCAGAGATAAAGTAATCGCTTCCATAAATTTCACTTTCCATGATATCATTTTGCACCCGACTTTGGTAATAACGTGATTTTGGAGCGGATCATGACTGCGAGCATTATCAGAAATAATGAAATGATATTTTCCTCAATTCAAGCATTGTTTTTGTTTCCCAGGATTGTTGGAGCTTCAGTAGATGACGGTGGCGTGTATCAATGTGTGTCTGAGAACAAGCATGGTGAAGCCCATTCAAGAAAGGCAGTTTTGCGGGTCGTTGTGCACGGTGGATGGGGTAGATGGAGTGATTGGACAGCATGCAGTTTGTCTTGTGGTCAAGGTAAGAAGACGCGTACACGGAAATGCGATAATCCAGCACCACAGGACGGAGGACGAACGTGTGTAGGCCCTGGGAAAGAAACTCGTCGTTGTCTTACTTCTTTCTGTCCCGTTAATGGTGGCTGGGGACAGTGGTCTGAGTGGGACTTCTGCTCCACTACATGCGGTCAAGGAGTCAAGACAAGAAATCGACGGTGTGACAATCCACCCCCTGAGAATGGAGGCCGTGCATGTTCTGGTGACGTGATTGAGAGTGCACCTTGTATCTCCACGCCATGTCCTGTGGACGGTTCTTGGGGACCATGGATGCCATGGACTAGATGTTCTGTTTCCTGTGGACAGGGTTTGACCACCAGAAAAAGAACTTGTGACAATCCACCTCCGCGAAACGGAGGATTGCAATGTCACGGCTCTAGAGAGCAGACTAAAACGTGTAAACGAGGAACATGTCCAACCGACGGCCAATGGGGAGAATGGAAGCCATGGAGTGAGTGTTCACATTCTTGTGGAGGTGGAGTGAAACGACGAGATCGAGTGTGCGACTCACCTCCTCCATCGAACAATGGAAGGTATTGCAATGGAAGGAGAAGTCAAATTGAAAGTTGCAAAACCGATGTCAAATGTCCAGGTGAGTCCAGTATTTTTATGATTGCGTAAATTCGATGACATCTAAAGAAAATGACAACTGGGCCGTATTAATAAAGCTAAGATTAATTTTCCTATAGAATTAGATAGGGGTAGCGCTAGGCAAGTTGGTACTAGCAGTACTAGCCGATTCAGCGCGCATCTGCATTCACCACCTGCTTTCAACGCCCGACAATCGAGTCGTTAACAAAGTAAGTGTGAATGTCGGAGATCAAAGCAGTTTCCTTCATTCCCAGCTGTTAAAACTTATCATTTAGAGACTATAAAATATCAAATATGTTACAAAACCTTGATTGTGAATAGCGGCTAAGGTTTTCAATTCCGGGATCCAGAGATACCGGGATTATCGTCTTTTTACTGGATTCAGAATCCCGGGATCGGGATTAGGTAGCTGGCATCCCGGGATTCGTTAACACTGTTTTTAGGCAGTTAGACTGTATGAAGATGAAGTAACAATGGAGATATATCATTGTCGCAAATTGCAATATATTGTTATATTTGAATCTTTTTCCTTTTTCATTACCAATATTAGACCTAAGCTATCAAGAATACATCAGACACGATAGTCTTATGATAGTAAAAGTGTTATGAATAAGTTTTACTTATTCATACGTACATTTTTATCATATGCTAGAATTTATTTTCGCGTATCTTTGTGCAGCACACCAAAAATTGTTTACTTTCATTGATATCAAGAAATAAAACTATGTTCAGGCAGTCGAGAGAAAGAAAGAGAGAGCGTTAAATGCATACAAGCGCTCTTATATTTAATGAATTTTTGAAGCGATTATTGTACAATAGCGGTCTTTTACCAGACGTCACAAAAGCCGTGGGATTTGCATTTCAATTTGAAAATCACATACCAGGTTTTAATGTGGCAACGTATATTGTGTGCGATAACCAGATCTACTTATTGGTATAGTCTATGTCTGCATGTGAAAGGAAAACTGTCTTTCTGATATCATAAGTTGTATTGTACGGTAGAGTGGATACGTTGAATTTAAAACACACCTGGTATCGTTCAGCCTACACTAATCGAAGCATGCCATCAGTAAATGCATTAGGCTTGCTGATCCCCGAAATCGCAAAAAATCACGGGATCAATCCCGGGATCAGAAAAAGTCGGGATTTTGAAAACCCTAATAACGGTTGAATATTTCGATGTATGAAATGGGGCTCATTCCAATCGGCATGATCTTCCGATCTTTAATATAACATAATAATTAGCTAAATTTGAAAGTATAGAAACAGTGTAGAATACATTTCTAACAATATGTTGCCAAGTAAGTGACAGCATGACCCACCTCCTACCGCACACGATCGAGCAATGGCAGTCCAACTCAATGTGTAGTCTCAGTCTCATTATTTTGATAGGTATTGGAAAGTAATTCTTAACAATCAACATCTAACCATAGTGGGATCCTCTCATGCCATGATTGCTCTAATTATGAATTTAAAGTACGTATACGTTACAATCTGAGAATGAAATATCAGAAAATAAATCCTTCGAATTGTTTGACTTATTACATTGTGAACAGGTCACTACATGTTAAGACAAATAACCTAGCAATTACGTAGTTGACCATGCGGCGAGAGAGATTAGTCATTATCGTTTGTCCAAAATGGTAGCAAAAATAGCAGTTCCCTCGAGATACTTTTTATGGTCAGAGTTAGAAAGTAATAAGTTAAAATGGCTTTGACAGGGCCTTCGGCGTCCAGCGCCTTCTCTCGGTCGATGTAATTGGTAAAGTCGGCTTCAGCCGAAAATCGATAGAAAACATGAACTACCGCAGTACAGTCTGTCTTCACACTTCAATCACCTCACACTTGACGCACAACACACTTCTTAATATCACTCAACTCTTTATAAACCTTCACACAGGCTGCCGACTTTACCAATTACATCGACCGAGAGAAGGCGCTGGACGCCGAAGGCCCTGTCAAAGCCATTTTAACTTACTACTTTCTAACTCTGACCATAAAAAGTATCTCGAGAGAACTGCTATTTTTGCTACCATTTTGGACAAACGATAAACCTAGCAATTGATGAATTCATCAAATCTCAACAGATGTAACCATTAGCTCCAACGTCGCTGGTTCAAACGTACCCACGACTGATGATTCCCAACAGGCCGAAACATGTCTCGCAGTGGTTACATCTGTTGAGATTTGATGAAGTCACTACATACTACGACTAATAAAATTTAATGCATTATTGTAATTCCTATCTTGAACGTCTTTGATCAAATCATTCGCAGTGTCAAATGCATTGATTTGGAGTTTTCTTCTTACTTTCTGAATTTCTTCTGTTATTCTGAATTATTTCAGAATTACTTTCCAAAGCTTTCTGGAGAGAAAAATGTTTGTCAATTCATCGCCAATACATCTTGATTCTTATCAGGCTACTGAGATAAAAAAAATTGCAATTTGATTAATTAGCAATTTAAGCACACTTTTTCATCACAATTTCATTATCATACAAATTTATCAACGATTATGACTGTTAAGCAGTTTGAAATGAGTTTGAGATTCTAAAATAGCAAACCCACAATTCAGTAAATTTGAAAACTATGAAAATCATGGAATATTAGCACCGTTGCATTACCTCATACGCAAGCAATTACTATCAATGATAATCTATTTTGTCGTCATTAAGTGAAATTCATGAATAGGAATATTGGTTGTCTAAATGTTGAAAATAACTATTCATTCCATTTATTAGGACGTCTAGTGAAAAAGTGTAATGCATAAATATAATGTGTCGCTTAAATTCCTTTTTAGCGCAAAATTTATTCAGTTATGGAATAACTTTTATAATTGCAGTTTATGATTCGATTTCATTGTGAAGATATGTAAAATTCCAACAGATTCCATTTTTAGCATCTTATCTTTTTTCGGGGAGACGACACAAACGGAAGTGAGATTCACTATGAAATCTAACAACCTCCCGTCAGCTGCCATCAACTTTATGATTCGATATGTTTATTCAATTTAGAAAGATCATACACCATCTCGAAGCGAATGCGCTCAGCATTACTATGCTGTAAATATCACATTAGATCTTCTTTGATATTGTGCCTAACTATTCAATCTAGGATCATCCCTAGCAAAGTCTCGACCTTGCTAGGGAATTTGCCAGATTTCGGACATAGCGCTAGGGTAGTGCTAGGCTAGCACTAGGACTGCTACTACCTTTATTAGTACGACAGACGACAGCCTAGCGCTAGCTCTCAGACATAGTGCTATCCTAGCGCTCACCCTTTTGTTACCTTTATTAATACGGAAGTTGCTGCTAGGCTAGTTGGCAAACTACGTAGCTACATGGTTATATTGCAAACTAATAGACCTATCTGAACGACGAATACAAAAAAGGTGCAGAATATCAAGATACCCATTTCACATTCGACAAATTTGTCACCAATATTCTACCTATTGACAAACTCACGGAGTACAGTATCAAAGTCGATGCTGGTTATTTACACTTATCTACTGTTGATAGAGGAAATCAACAAGAGCTTTCCTATGTTACTTATGTCATCAATATATCGATATTTATTTTGAACATTAAATGTTTCTCCAATGCAGTGGATGGTGGATGGACTCTATGGTCCACTTGGTCACAGTGTTCACAGTCGTGTGGCGATTCCGGACAGATGACGCGGTCGAGGACATGCACCAACCCATCTCCTAAATATGAGGGAGAGATGTGTGGTGGTGACAGCAAGGAGATCAGATCTTGTAACAGGCGATCTTGTCCTACTGGGGTGTTTACTCAATGGACACACTGGTTAGCCTGTCCTGTAGCATGCGGAGGCGGCAAGTCTCACAGAACACGTGAATGCATGGGACCCGAGAAATGTGAGGGAGAAACGAAGCAAACGAAACCGTGCAACACAATAGCGTGTACCACAAGTGCACCGATGAAGCCTCCGACGACTGCTCTTGGACGAATAACAGGTGAGATTTACTATTAAATATCTTGCAAACTTTCACCGGATCATAGATATCGAAGATAACCGCAGATTTGAACACCTTATGCATTACATTTCTTATCAGTCGTTGGATTGATCAGTGCATTTCGAAACGACCCAAACTAGCTGGTGAATGTCTGAAGAAACTGAACGACCGCGGCTTCCTGCTTTCTTATTTCTATTTCTCATCTTGCATGATCAACCTACTTTCACGCAAGCTAGTTTCAATAATAGTATTTTCAACTGAGGATGCAAATCAATATATTTAATTATTCTATTTACACTATTTTCAATATTTTTCAAAAGTTTGCATTCAATTTTTCTTCGGACAATTGTTCGGCGTGGCACCATTAGAATCGTATTGATCTATTCTTTAGGTCCATAGCTAAGTAATGTTATTGATCAAATGAGGTCATCGTAGCTAATTGATGTTATCCAAAAAACTGTAGAAGGGTTCTTTAGAGTAAACATTGTGTTCAAGTGTGCTAATAGACATCGGATTTCAACTTCCAACATGAGCCTGATTTGCGCTACTTAATTATACACAAGAATGTAAATTCTTTCAGTGATTTACAATTGAATGTAAAGAATTTGATCGTTAGAAAGACTTCTCCTTTAAAGAACAAATTTATCTTTGTGATTGCAAATATTTCACGTGACATTTTCCTCCACAGGTTTCATCAATAATCTTGACATCGGTGTGGTTCTAGTCAATGGAGAGTGGGA
Source organism: Prostheceraeus crozeri (assembly GCA_907163375.1). Taxonomy (NCBI): domain Eukaryota; kingdom Metazoa; phylum Platyhelminthes; order Polycladida; family Euryleptidae; genus Prostheceraeus; species Prostheceraeus crozeri. The sequence continues at coordinate 98,325 of CAJQUW010001286.1, read as the reverse complement.
TAAAAGTCCGACACGCAAACGTGTGGATTATAGTGTGCGGCTTGAAAGAGTACCAGACGCGTTATCAGGTTGCTTCCAAGCTATGTCAGGAGCGCTATCTCCAATTCTTTGGCTTGGGGCCTATGAAGTAGACGGCGCATCCAATGGTTACTCAGTGAATGGAGGGAATTTCAGAAGAGATTCTGAGGTCCATTTCGCCTCTGGAGCTGTCCTAAAAATGACTCACCATGTCAAAAACTCAAATGGACAAATGTCGCTTAATACTATCGTCCGTGGAAGTTGTCCAGAACACATCAAAGGACGTGTGTCTCTTCTCAAGTATGTGGAAAAATATGTCCAAATGAAGCCTAGAGCTATTTATGCTCAGTCTTCAAATGTTTATCAAGTTGATAACAGCAATCATCCTTACGCATGGAATCACACAATTACATACTCTGAAGGTCAACCACAGAAATACATCACTCAGAAAATGGTAGTCGAGGCTATTTCAGTGAGTTATGACCGACCGATACGCCAAGTTAACTTCAAAATGAGTGCTATAATGGCTGGAGAAGGCAACAATTGTCCCAAAGGGTTCGAAATTATCAAAGACAAATATTGTCAAGGTAAGAGAACTGTATTTAGAAAGCTCCTAAGTGTAAGGCTAGCAGTAACACCGTCTTTCACTGTAGACAACAAATTGGAGATTGGTCCTCTGATTTTGATATTTATGGTTCCAATCATGAGTGTACCCCTTATGACGTCTCAACTTTACAACTAAGACAGATTCAATGTTTCTTGATATCCAACTTCAATCAATTTACACGTCTGGAACGGAGCAGAGGAAACGATCATCAGGGACTTAACCTGGCTGAAAATGTTGTAATTGAAATATACATGTATGCTCCGAAAGAGCAGCCGCTCGGGGGCTTAACTTAACTACCCGCAAAACGGGTAGTAGACCGCTATTTCGGTCTATTTTTCAACTGCTATATCTAGGTTGGCGGTCAGTTGATGATCTATCAGAGGGTTGCGGACTTTTTTCAGCATTACAGTCTAAAAGTATTAAGAAATATCGCTTGTATGTGCATGTCTGTTGCACCTATAAAACTGTCACATAGGAAGATGCTTTACTATATTACCGACTCATTGTTTTATGACTGAAACTTCATATGATGCTAAATGCATATTTGACTGACATTCAATGAATATTTCACAGAAATATTCAATACATACTTGATCAATTTTTAATACGTCTAGTTATAGGCATTATTGACAGTAGCCATTTAGACCTAATGCACCCGTATACTTGTAGGCTCAACGCTCAACAAGATGGTATGCTGCATCTAACTAGTACACTATGTGCGCAAGTTGACCTATAAAGAAAACACAATGACCTGCAACACCACTAGACAACATTAGATTGTTTAAACACACCACTTTGCTAGAAGTGAAAACTGATTCAAAACGATGGCACATGCAGGAACTTACTAAGTGGACAAAAAGAAATTTTCAATGTCTTACAGAGATAGGAAAAATAGTCGTGTGTTGCTTGCGGATTGCTGTGAATTCGCTCGAAATGCTCCCATCGCCACGATTCCTTCAGATTCGAAGGATCTGACACCGAAGGATCTGACATTCGAAGGATTCAGATCATTGCGCTAAAGTTTTCTCGATAATGTTGGTCCTTCCGATCATCATTTGAAATTTTAGCAGGCACACGAAAAAACGTTCATAAAGTTCTCTTTAGAGCTTGAATTCAGCGTCTGTGTCTGCTTGCTGTGTGATCCGGTTGATAGCAGTCACTGAAGCTTCACACAATTTGGCGTGTTTAATGTTGAACTGGCTGCTTTTTTGTTCGAATGCTATGGTATTATCTCAGCAGATTGTGCCATTTCATAGGCATCATATGTTCCAATGCTTCCATTCTAGTCAAACAGGCATAGAAATCGACAACAATAAAACCTCTAGAACGGAGGTTAAGCTTCATGCAATACACAATAGTGGCACATAAATCGCACGCATTTTCACTTAGATACACTTGTCAACGGCTGTATCATTTGGTCAGAATCAGTCACATGTGTAAATCAGAGCTTTTCATTGGTTATTCATGCCCCAACTTAGTTCCCCCGGATGTGCCGCGACCTTGAGTCAATTTCCATTCTGGTCAACTTCAGTAAAACAATCTATTTCTATGCAAACAGGAGAAGAGACGGTGTTCTGCGAGCAACACAAATCGTGATTAACATAGCATGCATTTACTTAATGGTCAATCTATAGCAATTGTTAATAATGCAGAAGTCAAAGACACAGAGACACATGAAGAAGTGCCAATAGCACATCACATATCGGGCAGGCCTTGCACAAATAAGTAAGCATCTCGGTACTACTGCTCACCACCTGTGCTGCCGATATATAGGGAGCATCACTCTATTACGGGTGGCGGTCTAGCTCTGTTACAGGTATTACGGTAACTGGAAATGTTATCGATTTTAATGCATGTCGCTGGGTAGCACATAATCGTCTGAGAAAAGAAGGCGAACGTCCATACCGGAGTGTTGCTGGTGGGTCGGCTCAAAAAGAGAACTCCCTTGCTACTCGAATTGGATAACAATCACATTCATCGATCAATAGCTATATTGTGAATATAGCGACATACAACTAGCAGCGGTCAATACTGACATAGAACAGTGTGGTGTCATAGAGAGGTGTTCAATAGTGAGATCTGAAAGACAATATGAGTTAGACTGCATCATGTTTTCTCGCATATTCATATTACAGTTGTTCTTCGATAAAGATGGTTGCTATTTAATGCGTGAGGCGGATCTTCCAGGTCATATGTTTCAGCCACAGAGATAAATTGCCTGCGTGTTTGAATCTAGAGACCATATTCCTCAGCAATGATGGTCCAGAACTAGTCTTGAGGGGCACAAATGAGTTTATCTCTGTAGTTTGAGCTCAGACACCAACAAATCTCCGACAGATGCTCGGTTCCTCTCTGCGACTCCTGCGATGAGGTCTACCCAACATCGTGTGTTTAGACCTGTAAACTTTACAGCTACGTTAAATCCATAGAAATTCGACTTTTCGCTTTGTTTATATTTGCAAAACTAGAAAGAACAATAGCGGTTTCTTGATGATCAGGTCAAAGTAAACAAACACTGTGTAAGGTGAACGAAGGTTCAAAACAAGACAATTGACGCAGGCATGTCTTTGTTCTCTCATAGCAGCTGCCGATTGTTTACCTTCATTGTTTGTGTACTTATGCGGAAATGAGAAAAAATATTGAAGAAGTTTGAAGAAGAACAATTGAACTTATATGAATATAACTTACATATTCACACTCCGTACAACGCAAGGATTCTTAAGATACCAAACATGAACATTTTTGACGAGAAAGTGAGAACACAATATTTTCATCCAAAAAGGTCATGATTTTGTGATAACTTCACGATACCACTAATTCTTTATTAGTTCACCGCTTTTGATGACCTGTATATCAAACGACAGCTCCGAAAATGCTCTTTTTCCCCGTGCCTGACTCATTCTCATACTCACATGTTTTCCTTTTGAAAAATTGCGATTTGTAAATTGAGTGAATTTCTTATTTTGAGCACTGCTTCACAGAAGCAATAACGGATGCAATTCTATCACATCTCATTTTAAAGCTGAAAATGCAAGCTCTCGAATGTTGTATGGCACGTTCTTGTGCGGTGTGATGGGAAGTCATGTAAATCGATTGAACTTCAGCGTAGTTTAGGTGGTCCGTTTTTTATGATCAGCTCTGTTATGCTAAGAGAAATGGCAATAACAGTAAATATTTGCAAAGTACACTGAAAAACTGCAAGTCAATCGCATAGGTACCGCTGGCGTGACAATGCATTCCACGGCGTGTTATTGCTTTCAATGTCCATGATTGTTCTGGTCCTAGTGTTGGATATACTGCTGAATCCCTTAGGGCGTTTGGTAGTTGGAGTGTTTAGAAAATCTCGTGCAGCCGGCAAATCGTTTGACTCATTGGTCTTGACTGGCTTAATTCCCTGAAGTTCATCAAGTTGGGTTCGGTAACCTTCGGGTTTCAGCATCACTCCTCTACTGAATCTCTGTTGTAGGCAGAGCCCCAATTTGGGGTTCCGCAAACACTAGGACATGTCCAAAATAGTTGGGACGCCTGAATTTCATTCGGAATATTGTTGTTGTCCAAATGAAACTCTGTCAACTTTGTTGGCAGTATTTTTCATTTTGATGGTCTTTTCACAAAATGGTCTTAAAACCGTTTTGATAAAACCGTACCAGAGAAAGCCACAAAATGGAATTTAAGCAACTGAAACGTTTTCAGCAACCTCTATGCCTAAAATTTTTCTGATTTTTAGCCAGAATGACAGTAGTCTCTGACAGCTCGTGGAAGTTGATATAAATAGGCATACTTTCAAACTGTCAGACGCTATTGAGTTTTGGCTAAATATTTAACAGAAATGTGGGTTTTAGATATTGGAGAAATCGTTTTTGATATTAAAGTTGCATTTTGTGCTTTCCCTGGGCAGTTTTATCAAGAACATTTTGACTTGACACCCACAGTGCTTGTTTGAAAAATTTATATATTTTAATTGATAAATTGAAATTAACATCCTCGTTTTGCCTTGAACCGCAGTAACAGACTAATGATTCTATTGACATTTCTATCCTAACATTTCTGCAACTAGGAAAACATTTCAAATTCAAAGTCATTGGATATCGTAAAAGTTAACACACCTATGAACTTCTAGAAACCGCAAAATTGTTATCCACGATCAAATGCTTTAACTGATACATCTCATTTAAAATTAGCTGGAATTTCACTAATCTACAACTTCTTATAAAATAGGGACCTTCATTTGACTCACCCTGTACATGAATGATTTTGATGCAGGACTGCTTCCATTTTATATTGCGCATCCGAGGAATCAGTGATTGAAGTGTGAAAGAGAAAGCTAGTCATTACAGTCGCAAAGAAATGGGTCGGTCGATCTACTCAAAAAAAATTCAATGATTTCAAACTTTTCATTTCATGAGTTATGCAAAATGTCTGCTAATTTTCAGATAAAGATGAATGCACCTCAGGTGAGCACAAATGCGCGCACAAATGTTTCAATCAGCCGGGCGGATATCGCTGCGCATGTAAAGATGGCTTCAAATTAGGGGCAGATGGCCGCTTATGCAAAGATGATGATGAATGTCTGCGAGGAACACATACCTGCAATCAAAGAAATCAGCAATGTATCAACACAGTTGGATCATTCAAATGCATTTTCAAATGCGGCGCTGGACTTCGAAGTTTGTCAAGCGGTCAATGTATTGGTAAGTAGGTGACTGCAGCTGGTAAGATAAATTGGTTTTAATTATTGATTGTGGTTCACTTCATCGACGGGGTCATTGGATGGTCATCTATGGATGCATGATGCTAGAGCCAGTATCATACACCTGTCGATGAAGTGAACCATCACCGAATTATATAGGCCTTATATAAGTCTATGTGCAACATAATAGATGAGGAACTTTAAAAGAAAAGGTTAGTTTTTGAAAGAACAGAATCTGAACTAGAAGCACATTGAACGAATACAATTGGCGGACAACAAAGAGTGTCAAGCAAGAGATGGAAAAAATATTTGATTGCATTTATTTGATTGATGAAATATCTTCAATTCAATTGATTGATTGGATCAGGTGTCAACTATTCCAATTAATAGCACTTCATTTTTTATCACAAGTCAAAAAGCGATTTATTAAACGATTGTTATAAGCTATACAGTATAATATTTCGGTCTACACAGTCGATAATATAATATTCTGTATAGGCCTACTCGTATTAAAAAAGAAGAAAAGCTTGATTATAGGATAATGCGAAACTTGTTCTTAAGTAGCGGCAATAAAGTAACATGAATAAAGTTCTCTTATTTGCAAGACTTGTCATAATTGTGATAGCTAATTTCTCTCTGACTGAAGCTTTAATCACAAGCAACCAAAATTATTGAGAAGTAAGAGTGCTATCTGCATAAAGATCCACATGGTGCAAGCACTGACTAGGATCATGAATTATCCATTATTCTAGTCAGTGGATGCAAGGGATGATAAAATTCCCATCATTTTGTGAACGTCATTCATAATTGACTCCTTACTTAATACCTCTTTTTTATTCTATAAGTTTGGCACTTGTCAGCCAGTTAGTGGTTAATTAGAAGTTTGATAGTTGTGAAACCGAATTAAGTACTTTGATGGCTATTGATTAGCAAATACGATGATCATTGATGTACCTTTCTTCATTTTTATCTCTTAAAGTAATTTTTGGCGAATGTTGTCATTCGTAGTTTTTACTTAATTTTGAAAGAATAATTAAGTTAATAAGAAAACCTCTTTCTGTGATAATTAGCACATATCATCGATGGAATTTTTTCCACAAAATAGTCTCTTCATACTTGCATCCTTCCATCATTCCCTAATGTAATAACCTTTCTTATTATTTCTTAGCAAAAAATAATCAAAAAATATCATCGAATCGAGTCAGATATTCATCTAACTTAATAAATGACTCCCTTTACGAGACAGAATGTTGTCTAAGTCCCTTCTTCAATGTTGTCATTGCATTTTTACTTTTGTAAGCCTTATAATAGTTATATCTAGCATGACTAATTAGCATATATTGCCTGACTTGATTATATATAAGTATGAATGCTTGCATACAGCTAGAATACAGCATATATATCCGAGCGAGGCGATGAATGTTATATTTGATATGTTTCGCTGTATAGTCAGACATGAAGGAATAAAGTGCATTTTGTCGAAGATCAGAATGGTGTATGCGTGTAGTCCATGTTGGATTCGAAATGTTTTTTCCTTATGTTGTAGAAATTTGTGTTGATGATTGTTTGATAAAGAATCAGTTCCTCAGGATTTGGTTTTCTTGCAAGCGTATTTTAGTTAGAATTTACTCAATACATCTACCACGTCTGTGAAGAAGTGAATCAGAGCTCCTGTTTGTATTTCTCTGTTTTTGTTGGAATATTGTATGTATGATTACGATGGTGGTGGTACAATCTTCGGATTTGGCAAATGAATTCATGATTTTGATTTTCATTCTTTTTAATGATGTTTAGCAGATATAAACCACTTCGATGTCAGAACTGCAAGAAAAAATCCCCACAAGTACAGAGGTCACATTTAACTTTATATTTGACGTCAGGAACTTGATGAGACATTGCATTTTCAGTATACAATTTTTCACTCAGAATTGGCGGATTTCCAGCATATATACTTGTAATGCTATTTGCATATTTTCCTTTAAGAAACTACAAAAACCATTGGAAAGAAGTTGTACATAAATATAATCCTATTTCCAAATTCTTGCACTGTTCTATATCTCAAAGTTCATCGTCTGCTTGAGATGTAATTTGAACTCCCGAGATAAAGCAATTGATTCATGGCTAGCATATGAAATTCCAGCCGTCTCGTCTGGTAATTGACTAGCGTCGCTTGTCATGATGGCAAGCTGAATAAAATGTCGACCAACAATAGTCCGTTTTATGACATGTGAAATCACCAATTAAAATTGTGGAAGACGGTGCCGTTCATTTTGTTGTAAGTGTCAGTTTAAATTATTGTCAAATATTAGTAGTAAGCATTAGACCTACATGTATGTATGATTGAACTTTTTAAGTCTGAGTCTTAGTTAGTTACGTAAAAGTAATCTTTCTCAATAACTTATTGGTGAAGTAAATTACCACAATGTCCTTGATAAGAAGTAAATAAATTCATGCAGACTACCTTGATCAAGTTTCGCGGTCGGTGTTTGTTTCTTTTGAAAAAACGGCACACATCATGAACATCATATACCAAGGGCAGTATCAAAAAACCGTACTTGAAGATGCATGTGTGGAATGGCACATTTGCAATCAGATGCTCCACAAGACCAATGTATCCACCAAAATCAATTTTCTGTGCGGCATATCGGCATCGCACATTATACAGCATATGCAATAGCATTGAATTGTACGAGTACACTGTAAATCGCTGGATACGAAAATTTTCGGTATGCATCCTTCGTATGTGATTAATATTGAGCGATTTACAATGTATATGTAGGGACCTACCAGCTTACTCTATGAGAGACAAAATGAGGTATCAATGATTGAAATATTTAATACTCTCTGATGAGGGTGTTCGGGATTCGGGACGGGATTTGGGCTCGGCAGCGAGGTTCGGGATGAGTGATCGGGATCGAGATTCAAGACGGGATTTACTTTCGGGAATCTGGATATCCCGAAACTTGTAGTTTTCATATTTGACTTTCTGTTCAATCATAAGCTACCAATCATAGTCATCTACCAAGAAAAATCTGACTGACCAAATGCAAACAGAGAAAGTGTGGCAAACAAATCAATGTTTCTACGGATGTCAGCCGAAGGTCTACCATCCCATTTTTGAACAAAACATGGACTAATGAAACCAATCGACGTTGAGAAAACATCAAACAAGAGAGGACCCGAGCTGAATCATGTCAACTGCGACGAATTCATTCCTCCTGCAGCAAAGCGACAGTACTCAATAACTGAGCTCGCTTCTCAAGCATTGCCGAGTTCTACCGTAAAAACATATTCGAAAGCAAAACAACGACTCCACGGAAAAGGAATAGACGCTGTCATTATTGAATTGTCGCACAGCCGCCATGCAGCATTTTTTAACGTTCTGTGGATATATTGCACCCAAACATCAACAGAATGCTGAAGAACTTGATAACACATATCAACTTGCAGTTGATGAGCTGAAGCCTCGGTTGCAAAATCTAAATGTCTGTCATCAACTTCATAGTAGACTTATGAACCGACCCCGTAAATTCAGCGAATATGCTGATTGCGGCGAATTTTATCGAGAAGAAAAACGACTTTGTTGATATCGTCAGTACAGTTATAGATTTCACTGGGGTAGGACCACAAAATTTGATTGTTTATGTAGTATGCTGTTAATAACATTGACTAGGAAGATTTTAATTTGGCAAACAAACTGATTTTGTAACAGCAAGGTTACTGGCTTCTCATCGTGACTTCAGTAAGCCTACTCTTGATTCTCATATATGTTGATAAACAGAGACGAGAATTGTATCATGTAGATTGATAACGGTGGTAATCGATCAAGAATCAAGGACTTTGCAAAATTTGTTTTGAGAGATAGCGGCATTATTTAACGGTTTACATCGATACGAGATGATGATACATGCAGAAATATGATAAGATGCGCTTTGTTCGTACAAGGGGCAACAAAAAGAATGTGACTGAATTTTATGTAGCATAGCTTTCCAGACGGGATCGAGGTTCGGGTTCGGGATCGAGGGACGGGATCAAGATCGGAGTCGAGGGTCGGGATTGCGGTCCGGGACGGGATCAAGGATCGGCATCGAGGGTCGGAACGGGATCAAGGATCGCCATCGAGGGTCGGGACGGGATCAAGGATCGGGATCATCCCTAACCCCGATCCCGAATGGCCTTACTCTCTGAGTATGAGGTCCTCATGAGCATATTGATTTCTCATTTGTGCAAGGTGGCCAAGACATGTACATGTTACCAAGACAGTCAAGGTTAAGATTATGTGACTTTGTGTCCCATGGACGCTTGCAAGGTGTTTGACAAAGCTTTTCCGTATTTCAAAATATACAAACGCTCTTATGCATGAAGTGCACTATTGTGTATCAGCTCTCTTCGAAACGGATATGTTAATTTATGAGGAATTTAAAGATTTGTAAGATTAAAAAGATTTAAAGATTTCTTGAGCAAATTAAGTCCATGAAGATTCCTGACGGCAAAGTAAAGAATTTAGTGTGACCTAATTGCGAATGATCCAGATTGATGCTAAATCATGACTAGACGAATATTTAGTGATGATCTAAAGGTGCCGTTCTAACCTCATTTGTGTTCAGATATCGACGAGTGTACGGAAAAGAAAAATGTTTGTGGTGGAAGAATATGCAAGAATACTTACGGCAGCTATCGTTGTATTTGCAAACTTGGATTTCGTCAAGTGGGCACCAGATGTAAAGGTGAGTTTACATAGGCCTACACAACAACTCACCTTTCCACCATCAAACATTATTTGAAGAGCATATTTGTGTATCAATGGATTTGATTGATGAACACTGAAGCATTCCATCCAAAAAATCAAAATTTTATCATTTACATGATATCTACTTTTTGTTATCATGTGCAAACTTCGATAAGTTAGTGCAGCACCTTGTTTTGAATATCATTATATTGTTATAGCTCCTTCTGATGTGATAACATGGAATTTGCAGGCCTGTTTATAGATGACATGAAATACATGTGTCACTATTTTATTTAATTTATGCATAAATATGCAAGAATCTGATATCTAGCTGTAAGTTGCTGAATAGTAATATACTGAAACCGTTGCAGCAATTAGCGATATTCATAACAAATGCATTACTTATTAATGGTATATTATCAGAAATTATTATTACATGTAGCTACAATTGCTACCGCATTTTAACAGTCTTTAACTTAATTTATCCCATTTCAAATTAATTTTCAAGATTATATATATATATATATATACTCGTATATATTCAGAAAGGAAAAACAATTTTTCTTTGACCGGACATGTTTCAATGTTCAATACATCATCATCAGCGGTGGAGTAACAAACAGAGACAGTTCATCTTTCTTAAATATCAAGTCACAACACATAATTACAGTTCACAAGGCTTCACAGTCGCACTTTCATACAATAAATCAATTGGTAAAACCTAAAATCTTAAAATCGAGCAATATGTACATACTATTTACAAAAATTAAAAGGCAGCATGTACAAATTTACAGATTTAGACAGAGAGTATAAGAGCCATTCCTTTCATTAGCAAGATTGTCATTGCTTTTTATCAAAATTGATTCAAGAATAAAGGGCTGATTGCTTTTACCTATTATCGAAAAATTTTCTATTTTAGGGCTATGCGGATGAGTGGACACTTCTGTGGGTGAAGGGTACCCCTTGAGGTGTTCAGAAATCCGAGTCGAGAGATGGCGCTTAGTGGCGCCGATGTACCGCATATTACAGCGGTGACAGGAATATTGATATACAATAGATGATTTCAATTCACTCGGAATTCTGTCTTTATTAGGAAATTGAGTAATGAGCTTTTGAATTTTAAAAATCGGCCGAATTTCGATATTCGCCGGAAGAAGATTGTTGATGGAACGAATTTTATTACGAACTGTGAGGTCGTTGGCTTCTAAGAAGGATATTATCATTTTGAAGTTCGATAAAGGAAACGGTTTCCTTGTTGACAATAAAGAGAATTTCGTTCGGAAATTGAACGATATTCTGAAAGATGAACAGAAGTTCAAACCGTGTGTTTATGACAAACGTGCGAAAAAAGATCCGTTTATTTTAGAGGAAGACCGTTTTAACAGAAAGTTGCAAGCTCTGAAAAGCAAAAAGTTGATAAGTGATGATATTTTTCAGTCAATCAAGTCGAGTGGATCTCAGCCATGTAGGCTATATGGACTTCCAAAAGTTCATAAGAGCATGAGTGATCCGCCGTATCGGCCGATTCTGAACATGCGCAATTCCTACGTTTCTAAGTTCTCACAGTGGCTTGATTCCTTACTGAAAAAATATATACCCAAACAGTTTATTCTGAAAGACACATTCCAGCTTGTTGAAAAATTGAAAACCTTCTCAGATAAAAATTCTAACTCTAGTTATCGTGCTTGCAGTTACGATGTCACCAGCCTTTTTACCAACATTCCGGTAAAATGAACCATAAAACATGTCTTGTCCAGGATTGATTTTGGCAATTTCCCTGTGAAACGAGAGGCTTTAAGATCTCTACTTGAACTGGCCTGCTCCAACATTCTTTTCACCTTCGATGATAACCTTTACTATCAGGTGGATGGCATGGCCATGGGATCTTCTTTAGGTCCTACAATGGCCGCCTTCACCATGGATATGCTGGAATCCAAATTTACTGATTATCAGGGGCCATCTCCCAGGTTTTATGGGAGATATGTGGATGACTGTTTGGCTATCTTTGATAATGATGACCAAGCAAAAGCTTTTTTGGAATTTTTGAACTCTCTTGATGACAACATCAAGTTCACTATGGAATTAAGTAAAGATGATGAGATCATCTTCTTGGATACTAAGATTTCTTGTGGTTCGCAATTGGTGATTGATTTTTATTTCAAGTCAACCAACACTGGCATCTATATGCCATTTTCTGCGTATGCCCCGTTGACGTACAGACTTTCTGCGATGCGCTCTCTGTTTTATAGAGCGTTCAAAATTTGTTCGAACCGCAAGCTGTATGAAGTTTCTGCTAATGAGATTTCCAATATTTTTGCCGAAAATGGTTTTGATATCAAAACAATTAACAGAATCAAAGAGAAGGCCGAAAGGAGTGTTGAGAGCAGGAGCCAGCTCAGAGACTCTCAGCCAGAAACTGAGCAGTTACAGAAGAAAGTTGTAACTTGGTCCGTTCCTTTCATTAGCCATGCTGAAAAAGAAATGAAAAATAAAATTCGTTCCATCAACAATCTTCTTCCGGCGAATATCGAAATTCGGCCGATTTTTAAAATTCAAAAGCTCATTACTCAATTTCCTAATAAAGACAGAATTCCGAGTGAATTGAAATCATCTATTGTATATCAATATTCCTGTCACCGCTGTAATATGCGGTACATCGGCGCCACTAAGCGCCATCTCTCGACTCGGATTTCTGAACACCTCAAGGGGTACCCTTCACCCACAGAAGTGTCCACTCATCCGCATAGCCCTAAAATAGAAAATTTTTCGATAATAGGTAAAAGCAATCAGCCCTTTATTCTTGAATCAATTTTGATAAAAAGCAATGACAATCTTGCTAATGAAAGGAATGGCTCTTATACTCTCTGTCTAAATCTGTAAATTTGTACATGCTGCCTTTTAATTTTTGTAAATAGTATGTACATATTGCTCGATTTTAAGATTTTAGGTTTTACCAATTGATTTATTGTATGAAAGTGCGACTGTGAAGCCTTGTGAACTGTAATTATGTGTTGTGACTTGATATTTAAGAAAGATGAACTGTCTCTGTTTGTTACTCCACCGCTGATGATGATGTATTGAACATTGAAACATGTCCGGTCAAAGAAAAATTGTTTTTCCTTTCTGAATATATACGAGTATATATATATATATATATATACATACATATACATATATAATATCAAATTGACATTCAAAAACAAACTTGAGTGTTATATTGATCTGTTGACCCTAATTTGCTAATCATTCAAAGTATAGCGTGGGTTTTTACTGTACATGCCTTTTTGCTTTAAGTGCTTAGTGCCTTTTAGCATTCATGTAATGCTAATGTAACTCTACTTCCAATGTTCCAAGTATTCGTAGTCAGATTGTTATTCGCATTATAAAACTATCCTTTAGGGAATCCGCAAAACATGTGCTCATTTTCGAGATCTATTCTTCTTCACGAACGAGATCTTTCATACAGGCCTATGCCACTTTCATCTAAGTGCATTTCAAAAGATTAACATTACACGATCAACATGCATCAAAATTGAGCTTTTCTTATAATTTCGCATGGAAAATGATATAACAGATAACGCATTGACAATAAAGTACTTCAATTCGCGTGCAAACTGTACACATGTGCACCAACAAAATAAATCACGAAATTCTAGTGGGCATATTCTAGTATGAATTATTTTTCTTTACTTGCAAACTCAAAAAATGACCCTTACATTCTCTTCAACCTTTAACCAAAACATGCTCAAGAACAACATGTTCGCAGCTCAATTGGCTGTTAAGAGGATGATCGAATTCAATTCCGCTGTTTTCTAAACGGCGGAAATACATTCACATGTGCAATTTGAACATTTCATAAAATACGATATAATAATAACTAAAATCTAATTACCTCTATCCCTCTTAATTGCTGTGTGCAGAAATTTAATGCTTTTTTGTTGTTGAAAAAAAGTTGTATTTTCGTTATACATTATATGTAGTTTCAAATTCGTTCTTTCGGAGAATAGAAAAGGTTTTATTTCTTACCTTTTATTGTAACTATAATAGTCAAATCCGCTATGATTGCAATTCACTTGTTTTTCATTTACACACCAACATCTTTGGGAAGTCAATATTGAATAGTACATATGTGTAGTTGTGCTTGGTGTGGTGGACTTTACGCACTGCATGTCTAGGCTAATATAACACATTTCTCACACTTCAACACGCACATGTGTATGTTGTTATTTTCGCTTCTATGAAACGTGTTCTTACTTAACGATTCTCTTGAATGAAACATGCCCGTACTAAATGGTAATGGACTGCCTGGAAATTTGTAAACAGCTTCGTATTCGTTTCTTTCATCAAGTTAAATGTTTTTCCTTATTTAAGATGTTTCATATAAGTGGAAAATGCATTCCAATGGACCGTTGTATTGTCGATCTATCGTCCGTTCTTTGGGACCATAACGAAAGTAAATGGAGTGACAAGAAGCAAACACATCAAAATAGAAATCGATTAGACAAGGTTAAAACAAGATATCACAAGGCATCTATCATGACAAACATGGTATCACTAACAGTGTGGAAAATCAACACATTTCACAAATTTTAAAATATCACGAAAGCCATAATAAACAAAACTAAAGATGAAATGCGTACGTATGAAGATAGAAATCAGCGACGAAAATATGCATCAGAAATAAAGACGATAGTAAAATGATGAATAATCAGATTACCATCAATATGAATACCTTTTTGACTTCTAAATCATCCTGCAATCCTGTGCTTTCAGAGGCACATTCGATAAGTGATTGACTTATCGATCATTTGGTCAATCCCCGAGATTGTAATTGAAATTCGGCAGGGAGGGAATCACACCGTCAAAGCCATCAGTCGCAGAGTAGTGACTTTTAGCTTCGTTTGTAATATTATATCCCATTTTTCATTGTAATAGCCGAAATTTACTAGCAAAATAAAATTTCAGGACCTTTCGAACAGTGTAACATCGTTACAAACCAGCGTTGTCAATTTAATTAAATATAGTCGAGCTGAACCGTGTACCGAGTTTTTCAGTCCTCAAATGTTTCATTTTCATAAGGCTCGGTGTATCAAGTTTAACTAGACCCGACTTTCATGAAATTTACTGAAATAAAGTGACCTCAGGTATATTACAAAATATATTTGACTCGGTGCCTTTGTGGAAACCGGATATCCGGAAATGGTCGGAATGAGTCAAGATTAGGTGGGAACCTGGGAATAGTTACGAAATATGTACACGTTCTGACGTGAATCACTTTGAAATCACATATTTTAACACTAGAAGCACCAAAATTTTGTCACACCTTTAAGCACCAATGAGTGAAAAATGACTCACATCTATTTTTCTGGTATTTTGCGGTGTTTATCCAAGTGAATTGCTTTTATATTGATATTCATTGCAATTTCTCGTAATAAAGAGTGTTACTAAGCAATTTTACAAAAAATGCTGTGATTTTTTTACATTATAGGAGGGGATTATAATGGCCTAGCTATAATTTCATATGTAGAATTAAGAGAGAACAATCATCATGAAGAAATATCATTTAATGTACTTATCTCAACCATTTAATCCTAGGCTAAACGGCTAGTTTTAACACATCAATATACATGTATTCAATAGGACATAAACAAGTCAGTGGTCTACTTTCTAAAGTAGGCCTATTTACTTATATGTACATAACAACATATAACCAAAAAAGTTCTACTGAGAGCAAAGTTCAAATATTTTCGCATATGCTGCAAGTGGTAAAACACATCTTCGAACCATCGGAGTGCTTCCCACAGACATTCTTTGAGCACTTAAAACATTTGGTTGATGACATATTTGTACATTTCTGGATGAGGTGTGCGCTTGCGTGATTCACTCCTCTGCTTTTCTTCCCACTTGTCTTGACTGAGTTATCTCAGTCCACTGTGTATGGTCTTTTCCGTGGTAAGCAGTTGATAAAGTCGAAGCGAAAGTAGAAACACACTCGTCGTCGTTTGAATTATCTAGACATAATCCCATGCGCTGAGCTAAAGGAGGTGGAGTAGGACTTGATAAATCGTCGCTCATTTCTGATCAATCAGATGAATCACTTCCGCAAATGTCTTGAATTCCACTACTATCGGCTACTTCTGGTTCATCATCACCAGATTCAAAAGGATCCATGGATTGCATCACAATCAATGCTTGCTGCGCCGAATAACGCTTTGGACTAGCTTGCAGTTGCACTATGCAGGAAGATGTCTAGATAGGAATGATCAAAATAACGCTTTACAATGCAGAAAGACGACTGTGACAGCGCGTGAGTCATTCATGCTTTGTTCATAGTTCATCGATATCTAAGAATTTGCGAATAGAGATATGCTAAATGTGAAAACACATGTTAATTTGAATAACAACAATTCCGAATTGCAAAAATAGCCTCATGAGTCAAAATTGACTCAGCGGTGCTTATAGGTAGACCAGTCTTGATTTCAGTGGAATGATAAGAGTTATGCGATTATATCGCGTGGACACACAGTTGATATCACTAAAATAAAAGTCACCAAAAGGCAGGGACCTGACATTTAATTGAGAGGAGCAGAAGTGACGACAATATTCAGAGTGAGTCAAAAATGACTCACGGTGCTTCTCGTGTTAAAGTGCTATAATTGAAGTGCTCTCTTAACTGTCATCATGCATTTGTGAATTACAAAGCGAAAGACAATGCTAACAAATTGTTTTATGCACTTTACTTTATCACAACCATGAACTTCAGTTTAAAATTTGTAATGAAACAATATTTACTTGCAAATTTTCTCAATGCGTCAATAACATAATTGACATAATTAAAGTATACGCCACAGGTTACATGATGAGGCAATGTCTGAGCATTTCGTTAGCAGGCAACTCTCGTGACGTGCCGCGTTGAGATTGAAGATAAGAGTGCACCACATAGTTTTATACTGATTTGCGCAGTCAAGAAAAGCTGGTGCACCAAAGTCTAAGATGATTGTCTTTCTGCACTCATTTCATCAATTGCTTTCTTTCTAGAGACGGTTAGTTTCGATTGGTTCATTTGCTTTCTTTCATTCATGTGGCATTCATACCACAGTGTTATAGACCATAAGCGCGGATCAAAAAGGTAGATTTCTTTTTACATGTAGCTAAATCTAGCTTACGAGCTTTTTTATTTGCTATTGCTCGTACATGTGCAAAGTAACCGAGTTTAACTGTCTTTCACACAATTATTTTGCCAACTGTCCGAATAAAATCATCATACCGAGTTTTACTTGACTTGGTTTGCGGAATTCTTATAAAATTAATTGAATAATCATTTATTTTTCTGAAAAAGTAAGTTGACAACACTGCTAACGTGGCTGTAAAATCACAATGTTCAGACTTCAGAGCCTCGACCTCGATCGAATTTCTATCGAAGTCGTACTTGCCTGCTTGTATTATTGATAGCACACTGTTTCATCAAGCTATATGATAAATACTGTTATGTGCAATTGCTAATTCATTTTTTCTGATTTTCCTCTATTTTTATATATATTATGGTTAATTTGGTCTTTATTCAGTGTTCTTGTCTATTTAATTAAATGTCTTTATATTTTATACTTTGATACTTCATGGTATTCTATCTATAATTTTTCTGTCTGTTCTCTTGACAGAAGGACAATGAAATGATCTTAGACCTTGCCATCGTATAGATAGTGTGTATTTGGAATGGGTGCATTTCTGTAACATGCTGATCGTTCGGCAAGTAAATTTTGCAGCTGCATCACTTTTTCTCCGCTTAAATGTGCAGTGAAACAGCATTCCTTGAAAGATTTTTATTTTCGTTATATGGTCTTCAAAGAAGCAACGATGCACCTTATTTAAAGGTCTATTGGACTGAATTTTTACGTTTGAATTATTTTCAAATAGGTAGCAACATTCAACTTATTTGCTTAAATAGAGAAAAGTGAGTTGTAGTGAACTAATAAACTCATTTTTATTCTCTTCATTTAATTATAATTTTTTGACAGGAGTCAATATGATTTAAAATTGTAAATCTTTCGAAATACCTTTTTTCCAACAGACATAGACGAATGCAAGGCCGAACATCCGTGCTCGGACCTGTGTATCAATGAACCGGGTAGCTTCCGTTGTGGTTGTCCTAAGGGCTCCAAACTAGTAGGATTATACCGCTGTGTCGGTAAGCACTCTGCTATCCCTTTGGATTTTAAAATGCATGATTACTCTCCTTGAGTTATCAGGTAAAATGGATTGCATCGATGTTACGATTATGCATCAAGTCATTAATCTCAATGTTGATTTAAATATACAATCGGTGATTTTGGTGAAGCTTGTCTGTTATATGATATCTTGAGATCGACATTTCATGTGAAAACATCTTTTTCACTTTTGTGGAAAGTACATTTCATCACAAAATCATGAGCAGGGTATCTTATATATTGCAGCTTTGGTATTAAAAATGATCACTTGATCAAATATAACAGCACATACAGGATACGAGGCAATTTTAGAAAACATCTGGACCCTTACGAGATTGTCGATTTGACAGGCGAAGAAGTTAGTGAGCTCTGTTGTGCACTGAAATGGGCCAGCTCCCGGTCCACTTCTCCGGACCAGCTCTCATAATGCTGACTGCAATCAAACCATTCAAATAGAGAAAGTTCGCCACCTATTCAAGTATTTTACATCATCTACGACGTAAAGGATCGTTTACGCTATGTATCGGGGAAGAGAGGAGAGATGCTGCATTCGAATCGATAATGGAATGAATGCTGTGGCGACCATATTTGTACAAACGCAATTTTTTCTATGCTTCATTCCATCGGATGTGACCAATGCTCGCTTCTGTCCAATTGTGTCGATGGACGTTGAGCAATCGCTTAATCCTTTCAAAATAATCCTATCGAATTGGATTAAAAAATTGACTGAAAGCTTTAAGCGTCATTTCTAAACAAACGGGTCTCGAATCATCCATGTGATTATTTCAATAATCAATGTATAATAATAAGGTTCAATAAATATAAATAATTACATGTATGTAGTAGATAATACACATAGCGGGCACAGGGAGTCGCTGTGGAACATTGCACGCTTGTATGGCATCCCGGAACGCTTCATCGCCATCTTTAAAGGATCATATACGCCAATTCGAGATGTTGCGTGAGGACCGAATACGGCACAACGGACGGAGGTCTTCGACATCGTTTCAGGAGTCAGGCAAGGATGCTTCCTCTCTCCTCTGTTGTTCTTGCTGGCAGTCGATTTCGTTCTGAAAAAGTTTGCCGATGGGACCTGGCCGAGGAATCCTGTGGAAGGAACAATCAAGGCTTAAAGACCTAGATTTCGCCGATGACATCGCCTTGCTGGCTGAGGACGGTGCTGACCTACAGAAGCTCACAACCTCCCTTCAACAAAATGCCGAGAAGATCGGACTGCGAATCAGCACCAAAAAGACAATGGTTATGAATACGGGCAACCATGCTGGTCATGCAGCTGCAGTCAGTGTGAACCAGCGGAAGCTTGACGAGGTCGATCACTTAACCTACCTGGGTAGTACCCTGAGCAACAGTGGTGACATTAAGCTGGACATCAATACAGAATTGGAAAGGCGGTCGCAATATTCCAACGGATGTATCCGATCTGGTCAAACTCTGCCACCAGCACGCCCATCAAGCTGCGCCTGTACAACAGCATTGTAATCCCCACAGCCATCTACGCTTGCGAGACGTGGAAACGCACAGCCAAAACGAATGGGCGTCTAAACACTTTCAACCAAATGTGCCTGCGAAAAATCCTTAAGGTCACTTGACAAGGTCACCTTTAGGTCTTTAAGGTACGAAACGACTAGATCCTACGGAGAGCTCGGACCGCCTGGTAGGTCACATCCTTTGTCTTTCGGACCACCGCCCGTCCAAAACGGCGATGACTTGGACTCCCCCGGAAGCAAGCGCAAAAGGAGCCGACCGAAGACAACCTGGAAACGTACCTTCCAAAACGATCTAAAGATCGTCAATAGCACCTGGAACGGATGTCAACGAGTTACTGCCGACTGACAGCGTTGGAAAAATTTGGTCGACTTATGTTCCCGACGGAGCAAACCGGATTAAGGTCTAAGATAATACACAGATTTGAAGTCATTGTTCGCTATGATTACAGAGAACCGAAAGCTCAAGAATTATTGTAATAAAACTCCATTGTCACTTCCATTTCATAGAAGTATACCTACACCAGGGTTGATATTCTCCATACAACAAAATAATTAGCTTCGTGGAACGCATTCACCTGTGGACATACAATGCCTTACAATAGCAGCACTATGAACATTTCTTAACCAGCATCTCTTCATGGGTTTTTTAGAAGCTAGCTTTAACAAGAAGTCTTGCAGTTTCACAATGTATTTTCAAGATTTTAAGATTATTCTAAAATTATTAAAAAAATTAACATTATTTTGATAAATTATACCCATAGACAATTTTTGATAGACCTACATCGGTGTTAGTGTTGTGTATTTTTAAGAATTACACTTTTATGTATTTTGCTTGACAGTATGGTATCAATAGCTATTTGTCATTTAAGTATGCTTCAATATTAAGAAATCAAATTGTATTTGCTTATTCACTGCAATGAAGAAAATTCACAATATTCATCATGAATCTTCCAGTGTTGTAAATGAAGCAAGTCGACGGCAAATGATGCATTTTTGTACTGAAGAACTTTTATGCACTTTTGTACTTTTATGATTGCTATTGCATGAAAACATCGTACTTTCTGCTTTCGTGTTGCACGGTGAAATGAATTGTGATGCATTCAGCTGTATAGGCGTTTAGATACTGCATGTGAATTGCAAGTTGTCTAGCTACATAATTTGCAATACATTATATGATTTTACTAACTAACTCCAATGAAAGGCCGTTGAATCTTATTGAAAGTGACGTGTGCTTAGATCGGAACTAATCATTCTTACATTTTCACATAATTTGATCGAATTTAATGCGTAATTACCGTTCCATTAATTTCGAAATTTCAGATCTCATTCTTGTTTCCAATAGAAATGAAGTTGATTTTTCTGTGATGTCTTAACCTGTTTGAAATAGACACATTTGCTTGGTTTATACTACTATTTCCTAACTATATTCATCGCAAATCAAAATCACCGATTGATGTATTAAGTTTTAACTTGAGTTAGCATCCAACCTCATTGAGTGTTGGCACGAGCGATCATTTTGATAATAACTTGGGTTTGATTCTATCATGAATAAATAGAAAAAGTCTAACTAATTGTTATGCGCTAAAACGAAATCAGTGATAATTTCCTCAAAGAGTAGTGACTGACACAGACTCGCTTCGAATCTCATTCACTATCGTAATCAGAGATTATCAAAATTGAATTGAATTGAATTAATTAATATAAATTAATTGATTGATTAGCAATTCCAAGCTCAGCTAGTGGAATTCCCTTGCTAAATAATTTCAATTTCAATCAACTGATGGCATGACATTTCAATAATCAATAAATTGATTGACTCAAATTTATCAAATTCTTAGTGACTAAGACATTTCTGATCTAATGGATTGTCCGAAAATATGTCAAAAGCAGGTTTACATCATTCAGATACTAGCAGAGACAATATAGGATACTAGTGTTTTTATGTCACCGTCTCTCTACTGTCGCCTGAAGTCCGTATCCGGCGCAGTGCTACACCTTTTGAATGGGAAAAGGTGTAGATCATGCAGTAGCTAGAATCCTTTGATTCATGTTCTCAATAGGACAAGTGTGTGGTGGTCTCCGTGCAACAGTGGCTAAGTGCTTGCCTAGCGATCTTTCGGTCCAGAGGTCGAGCCCCGAAAGTGTCATTTGAAGTCGTCAGGAAGGGCATCCGAACTAAAAAGATCACAATGCTCCAGATTAAAGTCTGTGTCAGCACCGTCAAAACCGGGAGTGGTTACCAGGAGTGGTAAACCATAATTTTTTCTCAATAGTCCATTGCTTCCACGAACTTTATCTAGCTTCAACAACAGGACGCGACAATCGCGCGCACATACCTCTATCATCTAAAAGTCAATGCATTATTCCTCATTCAGGAAAGTTGCAACACAAGTCAAAGTCAACAATTGCAAGGCGCCCAATGTCTGCTGAGCTACTGTGTAACATTCCTCAATCAATTTTTCATTGCAGATGCATGCGTCATCAGTCACTTTTAGAAAGAAATCAGCAGGGATTATCAAATCTTCAATTGAATTTCAATTTATCGATTGCTCAGCAATTTCAACTTCAGTTAATTGATTGAAAAAAGCTACTTACTTGAATTAATTGCATTAATCTCTCCAACACTAAGAGAAATAGATTATTTCATTTGTCATTTAGAAAGTGTTTAAGTTATAACAAGAAGTCAAAATAGCATTCACCTATCGCATTTGTGTCTATTTTATGGTTTCAACCACTGTATCTTTGCTGAACAATATCTTAATTTTTGATTTTCTATTTGCCGCCGTCAGATGTGGATGAATGCTTTGAAGGAAGTCACAACTGTCCCAAAGGAAATGTCTGCATAAATACTAGAGGCTCTTTCAAGTGTGTGAACAAATGTCCTCGGGGATTTCGTTTCTCTAAAACCGAAACATGTGTAGACCTTGACGAGTGCAAAGCCGGAACTCATAAATGCAAAGGAGTCTCTAAATGTGTCAATACCGTTGGAAGTTATCGCTGCGATTGTCCTACCGGTTATAGAAAAATAGGCGGAGTTTGCAGAGGTAAATTATTCACTTTTCTCTAAGACTTTTATCAATACATAATGTAATTTATCTTGATTGCAATTATTATTTCACTGAAACCAATCCGTGCAGGACATAGTCGGACACTACACCGTAAAGTGTAATCAGTCAAAAACCATCCATAATATCAGCCATTATGATCAGGCAATTGCAACAGACAGATAATATGGGCAGCCAAAAGTGGCTGCTCACAGACAATAACCATCCAAAATATCAGACAACACTGTCTATTTTTCTAAAAATATTGCCCCTGAAACGTTTTGACAACAGCGAATTGTATCCAGACACTCCGAACCACATTCGATCACTCTCTTTCTCGATCAGTTACTCTCGAACATTTACTGCATGTGCTGGTTATGAATCACTCTGAAACCTTGTTAGTTAACTTAAGCAGAATTATAGAGACTTTATGGAAGCATATATACCCTAAAAAATTGCAAAGAACATTTTAAAAACTGAATTAGCATATGGCATCAATATGTCAAACATCCTGAAATGCTGTTGCCATGACTCTAGGTTTAAAACCCTACTTGTTTAAAGCATTGCATATTCATATAATTGAAAATCATCAAGGAAACCATGTAATTTTGATAAAAGTTTATATACTTGTCATAGGTATTATGATATACAGTAAAAATAATACAAACTAGCCCGTGCGATGAGACAGAAATTGTCTGTTAAGCAGGAAATTTGTCTGATAATGTTTAGCATCAGCCAGAATACTGATTCGGGATAAATTGTCTGGTAAGTGGCTGCTCACAGTTAACAGTGCAGCCGGCATGTTCAAGCCGAGAACACTACGGCAGTTGGCTTAATTTAACCAGCAAATTGGTTCTAAACATGAATTTAAACCTTGATAGCTTGGATGCCTCCACGTACCTACCCGATCCGTTCGGTAGGGAAAGGACATCATCATCTTTGGGTATCGTTTTAAAATGATACCCGATGATGATTTCCCTTCCCTTCCCTCATGGAAAAATTCCCTCATGGTTAAATTTGCATGACTCAAATTATTTTTTCGAACGAATTGAGGGGTGGTTATTTTCTTTCGGCTTAAGTTAATGAATGAATAAATGAATTTATAAAAGGCAGTTAAAAGCCTGCCGTGAAATTCAGATATATAGCCGGTCTCTGTTTCTGTTATAGGGACTGCATAATCCGACTTTGACCAAGTTCATATTCGATGTTGCAAATTGTGCTATAATCATAAAGCAACATGAAATCGGTCCTGTACATGTGCATATAGTTATAGCAAGGAATTTGCATTATGCTCGTACACTCATATTTTCGGGTATGTAATTTACGCGTTCTCTAGTTGTATATGAACAAACAGCTAATGAATGTATTCATTCATGTACAGTGTTGAATTGCGGCATTTAATATTCATCGCAATTGATGAAAAATATGTCTGGCATGCCTGGCTGACGCTCGGTAGGAGTAGAACCTCCCTGATGTCCTAACAAATGCCCACAGCAGAAAATAACTGGTCACCAATTGATTGAAAAATATACTTTCAGGTGTGATAATTATGTATACTCTTTTTTCGGAGAATTCCACCTGTTGAATATCAATTTTAGTGTATTAATTTTAGCTCGAGCTTTCTGCCGTCGAAAGCTCAAGCTAAAATTGATGCACTAAAATTGATATTCAACAGGTGGAGTTCTCCGAAAAAAAGAGTATACATAACTGGTCACTACCTTCCAAAATCTGTTGAATGTCGAACACAAGATCTTTCTTTAGAATTTCTCTGATGATTACTTTGCATGTGAATTGTTTAAGTGTCTCATTTTAATTTTTGATGAAACCTTCAAATGTGTAAAATTTGACACTAAAAAATGTGTAAATTGTGTAAATTTATTATGAGACACAGGATTGAAGTTGTTCTTAATATTTTTTTTCATTTAAATCAAATAACTACATAAATTTGCTTGAATCGCTATCAATTTTTCATGAAGTGATACAAAGATAGAAGAAAGCATTATTTTGAACAACTTTTGCATGACCACAACCCATCCCATTGATGTTTGGCATTTTTCTCTATTCAACCTGTAGATATTGACGAATGTTCCCTTGATCCTAAACCCTGTCCATACAAATGTAAAAACGTGGAAGGTGATTACGAATGTATCTGTCCTAGAGGTAGCAAGCGTTTATCTGACAAAAAATCCTGTACTGGTAAGTATTGAATCAAATATACTTCACATTGTTTTTCTATGTGACATTCACGACATGTTTGCTAATAGATATGAACTGATGAATTCCTCAACTACGAGTATTCGGGAATAGCTCGCTTGTCGTTTCGGAGTCTTCCAACGCGCAGAAAAAAATTCTGTTATCAAATGGCTTGATTGTAAAATTGTGATAATCAGTGAATTCATTGTGGCGATTGAACCTACATACACCGCACTGTATTTTAGTCTTAGTTATATAGTCAAATATAAGATCATTAGCCTAATTGATAGAATGATGCGATGTACAAGCAAATGCATAGCGCGTTAATAGTGCAGCAACCGTCTAATTGAAGCTGACATTCGGTCGAAATTTATGATCATCTATAGCGGGAACTCTGGAACTCTGATTTCAAACTGTCCTCTTCTGTGTGATCTTTGTTTAACAGTTACCTCTCCTGATTTCAGTTAGCTAATAGAAAGAAACAGCGTACAATACCGGTAAGCCAAAACTGACCGGCGCCATTCAGTTTTTCGATTCAGATACAGTAGGCCCTGGCTTATTGACTATTTGAATAGGTAAGTCACACTGTCCAGCCAATTTGCTCAATTTGCAATTATTGCATAGTCAGCGACCGTTGTAATCGCAAATTGAGCAACTTGCCCAAGCCATGTGACTCAGACATTCAAATCATCAATAAACCGGGGAGGACTATATACTTCAAGTCATACTTGCTTGCTTTTACAATACCATCCAATATAAACTACCAAATACTTCTGACCTTCAATATCCTATTGAATTTTATAGCTATAACTAATCTTCACAGGCAAAAATCTTCATCCTTGATCACTTGACATAAAATACTAAGGCATCTTAATTGTAGAGCCGCTAGAACCCCCTCAAGAAATCTAAAAGACAGTAAACCAGCTGGGCACTCCCCACTTAAATGCGTTTGCGCAATGATATTTCCGTTAAGCAAAAACCATCTTTGGCATTTTTTGGTTTTCGCTGACGAAAACAAAATTGGAAACTATCAAAAAAACTAAAACGACATTGATAACTAAAGCTCTATAACAGTTTCGGTTTCGCTTTTATGTAGGTAAGCGAGATAGTGCTTCTAAGGTAAAATGAATGGGCATCATCTCAGCTCTCGGAATGCAACAAACTACAAGTTGCATGCTACAGTAGGCCTACATGCTTAGAGGGAAATGCATGAGCACTAAGCGTTTCACTGTGAGTTTCCGCATCATTAGGACTGTGCATATGATACTAGGATATCCTAGTAATCCTAGTACGTGTTTATACGAGCACATGCTGGTACATAGAAATCCTAACCACATTTACTTTAGTGACGAAGTATTCCGAATTTTGAGAAAACTTTGAGAATAGCACTGACGTTGATGGGTAGGTTACCACTACGAGATTGGCTGGCTACCAGGTCTTTCGTGAATTCATCTTTCTTGCTTCGTGTGAAACGCGTATGAATGTTTTAACTAGGAGATCAAAGTGTTCACTTTGTCACCAATCTATTTTCGAGAATGAAGTCACTAAACTTGAATGATATTCAGTCACACGAAAGGGGCAACGTTTTTTACAAACTGCTATCATTCGAGGCAGAAGAAAAATGCTTGTGGGACACCACTTCGTAAAGTAGCCGCTATTCCAGTGCAACAAAGCGCACTCACATTTATTTATACACTAACTTATTGGCAATCGACTTTGACGGTTTTTATAAATTTGGTTACAATAATACTTCAATTCATTTTATATTATTTTCGTTTTGATCGAATGACACTACCTTTGTGACACTGATGGATTTCGGATGTCAGCACAATAATTGCACTTGCTTCATAATTTATACATGTGCAATCTTCTTCTACTCAGGCCGAAAGCATAGGAAAATATCATGCAAGTAACTGAGAAGCATTATCACATTTATAAACAATTCATGGGAAAATGAAAGCAATATTTCAATAATACTTTCATCTCTTTTCAATTTGTCAATAAATAATCAAAAATCAAAAAAAAGTCAACGAAAATTAAACATAAGTCTGGGATGAAAACAGCACTACTGCAGTCGTTCATATAGAAGAATTACACATATATATGAAACTAAATGCAACAACTTAAATAGTTTTCTAGTAGGTCCACATGGATTTTTGCCATGGTAACATTAATGGGTTTGCGCTTTGTATGTAGGCTACGACTTCACTATGTCTATGACTATGTTCACTGAATTTAAATTTAAATGATTTATTTAACATGCGAATTCATTAAAAGAAACTGCTTAAATAAACCATACATGAAAGTGGAAAACTAGTTAACTTACATTTGATGTAATTTGCATCGTCTTGCAGGTGTTGGTGGTGATAAATGTCGTCGCGGTTTCCAATATATCTTTGGACAAGGCTGCATAGACATCGATGAATGTCTAAATAATAACACGTGTCAATACAAATGCATCAATCAACCTGGTAGTCATCGTTGCATTTGTCCAAGAGGATATGAAGTGACTCAGAAAGGCAAATGCAAAGGTAATTTCCAAGTTAGCCACAAATATTTGTATATGTAGGCCTATGTGATTACTTTAGAATCAACAAACAGAGTGAATCAGAAGCAGTATTTTAACACAGCATGGTTCAAGAAATGTGTTCGTTTCGTACTTTCCAAAACTCTATAAATTCGTGTCGATAGCGGTTTGCGAACCGATTGAGTTCAAGTCGTGGTCACGTCGGCAGTGGGTTACGAAAAGAGACTGGGTTTGATAAGGTCCGTGTCTGGAACTGTAGTCGCGAACTGGTTGCATTCAGGTTGTGTTAGATTGGGTTCAGATTGAGTTCTCGTTGAGAGCGGGAAGAGACTCGGGTGACATCCATTAAAACACTTAACATTAACACTATAAGACAGATATCGTCACATCCAGAATTTCTGGACCTCAACGAAATAAAATTTTCAGTTATAAAAAGCAAAACTTTTTTGTTTGTATAAGCGCCTTCACCCACTTTTCATTACACAACTAACGTCCAATTGCTTACGAGAAAAACACAAAAAACACTAACCCTAACCGCAATTATCCACAATTTAGAAAATATCTTCCATTGGTTTTGAAAAGGATTCATGGCAGCGTTCACGCAGGCAAGAACAACAACTTGTAAGAAAAGTTTTTTAACTATAAAAAGATAGAAATAGTCTACGCTTGTACTTGATAAATAGATATTCGGGAATGCGGGCTTTCAGCTAGATGATTGACTGCCTGCGTCTCTTTTAAAGTAATGAAATATTACCCCAAAATATTGCGCTCTTTCGCAAGTACCTGTTCTTCTTACAATAATAACAAATCAATATTCAAGGACATTTTTAGATTCAAACGTCCTCGGAAAGAACAAAACTTAACAGATGATTTTAAAGTCATCTAACACATCGACAAATGATCGTCAAGTCAATTTTTCAGTATTGTCTATGTAATTTTTGGTTGATAATGAAATTCGGATCCGGATAGAATTTAACAATATTTTTATTCGGGTTGCGGGACAAGTTGTTTGTTATTCAAATGGAATTTAGTCTTATTTAGCCCACCGTCGCAATTTTTCCCCATGTAATTGACCATGAAGTGACATGTGCAATCACTCCCGACCACCTTACAAAACGATGATTCTGAAATGTTCACATGTTTCCTTAATGACACAGACTCTTCAATCAACTACAATTACTGATCACAACAATATGTAGCTCAAACATTTAGAAAAAGATGCATTTAAAACTGCTGATTGAGCGATCATGGCTGCTCAAATTAAGAACATTATATTTCGTGTTCATGCATGAATTGAATATCTAATTTCAACGGTTCTTGATACTTGTTATCAGTAATGGCTTAAGGCTTGAGGTTAATCTTAAGGAGTGACGAAATAACATCATAAGTGGCTGACACTGACTTCGAGCAATTGGCGCAATTGGCCAGATTTTTTTTGCAATGGAAACACATGTTGCGGGAACGGATGTGAATAGGGCGCCAGGAATTTCCAATAAAAATAATCTAGAAAAGGTTTCTTTACATCCTCTCTATCATTCTTGAAATTTCGCTAGCGTTGCTTGCTTCCTACGTGAAGGAATGCCCATTCTGACAAGAAGCGTGCATCAATGATTGTTATTTCACTGTCAGTAATGAAATGATGAGAACAGCCTCTTCTCATGTGTAGACATAATGCAAATTTGTCGTTAAATAATAACGAATAAATAAAAATAAATTTTTCGGATGAACATGTAATCGTAATGTGTACCCTACCATACATGATACATTCTTCTATCAATTTATGAGTCAAAGGGTTCGATTCTACAGAATTAGACCGATCGTCTCTTCTTCTGTTTGACTAGAATGGAAGCATTGGAACATGTGATATCTATGAAATGGCACAATCTACTGAGATAATACCATGGCATTCGAACAAAAAGTAGCCAGTTCAACATTAAACACGCCAAATTGTGTGAAGTTTCAGTGACTGTTATAAACCAGATCGCACAGTAAACAGACACAGACACTAAAGTCAAGCTCTGAAGAGAAGTTTGTGATCGTTTTTTCGTGCACCTGCTAACTTTTCAAATGATGATCGGAAGGACCAACATTATCGAGAAAACTTTAGCGCAATGATCTGAATCCTTCGAATCTGAAGGAGTCGTGGCGATGGGAGCATTTTGAAGGAATTCACAGCAATCCGCAAGCAACACACGACTATTTTTCCTATCTCTGCAAGGTATTAAAAATTTCTTTTTATCCACTTAGTACGTTCCTGCATGTGCCATCGCTTTGAATCAGCTTGCACTTCTAGCAAAGTAGTGTGCTTAAGCAATCTAATTGTGTGGTCCATTCAAATCAGCCTATTGACAGACAGCATACATGTGAATTTAAGTTATCCCAAAATATTTGGTCGCTCCACTTCCCCTGTGCTTGATGTATTCCTAAAAATCATGGAACAGTGAGCGTGGATGACATGATGTAGCTTAGAAATTCTTTCATGAGGTCAATATCATCTGCCGACAGATGTCATCAAACCCACCTCAAGCCAGGCAATGCCATAGCTATACTTGAATAAGCGAAAATATCAACCGATGTACCTATCGCTATCTTTCCCAAATTCTTGCGCCAAAATGCATGCTATTTGAATTTAGCACAGTTGCTATCTGACCGACTATGTGGGTCCAGGCATAGAAGACAGGAAATTAGTTTCGATAACACACGAAGCGTGGAAATAAAGAATTCATGGCAAGTACATGGCGCCTATTATTCGATTATTATTCCTATTATGAATCATATCACTGTTTTAGGAGCATCTCTCATTGTCAAAAGTGGTCTGACTGAATTTCATCCATTGCCAAATAATTTCATGCTTTCATATTCAGAAACGTCTACGTACGGCTACGAACAACATCTGTTGTGACGTTAGTAATACCTATAAATTATTTGAACAAGGTAACATGTAACTTGCATGTAGTTTCTTGTGCATGCAAGTTGTAATTTAAATTAACTGAGTCTATGAAGATGAAAACATCCAGGCTTACAGTGAAATAGATGCCATGAAAAAATACATCGGTTTCAGTTTTCCATTCGGCGGAGTTGCACAGATAACTGCCCTGTTCCCTTCAAATTGCGAGCGAAGCTCTCTAACACAGTCAGGCACTTTTTCTGTGACGCTTAAGAGTTCGCCAGAACTCTTAAGCGTTGAGGCGGTCCAAATCCTTCAAAAAGTCGAATCTACTTTGTCAATCATTCCGCTGTTTCGTGAGAAATAGCGATGAATGTTGGCGTGACTAGGGTTTTCAAAAGACACGTTATTTTTTATTTATAAAAAACAGTGTTTTTTTATCAATACATGTTTTTTATTTTCATTGCTTTAGAAAAACAACAGTTCATATTTTCTCAAAGAATTGTAGAAAGACATCATTAGTAAGGAAGCCTAATTTTCATAACTCCACAGAGAAATATGCCATCAAGCATTTTCATTGGACTTCCCTATTCAGTGCTGATTGGATGATTGGATTGAAGATCTTTCATCAAAATCTTAAAGATTGCATGAAAATGAAAACAACAAGTCTTTCTCTATAACTTTCTATTTAACAATTGCAATACATCTGAAATCGATTATTACGTATAACTCATGATCAATAACCATATATCTCTCTCATAAATACATATACGTATATAAAAGCATTTAAGATTGATAGTATACACATCATTGCACCATCATGATCATGGCCAAAACAGGCTCAAATTCTTCGTTTATTCATTGAAATCTTATGGTTAATTGAACATTTGAGGTTGAACAGGCGTCGGTATTAATCGTTTTGAATAATTAGAAACAATATATCCTTTTAATTAAAAAACACGGCGTGAGATATCACTGTACCTGGCTAATTCTTGTTCTTCGGCTTTATTGGCTGCAGATACTGAGAGCGACACTTTTTTTGATGTAGCAGTGTGCATATCGGAATAAGTGGCATCTCAATCTAGTCCTACAGTTTCCAGACCACACGGTGAATAAACTGCGTATCACGACGTCATTCAAGTTAGCGTGAAGCTAGGACCGTGAACTGAAACCACAAGAAAGTTCGTGATGTCCTAGAGTGTCGACTGGCTTCTTACAAAATCTACAAGTTTGTGGTTCACAGATAAAACATCCCAAATCTAGTGTACTTTTTATCCGATAAATTTCTCAAGTTTTGTGTGGAGAATTTGTAGCCAGACACTGAAAGATTGTACTACTGAAAGACCAAGTAAACTTGTTGTCATAGATCAATCTGTCATTGTAGCATGCATCTACACAGAGTTTAAAGTGTTTCAACGAAACTTGACCCACAAACCATCTGAACCATGATCCACGACCCTCCTCCAAGTTTGCCCCATCATGATTAAGATAATGTTGAAGAAGACGTATTTTATTGATATCAGCATTTAATGTCGTTGCCAACTACCACTAACTTGCATTTTGTATTTTTTATCCGATAACTAAGCAAAGCTCCAAACCTCAGAAGATGGTTAGCTAGATCTATTAATTATACAAGTAGGCATGTCTCGAAAGAAAACGATCGTGTTTTTGCTTCAGATCAAAATATATAAGAGAAAAGAGAAGAGGGTGACACAACACAAAACAGAATCCACTACATACCGTTTCGCTTATGCGCTATACATAAATCATTCGTCTGAATGTGCAGTGAATATTATATCGATTGCAATGAGGAAGCTACGTGTCAACTCTATACTCAGACAAATTTCTGGGTAGGTCACCTGTCAGGTTGCTGACAATTGCCAAAGTAACAGACGTGTGTAGAAGATGGCATGCAGTATATTTTTCGAATCATTTGTTTGTCATCCATTTTTAGGTAGGTGTCTTATTGTAGGTGTTCTGTTAGAGGGTGGTGGTCCATTATTTCGAACCATGTGCTAGGTTGGCATTCTTTTATAGGTGGCGTTCTTTAGAGGGTGGCAGTCTATTAGAGGCTTTAAGGCATGTCTTTTTGCCTGTACCATTTTGCCTTTCAATGTTTGATTCTCAACAGACATCAATGAATGCAGAATCAATCGCCAGCTCTGTGGCAGTGATAAGATTTGCATGAACGTACGAGGAGGTCACCATTGCGTTCCTGTCACTTGCCCACCTGGTTATACTTTCAATCCGTTCCGCAGGTAAGTATTGAAGATTTTTATTGTTCCAACATGCATAACAATGTTGCAGGATATCTCAGATAATTAAAGATGATAATGATATCTGAATATGAAGGATCCTGATGACCTAAATTTTCAATATCAATTTAGCGAAATGGCAGCTATTTCTGTAAACCTATACAGCTAATTTGGATAAACATAAAAAACTGAAATTTCTTTCAATATCTTAGTTAAAGCAAAGACATCAGAACGCGTGGGCGTTAAATCTGGTGATAATTGGTCATCATCTTGCTACATGCAGCAGCTCTCATTACAAAACCGAAAACATGTTGAGTATTTACAGACAAATATGTATACACATTTAGGCATTTGTATAAGGTTATATTAAAACAGACATTGGAAACAATGAAGAGCAAAATATATCCTAATTTCCTTTTTGATCGTAGAGGTGCATGTACCGGCATAATGTACAGACATAGATATTCACTTTGCAATTGATTCAACTATAGAGTTGATGGTAACAACATCGACTATTATATGGCTAAGATCAAATCGGTAAGTATCAATATTCTGTCAACAGCGATCAAACCTGTCGAATCTGTGCGCAACCTCGACGTGACGATGGACAATCACCTCACAAAACGTCGGCGTATGCTACAGCGATCTGTCGTTCGGCCTTTTGTTTTTTACGCCAAGTCATTGTTTCATGCTTTCGTGTCAGCTCACCTTGACTATTGTAGCTGCCTTTTTTTATAACATCTCGGATGCTCATCTGCGCCGTCTCCAAGTGGTGCAGAATGCAGCGAGCCGCATACTCACTGGATCTCGACGACGAGACCACATCACACCAGTCCTCCAGCAACTTCATTGGCTTCCAGTCCGGAAATGGGTTCAATACTGTCTTGCAGTTCACGTCTTCAAAGCTCTGCACGGATTACACCATAGACGACTGCCTAATACAATATCCCAGAGATCGTATGCGAAGGTCATCTGACGACGTTTGAATATCTGTGCCGTACGAAGATCATACGCGAGTTGGTGATCGAGTCTTGGCATTTTCTGGACCTCACCTATGGAACAGCCTCCCTCTACACCGAAGGGAGTGATGTACAACTTAACACCTCTCGTCGGTCACTGAAGACTTTTCTCTTCAGCGCCTAGTGACTTGCTTGTCCTTATGCGCTTTATAAATGCTCGTATAAATAAATAAATAAATTTCATATTAACAATATAACAAAAATAATTGACTCTTAGGCAATATACTGGGTGAGAGTGAAAACCATCATTTCATTCGTGAAATGTGTTAGTGGGCTTAACTGAAGAGTCAAATGACTGATGTATGCGTCTTTTAACTTGTCGAAGTCAGTCTAATGACTTTCATCACAAGTAATGAAGCTACTCGGGCACGTGAATGTAGTACTCCGCGCAAGTAAAATTACGAGCTTCTCCCGACAACCTCTTTGAATTTGAGGATCCAAGCAAGTGAGAATGTTGTAAATGTCTTAAACAAGTTTTTTGACTGAATCTTTTAAAGCGCAGTTGAAGCATTTTATTAATTTATTGATAATTTTGTGTTAATTCTGATTTTACATCTTTTCAGGGTGTGTACCATTTTGTGTTCTCAGACAAATCTCACATGTCCAGTAGGAAGTCAAATCGCCGAGTCCATCATCTTCTCTATTATCAGTTTCCCTGCAGGGAAAGGCTACAGCTCTGCACGCATCCGAGTGCGAAATGCCAGCAGAAAGGTTCTGCGCCATTGTCAGTTCACCCTCTTGGACAGTACTCCAAATATACCATTTGCTTTGAAGCAAGACAAGGGATCTGGTTTGATACACACGACGAAACGAACCAAGACAAGCAAAGACCTGTACTTTATGCGCTTGCGAGCTTCTTGTTACAAAACAGAGAAGCGGAAGAGTCTGGTTTATCAGAACTCATTCTTTGTCTACATCTCCGTCTCGAAATATCCGTTTTAGAGCATTACCTGTGGGTAGATAAAGGGTTAGGCAATCAATTGTCGACCAAGACTAAATGTATCTCGAAATCACCTCACCCCGTTGATGTACGATGTTGTCTTTAATGTGATCTGTAAATATTGCTTCAACTTTTTTAACAGACATACAAATCTTTATTTTGTTTTCCAATGTCATGTTTCATAAATAGGCATCATGTTAAGTTTAGGTGAACATTGAAAACAATTCAAGCGATTTAAGACATTCATAAATGTGTGTATGCAACGTCTAAGATACATCTGTCTTCAAAAATTCACATGTGATTGTGATGGGAAGATCAGCGGTCATTATCTGTGTCACCTAGCTGCCTACTAACGAATGCTTTATGTGTCATACTCCAATTTTGAAGTAAGGCACCTGTTCAACTCACGAGTTTTATTGAAAATCATAACATGATGAAAAGATCTTTCAAGATTAAGTGCAACCGTTGACTTAAATCCTAAAAGATTGTAAACGAACGCAATGCACATTCTAAAACATCAATTCAATCTTTTTCTTGTTACACTAGGATGTCAATAAACTAATCGGAATCAAAAATTGTTTTACTTTTCATCGTACTAATGGGTGAAAAATCAAGGATGAAAGGACAAAGGAAATGTGTCTGTAGGGTTATTTTGAAAGAGGGTAGTGATTGCAAGCTGCCACAGAAAGGGGTATGTGGTTCACACACGAGTTGTTGCTTTTGCAAAAGCACGGTCACCAACCGTCTTGAGGAGGGAGTGTTTCTGAGCTGGCATGTGATCACACAGTGCGGATCACGGTCGCTTGCGATACCATG
This sequence comes from Prostheceraeus crozeri, assembly GCA_907163375.1. Lineage (NCBI taxonomy): Eukaryota > Metazoa > Platyhelminthes > Polycladida > Euryleptidae > Prostheceraeus > Prostheceraeus crozeri. The sequence goes on along the minus strand of CAJQUW010001286.1, from coordinate 62,888 downwards.
TAGTCGACGAAGAGTGCAGTTGTTCAAACTAGCGGTCTGCAGTCGACGGAAATTTGCACTCAACATGATTCGAAGTTGTCAGTCAAAACACGAGCACCACATACATGAAGCGCACTGCACTACCTTACACACGACGCAAACGCGAAATCCAGACTGCTTGCGACACGAAAATAACACAAAATTTTTCTTGTGAGTAATTCACTTGAAATATGTTTTAAATTCTGTGCAAAACAGCTGACTGGTGAGGATTTTACCAGCTTAAAGTAATAACAAAGTGGCTTGAATAATATTAGAGGCTCCGTGATTACTGTCAAATGGCTGTAGACCAGTGATCAATCTAATAGTGATAAAAGCCTCTTTATTAAGCTGCGCGGGGTTCAAGTAGACCGCTTATTGTTCATGACAGCCTACTATCGAAATGGACGTCGCTTGTGGCGGAAAGCCTGGGTTGGTGACAAGTTTGCATCAGGCGTGCACATACTCTGCTCAAATTCGGGTACTAGGCAGTGCGCTCGGTCAACGTCCAGACTGACGGTCTGCTCAGGAGACGATTGATGCTCGTAATTCGGCCATGCATTGGTCGATATTATATGAAACTGTTTGCATGTACATATATTGGTATTTACGAACGATCATGTTCGTGTCAAGGACGCAGACTTTTAACAAAAGAAGGAGCAATTCTACGACCACAATGGCGAGGCAAAAATCAAGGTGCTCCTGTCCACCGAATAATGGGTCTGATGTGATCGAAGAGTAGAGAATTATGTAGGCCAGTCGCTCGCCAGAGTTGACCGCCGATTGAAGGTGAAGCGCAGTTGCTTCGTAGGAGACCAATGAGGATGTTGGGTCAGTTATCCAATCGTGGATGAACAAGGCTGACTAAGAGAGAACCGAGAACATGTCCTGGGATCGAAACTCGTATTAAACGATGTTGTCCTGAGGGAAGTGTAGGCTTGAATCGTTTTGAAACAAGGTCGCGCATAAGGGATATGAACTCCGAAGCATCTACTGACTTCTGCATCTATTGAAGTGACTGACACTGAATGAAAGGTGAGGTCTTCCTGGGGGTGGGGCATTATTTTTTGCGACGGCTTGAAGACAGCCACATCAGCTCTGCTTTTTTCAATGTAAAGTTTCAGATAGTTGGTATGGCGATCAACCAAGACCGCGTTTCCCCCACACAATCTTTCATGCGTATTTAGTGTGTTCCGCTTCCGGTGGATTGCATATGCAGAAGCCTCCACCAAAAGATCGACAGCATAAGCAACAGAGAAGTCAGAGTTCATGCATTGGACAATTTGCCTTCGATCCATGATTATTAAGGAGCAGATAGTTAGACACGACACGCCGAACCAGATTTGCAAGCGATGGAGGAGAATATCAGAATGAACTGTATCAAAAGCCAGTCAAGGTGAGGAAGGAGAGAGGTACAGTGTATGGCTTTGACAGATAGCCGAAGGCATATCGGACAACACTTTCAGCATTGCTGTTTCAGTGGAATGGAATTCCCGATATGCAGATTGAGCAACAGAAAGCATGTTCTAGTGAGACAGATGTTCGCGCAATTAAGTAGAGACTAGTCGCTGCCCTACTTTGAACATGACATATTTGAGATTGGTCAATAGGAGCTAAGTGACTGAAAACTCCTTTCTTCCTTCTTCAGGAGGCCTGCCGTGGCAGATTTATGGAAACATTGTAGATGTCAAACATAGGTTCAGGTGGTTAGTATTTTTGTAAGTAAAGCGTCGACTCAGACGTCGCCGCGGGCCACGCACTCTGCCCCCATCTCCACCCATGCAAAGGTCAGAACGATCAGAGTGCGCCAGAGCTTGATTTCGTTTATTCACTTTGTCAATGGCGACATGAAGATGACAGAACAGGGTCAAACATAGATTCAGGTGGTTAGTATAACGTTGTGAAAAGCGTTGATAGATGTCTCGGCACACCCATCACTTCGAGGATCCATAGGATTCCAATCCATTTTCATAATTAACAAGCTCTATTTGATCTGCACCGGTAATACCAAATTCTATTTCGTCCTCGATACTCAATTAATTAACACCGAGTGCATTTGACAAATTCTTTTTCGTCCTATATGGTGCACTCAGTCGAATAGCAAATTCATCGACGTCATAGCAAATTCTATTTCATTGGTCTTTCATGCTGTAGACATAATACCCATATATGGACAAATGAGTATGTCATTACCATATTTGGATATCATGATCCGCTTTTCATCAGTCCTCAGCTGATCATTGATACAAAACTAAGAGATCAAGGCGTAACAGGGTTATTCTGTGGTGATTGCTGACAATGTCCTCCTCGGCGTCAACATGATTATCCTATGAAACCCCATGTCAGTATTCAGACCATTGCCAATACATTGGATGGAGCCTTGTACACCATTGTGATAAACCTGTTCCATATAACAACGGTACATGTGACGTTCAAAAACACTTATTAGGCAGACATATTTTTATATTGAAACCAATCTGAAATCATACAACATATATTATTATTCGATAAGTAGTTAATTAAAACATTCAGTCAGATCATAGAGATCATCACAACCATCAAGAAATTAGAGAGTGTCCCGATACAGTGGAATTCTCCAGACATCAAATTATCTCGGAAATTATTCATGGAGTGGATGGCCGATATCGGGATGCAGCTTCATCAAATATCTTTAATTGCCACTGGCTTTTTCAGGAATCAAAAAGAAATCTTTGATTCCTGAGAAAGCCAGTGGCAATTGAAGATATTTAATCATACACCAGGAATGGCCTCACTTGAACTAATGTATGTAGCTTTATCTACTGTATCTAGATGAAACCGGATTTAATATATGGACGGCGCGAACTCGAGGAAGGTCCCGACGTGGTTTATCAGCTATTCGACAAGTTGAAGGTCAAAGGGGACGAAATATCACCGTTGCACTGTGTGTCTCACCACAGCATGGTCTGGTACATTACAATATCATCAATGGAGGTATGACCACTGAGCTCTTCTCCGACTTCCTAATGGAAATTTCAGAACTGATGGAAGAAGACACTTTCACCTTGCTAATGGACAATACTCGTTGTCATAGCGATCTATGGTGTTTATGATTTAAAAAATTATGCTGTTTGTTTGTCTACACTAATGAATTATTTTCATTAACTGTAATGTGATTTATTATAGACTTTCAGAACATTGCGAACCGAAATTCGAAACTTTTTACTTTTTTCATGTATATCAAATAATACTCAACAATACAATACAAAACATAATATTGGCGACGAGGATGTCGAAAATTATTTACTAAGTTCTTCTGTTTCTGCTTTACTATTCGATTAATAAATTTTTAAACCCTTAGGTTTATAAATTTTACTTACTTAAGAACTTAGGCTAGACTTAGTTTCTTTTTCTGAATTTTGTTGACATGGCCAGTGTTATTGCGGGTGTTCCAGCGCCCACTCCTTTTCTTCATTCTCCTGGTGAGCCTCCCATTGCGTGGGATACATGGATTAGGACTTACGATAATTACTTGCTTGCCGTTGGTCTTGACGCTTCTAAGGAAGAGCCCAGGTGCAGGGCATTACTGATTTCTTGTTTGGGTCCAGAAGGACAAAGGATTTTATACACATTTGACAGTTCCGATGTCAGTACATTGTCTGATTTAAAGAAATCAGTGCTATTTTGTTGGTACCACATCAAAGTGGACTCATAGATTGAAATTCAATGAGAGGAAGCAGAAGCAAGGTGAAAGTATTGAGAGTTTTACTTCTGACTTACGTCAGATTGCATCCAGCTGCGATTTCAAGGTCAGTATAAGGATCCGCTTAGTGAGTCGTTGTTGGGACAGCTCATTATCGGTGTCCAAGACAATAGGGTCAGAGAGAAGCCATTACTGCAGGATGATAGTAAATTGACTTTTGCAAAGGCAGTTGAAAGTGCGAAAGAGTATGAACGCGTAGCGCAGGAAAGTTCAACTCTTAGGACTCATAACTCTTCGAGCCACAGCGCTTTTCACATCCGCTCTAGGCAACGCGAACGAAACACGCCTATCCGTGAAGGCAATTGGAATTCGTGGCGCAAGCCAAATTCAAGTAGGCCTAATACCGGTACCGGATCCTCACCACCACGTACATGTTACAGATGCGGCTCAGATAAACACGTAGCTACTTATGAGAATTGTTTTGCAAGGAACAAGACTTGCAACTACTGCAAAAAGGTTGGACATGTTTCTAAGGTATGCAGCAGCCGTCCTAGAAGTCAGTCAAATCCAGGTTACAACCGTTCAAGCACCCCGAGTAATCTTCACAGAAGGCAGTCGAGAGGAAAGAACTTTAGAGTTAATGAAATCTCACTGAATGCTCAATCCCTTCTAAAGAAAATCGACGAATTGCGTATTATTGTTTCTATGAAGCTGCCCGATATTGTATGTGTTTCCGAAACGTGGCTAAATGACTCGGTTGCAAGCTTTTATGTTGATATTGATCATTTCGCTTCGCTACGATGCGACCGCCTCTCCCGAAGAGGTGGTGACTGCATGGTTTATGTTAGAAATACCTTAAATTTTGAGGAATTTGTTCTTCCTGTTGCTATACCCTCAGGTATTGAAGTATTTACTATTGTCATAAAATCCATTAAACTTTTTGTTCTGACTGCATACGTACCACCGAATCTCAATGCGTGTACTCATACCGAAGTTTTGCTTTTCTTTGTGAACATCATTGACAATTTTATGATTCAATTTCATGACTTCCATGTTATGATCTCAGGTGATCTTAATAACTTAGATACCAGCTATCTTTGCACAGAACTTCAACTTTCAAATATTGTTAGCAAACCTACTCGCGGTAACAGTGTATTAGACTTTATCCTTGTGTCAGATTTTTTGTCTGACATCTACCTTGCTGACAATGTGTGTTACAATTCGCCTCTTGGCAACTCCGTTCATCAGATATTATGCTTGTCTCCAGCTTCTGATCCTCTACAGAACTCTAGTCCCAGTCCCCGTCTTGTGCCAGTATATGACCTTCGTCCTTCATCCATACTAAAACTTCGAGAAGCTTTTAAATGGTTCTCAACTACTGAAGGTCAGTCGATACTCAGTACTACCAATGTTGATGAGCAATTTTCTTTATTTCTTGGCTGTCTACACAAATTAGTGGATACTTATGTGCCTCTATCGTATGTTTATCTATCTACGACAGACAAAAAGTGGATGACTCCAATTACAAAGAGCATTATTAATTCTAAATGGCAAGCTTACCGTAATCGTAATTGGTCGGTCTACAACAAGCTAAAAGAAAAAGCCAAAGATGAAATCTTACGTGCAAAACGCAATTGGGCAGACAAGCTAAAACGATCATTTGGAAAATTTCTGGTGAACTCATGAATTCCTCTTCTCGCAATACTGGTCTGGTCGAACAATTATCACATTGTGGCGATAAGCATCTTATTATCTCCACCATTCGGGACTCATTCCTCTCAAATCAAGTGAACATACCTGTTTCTAGAGATTATGAAGAGCTCGCACCATCTCGGATCATGCTTGTTAATGATCCATGGGATTTTGACATTTCTCCGTTATGGGTTTATAATATCCTGTCAAACTTAAAGCCTGGGGTTTCAAAATCTCTGGACAATGTTCCCAATTCGCCAATTCGGTATACCGTGAATTAGCCGATCTCCTTTCCGTTTATGTTTGCTCCATTATCAAGAACTCTATTAAATCGCACTGTTTTCCATCTTGCCTCAAAGTCGGTGTCACCATTCCAATACCCAAATCAAGTCCTGCTAAAATTGGTAACTTGAGACCTATCTCTATTCTACCTACACTGAGTAAGATCATGGAGAAGTGCATTTACAACAACTTACGAGATGTATTTATACAAAACTACGATAAAAATCAGCATGGTTTTCGCCTTGGTGCCTCTACTGTGACCGCCATCATATCGCTGCATGAATTTGTGTCAAGCAAAATCGACGACCATGAAGTTCAAGGTATCGCCTTGATAAGCATCGATATCTCAAAGGCCTTTGACTGCATTTCCCACAACTCCCTTATAAAGAAATTGATATTGGATGGTCTACCACACGGTTTAGTTTCATGGTTGGAAAGCTACCTGATGAATCGCCATAACTTCGTTCGTGTCGATGGAGAATACAGTGAGGCATACAGTATACTATCCGGTGTGATTCAGGGATCGACTTTAGGTCCTTATCTATTCTGCATGTATACAAATGATTTTTCGCCGTATTATGAAAGTACGCATGTTGTAAAATATGCCGATGACATTTCTTGCAGTTTTGTTGTCCGACGATACTTCACCCACGAATCCCGTACTAATGGAAATCGACAATGCGGACAGATGGTGTGCTTCTAAGGATCTATGCTTGAATAGTAGGAAAACAAGGATTATGTTTTGTGGTCGCAATTTTTCGGTTGATATTCCGAGCGACATAACTGTTGTGAATCACTTTCAGATTCTGGGTGTGAGTTTTGACCAAAATCTCAGCTTTGCTCCCTACATCAACAAGATCAAATCCAAAGCATCTTCCCGATTCCACGCTCTTAGACAACTACGCCCCCTTGTTTCACAAGCAGAACTGCACAGTATATATGTTTCCTACATTCGCTCTATAATGGAGTACGCTTGTCCCTGCTTTTGTGGTGTCAATGTCAAACTTTCCAGCATGCTAGAACGTGTTGATAAACGAGCCCACAACATTATTTACTTCGGTGAAAGTTATGACAAATGTGACTGTTTCCGCAATTGTATTGGACATCGTCGACTCTTGCTAGCTAAGGATTTGTTTTTGAAAATCTGTCATAACAGCGAGCATGTTCTGTCTGACTTCCTACCGTCAAAACTTCCGCATACTCAGAAATTCCGATCGTTCTTTTGCCGTACTCATTCACGTTCACGCTCATTTTTTCCTTTCATGACATGTTACGTTAATTCTCTTGCCCAGAAATAATTTTTGCTGTTTACTTGGATTACCTCTTTTTATTGTAACTATATATTTTTGTAACTTTCTTGTAATGCATGTTTTTCATTCACTCAAATACAAACACTACTACTACTACTACTACTACTACTACTACTACATGAACAGAATGATGATTCCACCGTATGTTGCATTACGATTTGTAGTCTTGGGAATCCAAATAAAGATGAGAAGTTTTCCTCTACGTTGGTTGTTCATGACAAAGCTCTTACGGGTGTACTCGATACTGGTTGCGGAATTAATATTATTCCAAATCATGTATTAGCTGAATTGTGTTCACAGGATGAAATTGATGATTCTTTACAAGCTTGCTCGATGAGAGTGTTTACTTATACTGGTGAGAGAGTGAAAGTCATAGGCAGGATTGAATTACGTTGCACTTCTCGAGATGGATTAGAAAGTTCTACTGTACCATTTGTGGTAGTGACACTTAAGGACAAAGATGTTTTGCTTGGTCGTGATCTGCTCCGACGTTTTCAGAGTGTCAGGAAAGATCTTTGGGATCTTCTCGCCCCTAGTTCCAAATCGATTTGTCATGTTAGTGATAGTCATGTCTCTTCACAACCTCTTTGTCTACGTCTCATGTATCTCCTAGTTCTACTGCTACCCCTACGTCTCATGTCATCTCTGTTACTCCTACCACTGTGTCAGTTACGTCTTCTGCTTCCGATTTTCATGTTCCTCGTACAGTACAGTCGTTGTCATCTACTCAGTAGTAGTGATGAAAATTTTCCGGAAAATTTTGAATCAAAATTTTCCGTGGAAAATTATGGAAAAAAATTTCCGTGGAAAATTATGGAAAAAATTGGAAAATTATGGTAATTTTTGGAAAATTTTGAAAGTTTTAATTTTTTAGATAGGCCCTATAATTTGAGCGCTTCAACTGCAAGAGCTGCTGCGCACCAATAAATTTCATCATTATTTCGATTAAGGCGATCGTAGCAATACGATTTCCGTCCGCGGCTTTTTGAACATTCCTTTGCCACCAGTGGCTTGTGCCATTTTGTTATCATTTTTAATTATCACAGACACCCTTTGGGATAACGTGAATCTTTGCTTTACAATAGGGGTATAATTTCATGCAATGTGAAAGATCTGGAGCAAAAATAATGTACTTTATTTTGGAGTCTGTTAATTGTTAGCTTGAAAGTTAAGCTTTATTATGCAGCGTTGATCATAAGTGATTCTCCATGTGTTGATGAATATGTGAAGTACAGTGTAGATTCTATAAGCACACAGTTCAGGCAGCATTCCACGACCAAATCGGATGATATAAATATTGTAAACTCGTGAGATATTTGGAAACTAAAGATATCTGTGATGAGTAAAAGAATATCTATGATAGCTTCAAACTTCTGGCGCATTGTCCGATATCTTTGTTGAGGATACACATCCTCCATTTCTTACAGTTCAGATGGTTCAGATAGTTCCAAATCGATTTCAGATCTGCCCAAATGAATTTCAGATATGATCCAGATGAATTGGAGATCTCCAGTTGAATTAAAGATTTTTTCAAAGTTGAGCTTGTGACAGATATCTGAAATTCAGCTAGAGAAATCTGAAATCCATCTAATGTCTGAAATTCATTTGGAAAGATCTGAAATAGAATGGAAAAGGTGCAGTTGGTACCAAAAGTTAACATACAGGGATGATAGAGTAGTTTTCTGACTTTGAATATTACATAGTCTTTTCAAACGACTATAATAAGTCGAATGGAAAATTTTGAAATTTATTTTTCGGTGATTGACGTTTTTTCCTTTGTTTTGGAGACTTATTACAGTCGTTTGAAAAGACTATGTAATATTCAAAGTTCGAAAACTTCTCTATCATCCCTGTATGTTAACTTTTGGAACCAACTGCACCCTTTCAATGTCTATTTCAGATCATCCCAAATGAATTTCAGATATTAGATGAATTTCAGATATCTATCAGAAACCCAACTTTGAAAGGATCTTTAATTGAACTGGAGAATCTCCAATTTATCTGGAAATGTCTGAAATTCATTTGGGTAGATCTGAAATCGATTTGGAACTATCTGAACCATCTGAGGTAGAAATGGAAGATGTGCAGTTTGTCCTTAACGGAGATCGGACAATATGCCAGAACTGTCATATATATTCTTCTACTCATCACAGATATCTTTAGTTTCTAAATATCTCTCGAGTTTACAGTCTTCCAATATGGTCGCTCAAGTATGATGGTGCGTGGACTGTGTGCTTATTCTTCACATATTCATCAACATATGGAGAATTTCTATCACTATGATCAAGGCTGCAAAATAAAGCTTAACTTTCAAGCTAACAAGCAAACTCCAAAATTATTTTTGCTCCAGATCTTTCACATTGCATGAAATTACACTGTATACCCCTGTTGTAAAGCAAGATTCACGTTATCCCAAACGATGTCTGTGTGATAATCAAAAATGCTAACAAATTAGCACAAGCCACTGGTGGCAAAGGAATGTTCAAAAATCCGCGGACGGAACTCGTAGTGCTAGGATCGCTTTAATCGAAATAATGATGAAATCAAGAGTTTTAGACCCTATCTATTGGTCTGCCTCGGCTGCGAAAGCGCTCAAATTATAGGGCGTATCACAAACATCAAAACTGTCAAAATTTTCCAATTTTTTCCATAATTTTCCACGGAAAATTTTGATTCAAAATTTTCCGGAAAATTTTCATCACTACTACTGAGTATATGATCAACCTTAAGAAAATACTCTTGAGGTTGAGCATGAAAGTAATAGGAACCCATCGAACTGATAATTTAGCAAACATTAAATCTCCAAGGCTGTCATGAGAATCTGCAAAATACCATCATTCCTTCTACATTGCACTCATGATCATTCAATTCCGTTGTAATTTCTGCAAAACTGCAAAAATATGCATATCTCACATTTGGTGACAATACCACCTGTATCTCCCTTGAGTTCATTTAATAGAATCGAAAGTGTATATACACAAATGCGGAGTTACCACTCTACCTGATATACGTACTCTATGCTATCACATTCTTTGGTAATTATAAGAAAATAGAATCTACTTGTATCAATTTGCATAACATCTCTTGACATACAATAATAGCAAATATTGAATAATGTCATAGGATTTACTACGACATTTATGGAACATAAATACTTTTTAGTTTAAGCTTTCGTGAAAAATTTGTGAAAATCGTGATCTTTTGTGTTTTCACAGATCAGAATGAGTATACAATATATTTTCATGTGAAGGTAATATACGAACATTACTACTTACTGCTAGTGATGTAAATGGAAAATTTTCCAGATAATTTTCCATTGGAAAATTTTGAAATTTATTTTTTGGTGATTGACGTTTTTCCTTTGTTTTGGAGACTTATTACAGTCGTTTGAAAAGACTATGTAATATTCAAAGTCAGAAAACTACTCTATCATCCCTGTATGTTAACTTTTGGTACCAACTGCACCTTTTCCATTCTATTTCAGATCTTTCCAAATGAATTTCAGACATTAGATGGATTTCAGATTTCTCTAGCTGAATTTCAGATATCTGTCACAAGCTCAACTTTGAAAAAATCTTTAATTCAACTGGAGATCTCCAATTCATCTGGATCATATCTGAAATTCATTTGGGCAGATCTGAAATCGATTTGGAACTATCTGAACCATCTGAACTGTAAGAAATGGAGGACGTGTATCCTCAACAAAGATATCGGACAATGCGCCAGAAGTTTGAAGCTATCATAGATATTCTTTTACTCATCACAGATATCTTTAGTTTCCAAATATCTCACGAGTTTACAATATTTATATCATCCGATTTGGTCGTGGAATGCTGCCTGAACTGTGTGCTTATAGAATCTACACTGTACTTCACATGTTCATCAACACATGGAGAATCACTTATGATCAACGCTGCATAATAAAGCTTAACTTTCAAGCTAACAATTAACAGACTCCAAAATAAAGTACATTATTTTTGCTCCAGATCTTTCACATTGCATGAAATTATACCCCTATTGTAAAGCAAAGATTCACGTTATCCCAAAGGGTGTCTGTGATAATTAAAAATGATAACAAAATGGCACAAGCCACTGGTGGCAAAGGAATGTTCAAAAACCCGCGGACGGAACTCGTATTGCTACGATCGCAGTGGAAGTGCTCAAATTATAGGGCCTATCAAAAAAATCAAAACTTTCAAAATTTTCCATAATTTTCCAATTTTTTCCGTAATTTTCCACGAAAAATTTTGATTCAAAATTTTCCGGAAAATTTTCATCACTACTACTCAGTCTAGCTCAGTCGCTCAGTCTAATTCAGTTTTGCGTGCCAGCTCCATTTCACAGTCAAGTTCTACTGCTCAGTCAAGAAAAAAGAAAGAAAAAATGCATTATTCACTGTCAATACAAAAGCGGTATATGACATTATTTTGTGATACAATTTCTCAAACACATTTTGAATACTTTACAAAAGAATTGGTGTACAGTGCAGAGGAACGTTTGACAGGGAACATTATTCTTGTTTGTCGAAGATCATACATGCTTTTGCTACGAAAGGTGAAAAACTGTGACAACGGGTGACAATATCTGTTACTAGCAACTTTCCTGGCTAGTTTTATGCAAGGTGTTTGAAGCATTTCATGCACATTACTGTTGTTCCGCAGTCCAGTTCCTGCCCATCTTCTCGCTAATCTATCAATTTTGTAGATCTTCTTCATGTGTTTCTGGCGAAGGTCACATATTACAGGCCATGAATACAAAATTTGTGAAAAAACCAAGCTGACATAGGCTTGCTAGATAACAGCACTCTTGTTGCGGTTGCTTCTGAGTTTCTTAATAAAAGACATGGTGCGATAACACCGTTTCTGTAGCTCACTAAAATGTTTGTCCCAACGGAGGTCATTTTAAAAATGCACACCAAGCACTTTGACCGAATCAACTTGCTCGATACACGAGTCATTTACACGTATATTCATCACAGGTTTATTTGACACATTTCTTGAAACAGACAAGCATTTCGTCTTGTCTACATTGATCACAAGCTTTTTTGTTCTAACCCAGGCACAAAAATCATCCACATCAGTTTGAAAAGAGCTAGCATTATCATCCACAAGATGCAGCAAAGTTATGTCATCAGCATATGCAATCACACGAGTATTAAAAAAATTCGGTAAATCATTGATCAAACTGACAAACAGTAGCGGTCCTAAAACCGAAATCTGTGGAACGCCACTTGAAAAAGGCTTCCACGGGCTACTATAATCAGAAGATACAACACGCTGGAATCGACGAGACAGAAAACTTTCTATCAAACAAACAACATATGGTTGAAGATGAAATTGTTGGATCAAATTATTGAGAAGAGTCAGGTGGCTTAGACTGTCAAAGGCTTTTCTGAAGTCAACAGCTAACAGTTGTACAGAGTTGGAAGTGCGAGCAGTAATATGTTGCAGGATTGTCAAACGAAGGGTTAGGAGTGCATTCGTGCAGTCTCCGAAGTTGCCAGGTATAGAGCCAAACTGTCGAGGGCCAAGGCTATTCTTTAAATGCGGTAACAAAATGAAATCCCGAATAATCTTCTCGAAAACCTTGCTTGGAAAAGGTAGCAGCGAGATAGGCCGATAATCACTCTTTCCTTTTGGGATAGGAAGAATGTCTGCAAGTTTCCACGCTAGAGGAAAAGATTGGCATTCAGACAACGATTATCAACATGAGCAAGAGGCCCGGCAAGAATATCTGCGAAAGAGCGGTAAAAATACCCGGGAATACCGTCAGGGCCAGATGAATTGGACTTATAGCTCTTCATTAAACTGTAGACTTGAAATTCAGTAACCGAAGGACGAGTATGACAGGAGTCAGGACGAGCATCTTTATGGAACTTTATATCGCTAGCGCCAAAAACTGACGAAAACTGATCATTCAGATTATCGAGGGCGTCATGTGTCAGAGGAAGATTTTTGGGCTTTCTATTGAGTTGAACATTGATAGATTTCCACTGCTCTGAACTGGAGTTGGAATTTATGTTTTGAAAATGACGGAGTTTAGCTTTTGAGATTTCGGACTCGAAACGTTCCCTGAGCTGCAAGTATTTTTGATAGTTGCCTCGACTTAAAGACCTATCCTTAGCGTCCGACAAAGCTTTCAGGCAAGGAGTAAGCCAGCTAGGATCACAAGATCTCATGCTCACGGTCTTAAAAGGAAAATATGCATCGAAGCAGAGTTTGAGGAAAGTTTGAAAGATATCGACAACATAGTCAACATCATCAAATTTCAGACAAAAGCGGAACCAATCAACAGTGCTCAAAAACCGTCTACATGCAGCATAAGAAGATGGAGAAAAAGATCTAACTTTCATCTTGGTAGTCGAGATATTGCACAATCTAGCGCTGACACTTTTCACAAAAATACCTTTATGGTTGGATCTACCAAGAGGAGCAACGCAGACAGGTATTTCATACAAATCAACATTAGTTGTTATGAAAACGTCTAAAACATTGTCGCCACGAGTGGGCTGGTTTACAATTTGTGTCAAGCCATTACAATCACAAAATTCACCCATATGATGACGCAAGTCATTGACATCGCCGGTAATCACAAACTGACTGGGCTGAGAAGAGTCAAGTAGTACTTGTAAGTAATCCAAGAGAGTATCGTAGGATGAGTTCGTTCCCCAATACGGGTGATACACTACTACCACGTTTGTATCAAAATCAGAGACATAACAGCACAAAACATTCGATTTTAAATTGCTCACAGGATCAGCACTCACGATTGAAACATTTAGAATGGACTTATGATAGAGCGCAACACCACCACCATTACAGTCCCGATCTAACCGAATGACATTGTAGCCGGGAATGGATACGCAATTATCAAGGATGTTGTCGTCCAGCCAGGTCTCAGTTATGCACACAATGTCAGGGTCAAACTTTAATAATCTCACTTTGAGCTCGTCGATCTTAGGAAATAGGGATCTGGCGTTGAAAGACAGTACAGTTGGGCTTCGGAGAGGAACACGATTTGGCTTACGTAATTTCACAGACTTGACATCGCAGCTAGCACTCGGAGTGTAACTCAGAAAATAGCCGCTTGTTGGGGAGTCGCGGCAGGAGGAGGATGAATGGACTGAAGTCGCTGAGGCTGACTCGGACTGCTGACCGTCGGATGCTGGGAGGGGAGATTTGCGCAGGATCTTGTTACACCATAGCGAGCGTCGTTGTAAATGGGAGATATGGAAATCTCGGCGCATGTCCAGCAGTTGCGACCGGCTGTACTGATGGCGTGACGTCATCAGAAGCCCAACGAGCAGCACAAAGCGAAGTAGGAAAAGCATGTAATCCGCAGATGGGCGATGGACAAAATAAAATCCGAAATTTGAAAATTCTGAGTACACTGTTGCTAATCGGTGAAAACTGAGCTGCTCAAACAACAGATCAATGATTGAGCAGTCTCGAATGATGCAAGTTTCGCGATGCAGTGTCAATCGGACAAAATGCAGAGGAGAAGTTAGTATCAATCGCTTGTCAGCGGGAAGAAGCTCGCGGAGAGACGTCCGACCACTACGACGACAGAAGATGTTGAGTCAAGTCAGTCCGTTGTTCCTTTGTCTCAGTCCATTCCAGTTTGTCAGTCCGTTGTCCCTATTTCCCAGTCCAGTTTTTCAGTCTGCTTCAGTTGCTCAGCTCACTTCCGGTACTCAGTCGTCTCACGTTGATCGCACTGCTGCGATATGCTCTACTCCTGCTTCTCATGCAGATGGCACCGTTCTGATGTATCAAAGGCTATATTCACAAACTTCGCATGAACCCTGATGTTAAGCCTGTACGACAGTCCTTGAGACAGATTCCTTTTCTATCCGAGACCAAGTTAGCAATGAAGTCCAGGGGTTACTCTCGGCTGATGTCATTGAGAGAGTAGATGCTTCCGAATGGATATCGAGTCTTGTTATAGTACAGAAAGCGAACGGCAAAATGAGAATTTGTGTTGATTTGCGCGCTGCGAATCAAGTTGTCATTGCTGATGGGTATCCAATACCAAGAGTTGAAGAACTGATGAGTTCGATGAAAGGTTCATGCACTTTCTCTAAGCTTGATTTATCTGAAGGATAGCAGAGACTTTACACGAGGATAGCAGAGACCTCACCACATTCATAGTAAACGATGGCTTGTTCCGCTTTAAACGATGTCCCTTTGGCTTAGCCTCATGTCCCTCTGCATTCCAGTCAGTGATGTCAAAAATTTTGAAAGGTATTGATGGAGTCGCATGCTATCTAGATGACGTGTTGGTTTCTGGTCCTTCAACTGACATTCACAATCAGCGATTGAATGCTGTTTTGAAGCGTTTGGCAGAACACAATGTTAAGCTTAACGAGTCGAAGTGTTTGCTTGGTGTCAGCAAGATTACGTATTTAGGACACGATGTTGATCAACACGGGATCAAACCCTCAGGTGAGATGGTGAAAGCTTTAGTACAGTCTCCTAGTCCGTCTTCTTTTAGTGAGCTCCGTACCACACTTGGTGCATTTGGGTACTACGCGAAGCATATTCCAAATTTCTCTACTTTGGTAGAACCATTACGTGAGTTGATGAATTCATCTCATTTTACATGGTCTCACGAAGCACTTTTGACAAGATGACGTCTCTGATTTGTAATAGTACAGCCTTAGCACCATTTGATGTTAGTCTTCCAGTCGTTGTCTCCACAGATGCCTCTAATGTCGGCTTAGGAGCCACATTATCCATCATCGATCCCATTCTTGGAAAGCGCACTGTCGAATTTGTTTCGAGAAGATTGTCCGAATCAGAAAGGAAATTCTCTACTACAGAGAAAGAGAGTTTGGCGTTAGTCTGGGCATGCGGGAGATGAAGGCCATACCGGGTACTTACTTGGTAGACGATTTGTATTGGAAACCGACCACGAGCCATTGAGAATGATATTTTCCCGCAAAGGTTTTGATGAGTTTGCGTTTGGCTAGGTGGGCCACACGATTGATGGCATTCAACTTTGATGTACAGTACAAGAGAGGCTGTGACAATACTATTCCTAGCTGACTACTGTTCTCGATTTCCGGTAGAGGAAATGGTGTACTTTTTGTCAGATGATACTGATGATGATGATGTTATAATTAGTTCCATCACGATACAGAACTTTGAAGCTTCTTGCGAACAATGTCCAGACCTCTTGCGAATCCGTCATTTCATTGAAACCAGATGGCCAGATAAGAAAGATATTCCCGCTGAATTACGTCCCTTCTATCTTATCCAAAATGAATTGTCAGTCCACAAGCATCAGATTTTACGTGGCATACGAGTTGTCGTCCCTGTGTCTTTGAGAAATGATTTGATCGATTTGGCTCATGAATCTCATATGGGTATTCAGAGAACAAAATCACGATTACGTTCGATGTATTGGTGGCCGGCTATGGATAAAGCGATAGAAGAAAGATTGAAAGCTTGTTGTGTTTGTCAAGGCTCTAGCAAATCATTCAAAAATGGTCCTGCTCCTTCAAATGATAGATTGCCCCTTCCAGAATCTGCTTAGCAACGTGTAGCAGTCGATATCAAATGTCCGATGTACGATTTACCGTCACACATGAGATACGCGATCGTTCTTGTTGATCTTCACAGCAAATGACCTGAAGTTAGTTTTCTCCCCAGTGTTGAGACGGATAAGGTGATTAATTTTCTGAATAGTGTTTTCTCTAGAGAAGGTTTGCCTAGTGAGTTACTGTCTGATAATGGCAGCCAGTTTGTGTCTTCTATGTTCTCGGACTTTCTGAAAGGAAGAAACATTTCACATATGCGATCACCCCTTTACAATCCTGAATCAAATTCAGTTGTTGAAAGATTTAATCGCACACTTTCTGAACAGGTAGAATTAGCACAGTTGATGAAGGTTCCAGCTGTTGACCATATACGATGTTTCTTGCATACCTATCGTTCTTCTCCTCATTCTACCATCACCTAGTTTGTTGCTTCATGGTCGCGAAATGCGCATCAAACTTAGCTCTTTTATAGATACAGGTAGAAAGCAAAAACAGAAGAAAGTTAGGTTTCAAGAACGTTTCCCGATCGGTGAGAGGGTGTGTGTGTGAAGCATCCCCGATCTGGCAAAATCAGCCGAAATCTCTTTGTGTCAAAGATCATTGGTTCCAAGTCAATGATTCTGAACAATGGTCAGAAGTGGCACGTCAAACATGTGTCGAAGGATCGGTCGTGCGAGAGTGACGTGGAGCCAGAAGAGTGCGAGCTGCCGGATGCACCTAGCGAGGGTACGAGTGCTACAAGTACATGTCTACGAGGTGCGAATCGTGGTGTCCGAAGACCAAGGCGAGTCAATGTGGAGGAACCAGTGTACCAAAGAAGAGGTTCCCGACACCGACGTGAATTGCGCGACTCTGATTATGTCTATTATTGATTCTATTGAACATTGAACTATTATGCTGTTCAGATAACGCTTGTCTGATATGGCATTATCGTTTGTGACAATTCTTTCGAGTCTTCCTATTTTAACGAGAGGGAATATATGGTGATTATGATTTAAAAAATTATGTTGTTTGTTTGTCTACACTAATGAATTATTTTCATTAACTGTAATGTGATTCATTATAGACTTTCAGAACATTGCGAACCGAAATTCGAAACTTTTTACTTTTGTCATGTATACTAAATAATACTAAACAATACAATGCAAAACATAATACGATCCTCCACTCATGTCGAACATTCATGACGTGAAAATGCTGCCGAAGTATAGTCCATTTCTAAACCTGACAGAGCTTGCTAACTCGTGTTTGAAAGCAGCTGTGAAACGATCTTTGAGTGAACCCACCATCCAACAACGATTGGCAGACAGGGATGAAGCATTACGACTGAACATGACTCTACAACGTTATCGCACTGTCATTCTTATCGACGTTATCAAGGACAATATCGACACAATAACTCCAGAAAAGTGTAGTTCGTGGTATCGTCATCTATCTAAATATACTCGACGCTGCCTTAATGCGGAGGACTGGTGAGATATGTTAGACGTTTAACCTACGCTTTTCGCATGATACCAAGACGATTTGTATTTTTGTACTTGAATTGTTTGTAACATTATATAATCTATCGTGTTAAAATGAATTTGTTTAAACGAAAATGTTTTTGCTATTCTGACTGATTAGGTGTCGTGGACGAAATAGAATTGGTTAAATAGCAAGTTTAAGTAATCGGATGAAAATGGCTTTATAAAGGCCCATTTATGCTTCCTGCGTTTTTTAACGCAGACATAGACATCTAACTTTTGTAATAAAAACGTTAAGCACGGCGCTAAATAACGTAGACCTCTGCGTTGATAACGGTGAGCTATCCGTCTCATCGATTTGGTAACCATAGTGATCTAGCAACCGACGTTAAACGCAGGATAGTTGAATTCATTCCAACTTTTGCTTGAACGCAGGATGGAAGTGTTGATGGAACCCAGCTCCGAAACTGTCCGACAAGAGGCGAAATTTGAAGAGACGCTGATAGAAGAAGTTAGATTTTATGAGCATCTTTGGAAAGTAGCTTCAATTAACAAAGCGTAAAGACCTTCAACGATGTGAAAATTCTTGGAGTGAAATATGTATGACATTAAATGAAGATCAAGCAAAATGCAAGTCAAAGTGGAGATATCTACGTGATACATATACTCGTAAGAAGAAGGAATATTCGAAAAAATCGGGAAGTGGAAGAGAAAATGAAAAGAAATGGGAGTTCTTCGATGTTCTGTCATTTCTCTCTAACAGCTGTAAGGTGACTAAATCTGCATCGAACGTGCCTGATAAAGAAAATACACAAGCAGAGAATGATGCCACTGACACAACTTAAGATTGCAGTTCGGGTAGTTCGAGAAAAAGAAATTCTGATAGATTCGAAACTCTGCTGGAAGAAGTGCATATCGGAGCAGAATAACACTTTAACAGAGGATGAAGCCTTTGGTCGATCCGTTGCCATCCAAATGAATAAGCTCTCTATTGGTGCAAAGGCCCGAGTCAAACTCCGCATTCAAGAAGTAATGTGTGAAGCGGAAGAGATTGAAATGGTAAAATTTCAAGAGAACACTTCACGTGTGAATAATCAGGATCACTATCCGATATCTTACGCAGACGAAGGATCATATTTTCAACTTCACAGTGACAATTATCAATGATACAATGAAAAACTTGAAGTTTGATGTGAGTTTTGAATTTTCTTGTTTGAAACGTTTTAATATTGTATAGATTCTTTTGTACAAAATTTGTTGTATTTATCATGATACATACAACGGATTCTTAGATATAATATTAGAAAGTGTATAATTATCGCTTCAGTCATAGGTAATAATTTAATAATCAATAATATATAATGATACAATAACTTTATAAGAATTAATTGAAATGTACGATAATAATATAAATAGTATAATAATAAAATAAAGAACAATAATATAACCTAATATAAAAACGATAGTGATCAAATATAATTATATTATAATTATATATCTACATCGAAATGTTGTACAGTATGATTGTAACATAGTAGATAAACCATAACATTCATTTTAATCTACAAGTAGGTTATAAATCTACAGAAAATATGTATTAATATATAGTTATCATTGTTGAATTGAAACCGGACCATATGTTAAACACTCACAATTTGTATCCGCGATTAACAAGTGTTTCTTGCCACTGTACTCTACCCTCTGACGACAAAAAATATGTTTTCAATGCATCACGCACCTTCGCCGCCTCTTGAGAATAGTTATTGGAACCGATAGGACCCGTGCTTGACAATGATGTACATGTATTTTCACCACGCCATTCACCCTGGACAACTGTTTCATTTGAATCATAATCAACATATCGATCAGGAATATACTTAGAGACCGGAGGATTAGATATATCAGTTTTTGTAAGATAATTATGCAAGACAATGCAAGCCTTCGTCAAGGATATGGCATGAGTGGGAGTGCTATCCAAAGTTCTGTGATATATCCTCCACCTCGCACTTAAAATTCCGAATGCATTCTCTACAGTCATACGAGCTCTTGAAAGTCGATAGTTGAAACACTTTTCAGCAAAATCAAGATTTCGTCTGGAATAAGGTTTCATTATAAAAGTCTTTAGCGGAAAAGCGTCATCAGCAACAAATGTATAGGGAAAGGCACACTCAGTTTTCGGTAGATTATCATCGCATTCAACCAAAGATGATAGAGATGAATTCAACCAAATACCACCATCACTGTTGCGTCCCGGAGCATCAATATCAACTAAGATGAAAGCATAACTGGCGTCCACGATGGCAAGTAGCACAATAGAATGGAAATTCTTATAGTTGAAATAGGAGCTTCCAGAATTATTTGGAGCCTTAATTGCGATATGCTTCCCATCAATACTCCCCAGGCATTTAGGAAAGTTCCATTGATTTTCAAATGCTTCACTGATAGATCGCCACTTCTCCATTGTTGGAACTGCAAGAAATTCGGTTCTTAGAACAGTCCAAAGAATGTCACAAGTTTCATACAATATTTTATTCACAGTCGCGTGACCTATTCTAAAACTCAATGCAACTGTTGACTGGCTATCGCCGGTGGATAATATTCGAAGGGTAACTGCTAAGCGTATCAATGTGTCAACTGGCAATGCGTGAGTTTGAGCATCCCGGTGAAAAAAATTGTCGGTGAACTGTCGGTCCATTGTCGGGTAGCCGACTCGGCTTAATGATGGCAAAGGTCCTAATTCCCCGACTATCTGCCGACGAATCGGTGAGCCGACAATTCCCCGACTGTTTCGCCGACACACTACCGACAATTCCCCGACAGCCTTCGACATCTAATTATATGTTCACATTCTTTTGATGAAATTACAGTTATAGCCTACTTGACGTTGTAGCAAAATATTGAAGAAATTTGCTGTTGATAGTGATGAATATTGTTGATCAAAGTCATCCTGCTACGAAATGCTCCAAGGATTAACAGCAGAAAAACTCATGCTCTAAAGCTAAAACATTCGGAGGCAGTGACAAGAATAGCTCGATCCACAATATTTATACATTATAAAAATGCTGCTGATCGGTGTCATCCTGCTACGAAATGTTCCAAGGATTAACAGCAGAAAAACTCAATGCTGCTAAAACCAAAACATTCGGAGGCAGTAACAAATAATCGCACAAGAAATTATTTTAGCGACTCACCTCAAAAGTAAATGTCGGCCTAGTACAGAACAGTGGTATGCTTCTCTGCCGTCGGTTGTGCTGGCTTGGTAGTGTCCGGTCTCCATTGATGATATCTTTTTGAGAGACAACGACTTTGGTCTAAAATGCGCAGTAAGATGCTTGATGCAAAAAATATTGAATATTATTGACGCATAAAAAGAAGTTATAGAATTTAACAATTAAAATAAATAGGAACATACATGTACATTTAACTTAAAAAATAGGAAAACGACATGAGCTTTTATTCACTTCATGTAATTATGCTGCTTAAAATCAATAGGATTACATTAATTACCCGATCTGCTATTATTTCCAGGCAAAAAATAATAAAATGACAAGAATCACTATATGTATTACATGAGCACTAGACAAGTTCCGATGAAAAATGTGTCATAAAACAAATGACGAAATTCAGGATGATTACGAAGGAGATAAAGTGTTCAGTCTGGGAATTTTCAAAAGCAAATATGTAGCTGACGATCAGTATAAAAAGGAGGTACATATGACTAATATATATCCATATGAGAACATGATTGTGAGTGTGGACCAATAGCGCATTTTTGGAAATCTTTAAAGACAATTACAAACAGCTAACAATCATGAAAAATAACTATAGCAAATACCTATGTCCATTTGCAAACATGATTAAGAGGGTGGGTCAAGTCAAGTCAAGTCTAATTTGGAAATCTTCTAAGATAATTATAAACAGCCAACAATCACGTAGAGATGATGCCTCTTTGGTTGGACATTCTAAATGAAAGCGAAAGTAGGATTGCTAATATGATGCTAATTTATTAGATCATGAACCAATTAATTTCAACTATACTGAGCGTAGCCATTTTCAGGGTATAAAAAATGAAAATGCATTGATGAAATTTTAAGCATTCATAAATATACCTTTGCGCATATTCTTCATTCGCATGTATATAAATGCCTAAAATTCCATCAAGGCATGCTCTGTTCAATTATCATTTTATACCCTGAAGATGACTGCGTTCTGTAGTTGAAATTACTCGAAATTGGTAGCCTACGGATGAATAAATCACATCATTAAGTTACACATGCATAAATTACATCAGATAATAATTCAAAAGTATGGGAATGCCAAATTAGCAGCAATTTGGCATTCCCATACTTTTGAATTATTATCTGATGTATATGTAACAATTAATGATGTGATTTATTCAGCCGTACCAATTTCGAGTAATTTCAACTACAGAACGTATGCAGTCATCTTCAGGGTATAAAATGATACCTGAAAAGAGCATGCCTTGATGGGATTTTAGGCATTTTTAGATATGTGAATGAAGAATATGCATAAAGGTATATTTCTAAATGCTTTCAATTATAAAATGCTTCAATTAATTTGCATGTAATTGTTACTAAACAAATGTAATCACATTTGTAGATGAATTTATGTTTTCCTCACGAAGCTATCTTCAGGGAACATAAATGTTAGGTCATGTTTAATTAATTATAAGTTAGACAAATAGTCCGGCAACCAGAAGTTAATTAATTAATTGTCATTAATTTTTTTTCATAAAATGATGTAGTAACTAACTTGGCATTCCCTTACTTTTGAAATGTTTACATTGGGTGTACGCATTTTTTTCACAATTGCATCAGCTATGGCTTTCCTATTTTCATTTGCATTTCGATAACAGTATCAGTGTAAAAAAGAAGCAACGAACCAATGGAAGCATGATTACAATGTCAATATGGTCCTGTTTCCACAAAACGGACCATATGCACTTTTTTACATGCAGGATTTTTACAGTTTATATCATCGTTGTGTTGTCACTAAACCAATTTTAGATAGATGAAGATTGCGACTACACAATTCAAAAGTCTTTGTCATTCAGTAACTCGTCCAAAACGTTTAGCCTTGGTTCATCAGGCCAAGAGAGCCGATAGTGTAGGCCTAATCACTGCGGTATTTTCACTTTCACATAGAAGTTTTATAACCTATTTCGAACACGAATACTTACTATCGCTTTAATGGTTGATTATTGCTTGACATCATTGATTATTGATCACTCATTCTTGAGAAGAAAAAAATGACTTAAATTAGAAGAAAAAATATTATTAATAGACTTATTCATAAACAGGATTAACTTTTCTTATTGTATACTATTATTTATATCTATAAACTGTATTAAACTACATCTTTATTTACTGAGTTAAAAGCTAAAACTGTTAAACTAACTAAATAAGATAAGGATGCTAAGCTTGCGACCGATATCCCTGAAAATAACTACTTGAACTATTATATAAGATTTCACTATGGGTTAAGCAAAATTAATTTTTGCCATTATCAAAATGAAATCGTACGTCAAGTTGTACCCGTCCTTTGCTAAAGATAGGTCTCCAGTTATGTGAAGAAAAACTTCACTGTCAACACCTTTGACAGCATCGATAAAAGAAGTACAGCTCTAACTCTCTTGGCATCGAAGCTGGAAACAAAACCAAATCTCGTCTCAAGTGTAATGGTCGCTCTGATAGAGATTTCGTTATTAACAAACGCTCGCGTAAATCAAAAACTATTTTAATGAAAATAAAGTTGTTCTAAATATTGATTTTATTAGTGATAGTTTTCTCGCAAAATTAATTATCGTATTCGTAAATATAAACTTGACATTGAATTCGCAAATTAAAGTAACCTAAAATTGTTACTTATTTCGAAACAAGAATAATAATAATACACACTAACTAATTGTTTTCTTTGTAGTAACTTCTTAATCATAATAATTGCAATATTATTTTTGTTGTTTATCCGCTTATTTGTCATTTTAGTTCTAATAGTTACATAGATGATCTTCACGCCCTTTTCGTTTGAGATTTGATGAACATCGCAATGTAGCCACTCCATTGGGTGGTTCAATGTGCCCCACGCATGAGGCACATTGAACCACTTTGGTAGAAATTTCAAAATTAAAATTGTGAGGAGATTAAATGTCACAAAAACGTCCAACAACTTTGAGATTACTAAAGATATCCTCAACCTTTCATCCGAGTTTGATTTTGGTTCATTTGATTTAGTATATTCAAACTGCTGAGGAAAGATCAAAAACATGTTCAATGTGCCTTACCCGCCCCTATCAAGAATGGAGATGCAGCAAGTCCTCTGGTTGATCGCTGTTTGAAATGTACCGCGAACTGTATTGAAGACTGGCGTCAGTATATTGCTAACTTTGGCTTGCCCTGTCAAAGCCAGTATCAACGAATCACAACTATAATTCAAAAATTGATTTGTACTTCGCTGTGATTGCCTGGCATGATGCTATGAAATCTAAATACACATGTCAACGGATTCTCATCGAAGATCGCACCCACAAACGGAAAGCTGTAACAAATACGCGAGTGACTCACAACCAAAAGCATTTTAACTTAAATTAATAATGGCAGTTTTTCGATTAAGCAATCAAGCAGATTTTTAGAGTCATAACCACACATTTTCACTAAAAGTTGACGTATCTTGAAGAACAATACGTCAAATAAAAGCCTAGGATTTGACTGTTCATCTCATGCGGGTTTCATCTCTTCATCAACGCGATTTCATGTTTAAAAATTATGATTTATGAAGTGGGTTTTACTTCTGTAGAGGCACATTGGGTAATGAGTAGACGTGTTATATACTGTCATCAATTCATCATGAAAAATGCAAATTATCATATCATTGTAATAACATCAGGATAAGCTTAACGATGTAAAATGTGGAACGCCTTTATTTCTGAACAAATATTGCCAGTGATAGAGCTATGCGTACAATAATAAAATTACTAAATCCTGCACAAATTATAACTAACAACCGATGGAGAGAAATATTTATAGATCAGCTTACCTATTAACAACATGATTGTTCGAGTCATAGCAGTGACTTACATTTTGCATAAATTAGTCAATTCCGTTTCTTAGATTGTGTCATTCGTTTCCAAGAGATAATAAAATCGATTGCCATATATCCTGATTCCATCGATGTAGAAGTCAAATGACAAATCATGAAATATACGATTGAAACTTTGGAAGTGTGGAGACAATTTATTGTTAAATGATTCTGAAGAAAAATGAGATAACACTGCGCACTCGGAAGTCGTAATATATGTGTAATTTGTTAGGAGATTTATTGAAGGAAGCCAATCTAAGAGATCCTCGAAATCGGTGATATCATCCTTGGGAATTCGAATTATCAAGTTTCCATTCTTGTGTTCTCTCCTTCCATGCGAGCTGTTGCCGTTGATGCGTTTTCCACAAAAAGTTTGGTTTGGTTGGTGAAGATGCCTAGGTATAGTAAGATGGAAAGTTGTTGAAAACACTGGGAACTGCCGAAGATTTGAGTTGCAATAGTTTCAATTCTTTTCTGGGACGCTTAGATGATCTTGAATTATTGACTTGTCTTGATCAAATCATTTTCGAGGAAGTGCAGAGAACAAATTCGCGAAGACAAGGTTGGAAGGAAGACGCTTCTTTGGCCAAAATTATCGACATCCTCCCGTTTAATTGCTCTTATCCATTTGTCGCGAAGAGTCTGGTCATGAGATAATGCAAAAAACGAAATATGCACATTCGTTGAGTTATCTGATGTGCTTTAGTGCACTTGCTGTTTATCGTAGACTGATCTGCAGGGTGCGCTGCTTTCCCAGTCAGGCGCACGCATAATATGTTTTGAGACAAGCTAACCAACTTGATGCTATAGCAACGCATCGATCAATCAGATGACGCTTGCCTCACATATTTGCATGCAGATTCGGCAGATCACTGTGAGGACGAAGGAAAAAGGCAGAATTATGACTGCGTGTGCACACACTGTTGTGCTGTCCTGTATGAAACTTCCCGTGAACAGCAGCCTAATGAATTGCGCTTTGCGCTATCGAACAATGAAATCTATCAGTCCTGAGTCTGTATAGAGTGTGGACTATTCGTGAAAATCTATTCGTGCTCTAGATTGTCATGTATTTGTAAATTAATAGAGCAGATACATGAGAGCATAAGTGAAAACTCAAATCGAGCGCACTTAGTTATGTATTCAAATTCATGCACATATAAACAATTAAGCTAATTGGAGGTTAGCTTAAATTAATAAAACTCAGGGAAGGAAATACGGCACATCTCCCCACCAACTTCATAAGTTCATGATTTGTCGCGGTTTTTTCACACGAGAAGACCGACGCAAATTTTCAAAGTTCGTATTCCTTGCGGCGACCGCTCCAAGGAAATCCGACTTCTCCGATCCAGGGGATTCCGTCTTTTCGAGATCGATAGGACGAGGTAACGGCCTGTTCTCCATTTCCACGGTATCAGGAACTTGAAACTCCACACCAACGGTACGAGAGAGCGGAGTCTTCTCCACTGCGACAGAGCTAGTTGAATTGGCACCATGAGCCCCTATTCCTGAGCTATCCACATGAAGTGGCCTAGGTGATTCTGCGGTTGAAGAAACGCTACTCAAAGGCACAGGAGTGTGAACTTCAGACTCAAAACGCTTACGCAATTGATCAATATGTCTTCTGACATACCCACTAGGGACTTCAACCAAGAACACGTTAGAACTCAAAACTTGGACTATCGAACCATGAATCCAAACATTGCCTGCTCCGTAGTTTCTAACGAAAACCTTGTCACCCAAACTGAACTTGCGACGGACAGCGTGTCGATCATGGAAATATTTCTGGTTATTCATTGCCTTCTGAACATGAGAATATAGTTCTGGTTTTACTAAGCTCAAAGGTGTTTTAAGATCACGATTAAAGAGTAAACTAGATGGGGTACGACCGGTAGTAGATTGTGGTGTATTTCTGTAACGGAAAAGAAATCTCGAAATTTTTACACTCAAAGATCCTTCCGAAACACGAGAGATACCCAACTTCACCAAACCGACAGCCTTCTCAGCTAAACCATTCGAAGATGGATGGTGAGGTGAAACCTTAACGTGGTGGATCTGTAATCGGTTGACAAACTCAGCAAATTCACTACTCACAAAACAAGGTCCGTTGTCAGAGACAATTGTGTCGCACAAACCATGAGCGGAAAAACTCACCATCAACTTCTCAATAACAGTCTTAGCATTACAAGAAGAACAAGGAAATGCTTCAATGTACTTGCTGTGGGCATCGATCATTACCAATATGTATGAATTTTCTTTTAAGGGACCTGCGAAATCTATATGAATTCTACTCCACGCCCTCTCCGGATATGGCCAAGGAGACAACTCAGACTTAGGTGGCGAAGATCGGGATTCTTGACAAGCATCGCACTCATGAACAGAACGTTCAATATCATGATCAATTTTAGGCCAATAAACGAAACTGCGAGCAAGCTGTTTCATCTTGACAATACCAGGGTGGTTGTTGTGCAAGACTTCCAGCATCCTAGGTCTCAATTCTGTAGGAATAATCACACGTGATCCCCACATGACAACTCCAGACTCAATACTTAGTTCATTTCTGCGATGAAAATATGGAACCAACTCTTTTGACAAATTACGTGGCCAGCTTCCCTGTAAAACGTAAGACATGACCAAACTCAAAATTTGATCCCTTTCTGTATGAGCTTGAACTTCTGACGAATCAATCAAGGAAACAAAATTCAATGAGTGAACATTCTCAACAGGTACTGGAAAGGATGGTTCGGTGATCTTAAGGGGTAATCTACTTAAGGCATCAGCATGAGGAATGGAAGATCCAGACTTGAACTTGAAAGTATAATCATACGCACCCAAGATGAGCGCCCAGCGCTTCACTCGGCCAGAAACAGTAGTAGGAATGGCCTTCTTCTCGCTCAAAAGAGATTCCAAAGGCTTATGATCATTAATTATAGTAAAATGACGTCCATAAATGTATTGGTGAAATCTTTTCACTGCGAAGATGACAGACAACGACTCCTTCTCTAATTGTGAGTATTTTTTTTTCAGATTCAGATAAAGTGCGCGAAACACAAGTAATCGGATGCTCGCGTCCATCAACAGTATGTGAGAGAATGGCTCCTATCCCATAGGCTGAAGAATCACAACAT
This sequence comes from Prostheceraeus crozeri, assembly GCA_907163375.1. Taxonomy (NCBI): domain Eukaryota; kingdom Metazoa; phylum Platyhelminthes; order Polycladida; family Euryleptidae; genus Prostheceraeus; species Prostheceraeus crozeri. Next base: position 34,683 of record CAJQUW010001286.1, on the reverse strand, counting down.
ATCGATAAAGGCTTGGAAGGATCAAAATGCATCAGAACTGCTGAAGAACAAATCAAAGATTTAGCTTCCTCAAAAGCAATCTGCTGTTTCTTACGCCAAACAAACGCAACTTCTTTCTTCAACAATTCATAAAGTGGATTCAAAACAGTTGACAAATTCTTCAAGAATTTTCCATAATAATTCACCAACCCCAAAAAAGCCTTCAATTCTGTGACATTTGTAGGAGGAGGAGCATCCTTAATAGCTGTGACCTTGGATGGACTTGGGTGAATACCTTTCGAGTCAATGAGATGTCCTAAGTATTCAACTTCAGTCAACATGTACTTGCACTTGCCACGATTCAAACGTAAGCCTGTATCACAAAGTCTCCTAAGAACTTCTTGCAAATTCATCAAATGTTCTGCATCATCTCTACCTGTGACCAAAATGTCATCCTGATATGCACAAACGTACTTCATATCACGCAAGAGATCATCAATTATGCGTTGGAACACTGAAGGAGAAGATGAAACTCCAAATGGCAATCGTGTGAACCTGTACAGACCAGTGGGTGTATTGATAGCAGTGAAATCTCTGCACGACTCCTCTAAAGGAATCTGCAAGTAAGCAGTACGCAAATCGAGTTTCGAAAACCTTTCACCTCCAGCCAGCGTAGCATACAAATCATCTATATTAGGAAGCGGGTAACGACAGGAACAAGACACTGATTTATGGTGACTTTGTAATCACCACAAAAGTAATGGGCAAAAGACCGTTCCAGGACACCATAAAATTCAAAAAATAGTATCTTTAAAAACGACATAAATTCATGATTTTGAACCCTTTTTCAGGTTTTTAAGACCTAAATTCATGAATTTAGTCCATTCAAAAAGTACCATTTTTTCAAAAAATGACATTTTTAAAAACGACATAAATTCATGAATTTGAACCCTTTTTCAGGTTATGAAGACCTAAATTCATAAATTTGGGCGTTTTTAAAAAATACCCAATTTTCAAATTTTTTAAAATCTCAAATTTGAGAATTATAATTTTTACCTTGAAAATCATGACCGTTCCAGGACACCGAAAATCATAAAAGTTAAGAATCACAAATTTGAGATCAAGATCATTTTTTTACTTTGAAAATCATGACCGTTCAAGGACACCGAAAAAATCATAAAAGTTAAGAATCTCAAAATTTGAGAATTACAATTTTCATTGCTTAAATCATGACCGTTCAAGGACACCAAAAATCATAAAAGTTGAGAATTTCAAATTCATGAATTTTATCCATCTTTCAGGTTTTTAAAATATATCATGTGACTAATAATATTTCTTTAAAAGTGGAAGAAACAAAAGTGGAAGAAGCCGCAAGAATATATCCTTCAATATCATATGAACGTAGTTCTACTACCCCCCCCCAAGTAGTAAGGAAAGACATCATTAGAGAACAGTTTGAAATCAATACCCCCTCCCTTCTGTCTTCTAGGGGTCCCTTAAGAAATTTTTTTATTATAAAATGAGCAACATAAATGAGTTTTTGAAATTATATGGAACACAAACGACAACGAATTTCGACCTAAAGAAAATCGCTAATCGATTAGGAATAAAGAATTTTCATGTTCTAATGAGAGTCGAATTACAATTCCTAAAAAATAAGCCAACAGGAACCTTCAGTTCCCGGAACAAAGTTCCATCAATAACTATAAATTTCATAACAAATCTTCATACGTCAGATGAAAAAGGTGTACATTGGTCAGCAGGACAAAGAAATATAAACTGTTCTAATTATTATTTTGACCGCCCGGAGGCTGAGAACTATTGGTTCGACTCATACGGACTTCCACCTACGAATGAAGTAAGAGAAATACTTGGCAATGGAATTTATAATACGTTTCAAATTCAAAAACCGGGAACTACTTATTGTGGTCAATTATGTCTTTATGTTTTATTTAAATTACAGGAAGGAGTACCATTTCTAGATATTATATTAGAATTGAACGAACCGTAGGTTCTATGGCTACGCCTAATGAAAATAATGAAAATTAAAAATCAGTTCGTTGTAATTCATTTTGATAAAATCGGCCTCTGATATCTTCATCATCTAAATCTTTAATTTCATAAGTAATCGGATAACTTTGATTTATTTTAGAAATTTCAAATATCTCTTTCGTCCAGTATCCGACGAAGCCTTTTTCAAATTTATTCTTATATTTAAATATTCTAACTCTATCTCCAATTTTAAATTTCGGCTTAAGTTTCTGCAAATTCGGATTACTCTCATTCAAACTATTATTCTCGAATATTTTTTTTCTTATCAAAACAGGGTCGACAGAAGCATTCTTTGGAGTTTCTTCAATACCAGAATGAACTTTATTATTGTACTCTTCTACAATTCCTGGTAATATCTTCAACCATTTCTGATTTCTTTGCTCAGTAAATTTATTGAATAATTTATTTTTTAACGTCCGATTGAATCTTTCTATCACTACAGCTTTTCCTGCGTTTTCAGTTGAATAAACAGTTTCAAATAGTGGCTGAACGTTTCTGTTATAAAATTCCGACCCTTTATCAACAAACAATTTCCTTGGCTTTCTATTACTTTCTTTAAAGATTTCTTCAAACGCATATTTAACTGATAGATCACTTTTATTTTTTAAAGGCTTTACCCAAGCGTATCGTGTATATAAATCTATAACGGTCAATGCGTATTTATAATCTTTTTCATTCGGCATATGAATAAGATCAGCACTCCAAATATCATCTTTATTAAATACTTTTACTTTCAATAAATATTTAGGTCTTCTATATTCCTTGTGGATTTCGGACGCGTAGGTTCGAGCGTTGCTCTCAGACAGCTTTGCTGTCGATTCATTTAAACCCTGGCCGAATAATATTTTAGCTTGTAAAGCTTTCTTAACAAACATTCTTTCAATTTTTTCTCTAAATGTAGGATTTTGAATATTATCTAATTCTTGAATCATCTTCTTATCAGCTGCATGTCGAGAACTTAGATCATGATTTCGATAAGCTAAATCATGCCTGTAAGCTGCGGCATCTACTCTATTTATTGGTTCTTCACCTGGTTTCGGATTATTATTCTCATCTAGTCTTATATCTAATCGAGTTCCTGGACCAGTATATGAATGACCAGGAAGATGTTTTTCTTTCGAATATTTACTCCAAATAAAGCCAGGAAAGTTTTCTAATGTTTTTTGTATATCACCACCGAAGTGGTATGGAACTTTGTTCTTGTCACCTCCAATATGCTGACAATTTGAGTTTTTATTTTTGTTTAATAGATAATTTAATAAATCTAAATTAGCAATTTTTAATTTAATTAAATTTTCGGAATTTGTAGAATTCATTTTAAAAGATAAAAAAAATTTAAAAGATAAAATAAATGTTTTACCTAATCGGACCAAAGGTCCTGAGGCTTTAGCCGATAGAGCTTAGTTCAGAGGCTTTAGCCGATCGGACCAAAGGTCCTGAGGTTATTACCGAATCATACTAGGACTTAGATATATTCCAGAACCATCTTTAGTTTCTTTAATTTCAATTAAATCATCAACATTGTGGAGAATATTTTTAAGAACTCGTTTTCCTTCATCAACTAATTTTAATTTACTAACAAAATTATCTACTATTCTTTCACCCCTAGCAACTTTCTCTAACTCTCTATTATGACGTTTTTGTTCTTCTAATGCTGCCTTCTCTGATTTATTTTTATTTACTGCTTGGACAATACCAGCTGTCCCACCTGCAACACTTCCTGCTGCAGCTATGCCACCTATTATTAGTGGAATTAATGGGAGAATCCCGCCATTCTTTTCTTCTTGTAATTGAATATTCACTATCATTGGTTTACTTATGTAATACTTTTTTTTGTTAATCGTAATAGTTTTAGGGGTATTTTTGTCAACAATATTACGTAATTTTAATTCAACAGTTTTATTATTATTACTTTTCGGTTGCGACATTTTTAATAAAAAAATTTTAAGTTACGAAAATTTTTAATCTATTCTAGTTATGAAAAATTTTTAGTTAAGAATTTTTTAATCTATTCTAGTTATGAAAAAAAATTAAATTGATTTATCGGAGCGAAGCTCCTCTGGCTTTAGCCTATTCTAGCCATCTTCCCATTAAGAACTTCAATAGAATATTTTACATCTTCTAGCAATAAACCATAAGCCATCAATGAAGTTGTGGAATCTTTCTTTTCAATATTAATTGTTACATCACAACCAGTCTTGATAATATCTTCAGATTGTGCACTTAAATCGAAACAGAAAACAGGATATAAATGTCTCCAATCTCCAGGAGTTAATTGTGGTTCAACTCCAAATTCTATACAAAGATTTCTATAAGCATCATATCCTTCCATAAATTGATTATTGGTATCATCGAATCTTAATGGATCAATTGGATACCGGGTTTGATTTAATGAAACTTGTAAACTTCGAATTGTATTAATATGAAAAAGATTGTTGTTTTTATCAAAACTTGGAGAATTATTTCTTTGAAATGTTAGTAATAAATATCTTGGAGTATTCGCAGTTCTAGTAAAATGCCAGTTAAATCTTTGTTCGGAAAAAGTTACTGAACTAGCAGTACGCTTTAGAAAATTTACTGGAATTGGTTTGTTAGTATTTAATCTTTTTGCAATAGCTGTTTCAATCTCTAAACTAGGAGTAATATGCTTAATCCACCATTCAAGTCTATCAATTTTTAAATATGCTTTTTTTCCAGTCTTACCAAAAAAGATGAATTCATTATTTGCTGTACGATGAATTATTAATTTAAATTTTAATTGATATGATATTTTATCATAATCTAAATATCCGAATAATGGAGACAATGACCAATTAACTGTCTGTTTACTTTTCTTGTTAAACTCACGTCTTTCTTTATATGCATCATTATTTGTTTTATTTAAATGTTTTGCAATATTTTCTACATCTTTCGCAATTCCTGCTGCATCTGTTCCAGCGTGAGTTAAATCATCTATAATTATACCATCATTAGTATCAGGAAACCAACCTTCGATTTCATACTTTTTATTATTTTCACCAATTGTTACAAATCTAAGCATTGTATCAATTACACCTGGAGAATCACTTATTGTTTCTATATTTTGAGTTGCAACATCTAAACGCATTTGTGTAAATAATTTTGGAAAAAAATTATTCTCTAGTGCAATATTATCGGTATCTGGTAATGGTGTTGTAAAATTGGCATCACTATATAAAGAATATTCACAGTGTAAAAATGAATCAGGTAGATATAAATAACTTTGTTGATTATCAACTTCAAAGATTAAATCTCCTCCAGTATTTACTCTACTGGAAGATCCGGGATTCATAGCAATTCTTATATAGTCATTCTTTTTTTGATTATTACTGACGAACGGAGGATCGTCTAATCTAAATTTATTTTCAATTAGCGAAGACATTTTTATAAAAAATAATTTGACTTTTTGTTTTTCTCAGACAGAAAAAATTCTGCTAAAATATTTTTACTAAAAAAATTTTGCTAAGACAATTTTGCTAAAATATAATTTTAGAATTTTACTAAAAAAATTTTACTAAAAAACATAATTTTAGAATTTTGCTAGACCAGCTCCGCTACAGCTTTGCTGGTTAGACTGAAGGTTGCTGCTCACGCCACTACCTCTTATTTCTTCAATTGTTTTTTCATTATGTTTACTATCAGAATCCACAGCTATGTTAGCAATTTTATTTTTTGTTTCCTCTGAAAGTTTTTTTAAATTTTTTAGTTCTTCGGAATCATTCCTAAGTTTACGAATAGCTTCTAGTTGTTTTAATTCGTTTTGAGACTTGACAGCATTTGATATTGCACTAGCTGTACTACCTATAGCAGCTGCTCCTTTTGCGGCAGATGTAATCACCTGCGGTGCCTAGGAACTTTTGTGTTCCGACTGTTTCTCTATTATCATAATGATAAACAGGATTCATACGTGGTTCATGAGCAATTCTTTGATTTGAAGCAAATTGTTTAAGATTGTGTTTATAAATTATAGGCATTTTTTATGATTAAATTTGACTTTTGGGAAAAATATCTACGTTCGGCTAAAGCCTCGAGGAGCTTCGCTCCGATTAAGATTTACGTTTGTGAATGGACAACAACTTCGAGATAACTTTATTAATTGACTGTTGCACTTTATCTATTGCGTCAAGTAGCGTGTGATGTACTTTAATTTCTTTTCTATTAACTTGCATTTTCTGCTGATTAATCTTCAATGCCGTTTTAAGTGCATTTAACTTAATTTTAAGAACATCTAATTGTCTTTTAACAGAATCTAACTCTTCTTTATTTTCTTTAGAGTTTTCTTGTAAATTTTTCTTTAATTCATTTTCTAAATTGATTTTAAGATTTTTCATTTTATCAACTTTTTCATTAAGTGAGTTTACTTCATTTATTATTCTATTCATCTTTTTCATTTGTTGAGTAATTTTAGAACTTAATTCATCAACACTTTTTTGGAATGTAGCTTGTAACTGCTTTAAATTTTTTTTAATTCTTTCAGGAAGTTTTTCTATTTCATCTTCTAATTGTTCTTTTAACATTTCTATCTGATGTTTATTTTTAATGACTGCAGATTTTAAATTTAAAGAAAGTAATATTAAAATTTTTGATTGTTCAGAAATCTTTTTAAAAAGTTTTGCTATATCTGCTTCTAGCTCTCTATCCTTTTTATCAAGTTTTAATAATTTTTCGTTTAATGATTTGTCATTAAGTTTAAGTAACTTTAATTCATTCATCAGTGGAACCAAAACATCGTTTATATATTTTTCTTTTAAGTCATTGATTTGTGTATCAACATATTGTTTATTTGTTAACTCTGTATTTTGTTGCGGAAGAATAGAAAGATGCAATGGACCAAATAAAACGTCTCCAGTTTTCATAATATAATTTTCTATCTCTATTTCTAATTCACGATTATTCGGGATATATGCACCTCCACCAACATTTGGTAACATCATTTTTAAAACAATAAAAAAGTAAAATTTTTTCTAATAAAAATAAAAAAATAAAATTTTTTCTAATAAAAATAAAATTTTTTCTAATAAAAATAAAAAAATGGAAAAACCAAATTTAAAAAAATTATATTCGTCCGCATCATCCTGTTCTTCTTATTCGACGAGATCAACGGGATTTGAAAATAAATGTTTTGATAATAATAATAATAATAATAATCCATGTATAGATGTTAATATTTTATTTCAATTACAAGCCGAAATATTTAGAGAGCAGACTAAAGGTTTACCTTCTATAGAAACTAATTATTGTATTTTTCCAGGTGATCCATTTATTAAATTTATGGAGATTGTAAGTAAATATAATGATGTAGCTTATGTTGAATTAAATAAAGAAAATATGGTTATAATAGGTTATAATAATGCTTTCGGTTTTATTAGAGCAGTTTTACCAATTAGTAATACTGATTGGATAGAAACTAAAATTATTAATTATATCAATATTAAAGAATTAGTTAAAAAATTAAAATCTTTTTCCAAAGAAAAATTAAGATTATTTGTTGATGAACAAAATCAATATAACATTCATATAGAGAGTAAAAAGCATAACGAAGAATTATTATGTCAAGTATATTATAGAGATACAATTTATAAACAAGAAACATTAGAAATGCCCCAAAGATATGATGATGATACGTATATAGGATTATATTCCAACTTAAATATTAATTTATTAAAATCTTATATAAATGGTTTAGCTCAACAAGAGAAAATTTATATGTGGACAACACCTTATACTATTAACAATGACCATAATCATAATCATAATAAACGAACTGAAGGTTCTAGGGCTTTGCCCGATCTTAAAGAATCTTATGATAATATAGATGATGATTCTGTAACATCTGAAAAAGGTGTAAATGGTAAAAAAGATTATAAAAATATTAGCAATTATAAAAATTTATCTAAATTTCATTTTCTTACAATTGAAAATAATAATGATGGTATAGTTGAAGATACTGTTAGACAACTATGTGTCGGGTCTACAAAATTTAAATTAGGATTTACATCTAATCAATTTAAAATTTTATCATCTTTAATAAAAACTAAAAGTGATTCAGATTATGGTGGTGTTATTAAATTTTCCAAAAGAGATCAAAGACCAATATTTTTCTCTATTATATTATTATCAGATAAGAAATGTAATTTAGAATTAGATATTCAAATAAGAGAATGGTATCCTATCAGGGAATGGTATCCAATCCCAAAAAGTGTAATTTATGATGATGATGAAGAATCAATAGTTAGTGAAAATAAATTTAAATTATCTTTTGATAAAACATTATATGATGAAACTTAATATGATAAAACTTATTATGATAAAACTTAATATGATTAAACTTAATATGATAAAGAAAAAAAATAACTAAAGAACGTGTAATATATAATAATATAAAATAACACTCAAGTCCTTGATATTAGAATGTTTATATCTAAAATTAAAACACAAATTTTTTCTTAAATTTTCTCTAAAAAATAAAAAAATGGAAAATACGAAGTTTTATTGTGTCTTATGTAAAAAAAAGTTGCAAACAAAAAGAAGTTATCAATCTCATTTAAATAGTAAATTGCATTTACAAAATGTAGATCGAGTTGATGAAGGAAATATATTAAAATTAAATAGTTATAAAAACTATCTAGAAACATTGTCTACTGATATAAAAGTTAAAAAAATGTTTGATGATTATTCACATTCGGAATATAAAAAAGTTTTTAATAGTGAAGATGAGACCCTACAAACCGAAGGTTCTAGGGCTTTGCCCGTACCAGATGGAAGATATTTATTTAGAGATACTGATGAATTTGATGAAGCTGAACGAACCGATGAAGCGGTAATAGATATAAAATATTTATTTAATGAATCTGTTCGCGGGACATCGGAGATGTCTTTCAGGGCTTCGCCCGTTGAACATAATGAAACCGATGAAACTTTTTATAATGTATTAAAAAACTTTTTCAAAATATTTAAGAAATCTTACAAATGTTATATGAATGTAGAAGTATTTTATACAAAAAATGGACCTGATGGAATTCCTGAAGAAATAATACAAGGACATTTTACAAATTCACAAGAAATTCATAATGTAAATGATATACAACCCATATTTGAATCGATGATACTTAAATTAGAAAATTGTATAATTGAAGCCCAGTTACGTGAATCTGGTTGGAGATTTGTTAAAATACTATCTAAGAAAATAGTAATTGATAAATATAAAAATAATACTGGTGGTAGTTATGTTCCTTTGCCTTTCAGTTCACCACAAATAATCAACATAAAAAATGAAGATGATTATTGTTTTCTGTGGAGTATTATAGCACATTTACATCCTGCAAAATATCACAAAGAAAGACTAAGTCATTACAATAAAGAAGAATACATAAATGAATTTGATCTCTCTGATGGCTTAGATGAATTTCCATATGATTATAATAGGTTAAAAAAGTTTCATAAAAAGAATAAAAATTTAATAGAAGTAAATGTTTTTGAATTAAATGTGAATTATGTTTCTATTGGTAAAATTACTCCACTTTACTCAGATTCAAAAAAATTTTATTTGAATAATAAAAATTTATGTCAATCAGAAATAGTATATAATGATAGGGGAAATTACATGCATCATAATATTTTTTACCAAGCAAATATAATATGTACTGAAAAATTTGAAATTATAAAAACACTATCACCAATAATGATTAGTCATAATAATTATAAAGGACGTAATTATAATTATGATTATGATACCGATTATTTATCTTTATCTTTAGAATATCAACAAAAATTACAAAATTTAAATGAAAGTTTACAAAAATGTAAAATAGATTATCAACAACAAACAAAATATTAGTACAAGAATATGGCCATAAATATCAAAATAAGATAGAAACGATTCAAAAATTAAATGAAGACAATAAAGAATTAAATAATGAAGAAAATGAAACCAATCAAAAAATAAATGAATCTTTAAAAAAATGTCTACAACAATATAAAGAACAATATAATAAAGAATATAGTTATCAGTTACAAATATTAAATCAAAATTTTCATCGAAATACATTTAATCTTACAAAAGGAATTGATGAAACACATGAAATATATCAAGGTAAATTTGAAAAACTAGAACAGACAAAACAGCCAGCACAAGCGAATATATTATATTATCAGGGTCATTTTATATTGTGTAAAGATGTTTCTATATTTACAAAAACTTCAGATAATGCTAATTTTCCTTGTCTCCAATGTATGACAAGTTTTAGAACTAAAGAAGAAATGAATAGACATTTGGAGAATTGCCAACAAAATGAAGCAGTCAGAAACACATTTCCTAAAGATGATTATTTAGAATATAATAAATGGTATTTTAAAAATAAAGTACCCTTTACAATATATTGTGATTTCGAAGCATATAATGTTAATATGACACAAAATCGAACGGAAAGTTCCAGGGCTTCACCCGATTCTGAAAATGATAATTCTGATAATGGTACGGGCCAAGCCCTAGAACCTTCGGTTTGTAATTATGAAAAAAGTGCAGCTGAACAAAGTAAAGAAAAATATTTATTTGAACAAAAACCATTATGTTGGGGAATGTACATTCATTCAAATTATCCTGAATTATTTAAATCAGAATATTTTCAATACTATGGTGAAGATAGTTCAGAAATGTTTACAAAGAAAGTAGAAGAATTACAAAATTATTTTTCACAATTGCTTGAAACAAGTATACCGATGATGCCATTAACAGAAAAAGAAAAATTAAATTTTATTAATGAAACAAAATGTTATTACTGTGGAAAAGAATTTACAAAAAATTATAAAAATGGCAAAGGTAGATATCTTGATAAGCGAAGCGACGGCTCTGCCGTCAAGGTAAAAGATCATGATCATCTAAATGGATTATATAGAGGTGCAGCACATAATTCTTGTAATCTTAATGCTAATAAATTTAAATATAACTTTGTTCCTCTATATTTCTATAATGGTTCTAAATATGATTTCCATCTAGTAATGAAAGATTTATTTTCATCTGAAAAATTACAACAACAACAAATAAATGTACTATGTAAAACAGAAGAAGAATATTTTTCAATGCAATTAGGTTGTATTAGAATTTTAGATGCATTTAGATTTTTTACTCCTTATTCATTAGATGTTATGGGAAAAACTTTGAAATCTGAACAATGTAAAATATTAAATAAATATAATTTAAAACCTTTAAAAGGAATATTTCCGTATGAGTATATAGCCTGCGGCTCACAGTCGAAGACTGATATAACTGGAGATAAAACCTGTGGTTCACAGTCGAAGACTGATTTTAATTCTGTGAATAAAATTATGGAAGAGGAACAACTTCCTCCAATAAATAAATTTAAATCAACATTAAAACAATCACAATTATCTGACGAAGACTATGCAGAAGCTGAAAAGAATTGGAGAGAGTTAAATTGTAAAACAATGTATGATTATACAATGAAATATCTTCAGATAGATGTATTAATACTAGCTGATCTTTTCGAAAACTTTCGTGACATGTGTTTAGAATATTACGGAATAGATCCATGTTATTGTTATTCTACACCAGGTTTAACATGGCTAGCAGGATTAAAACATACTGGTGTTCAAGCCGATGGCTCTAGGACAAAGTCCGTTAAGCTTAAACATTATAAAGAAAATACATATGATAAATTATTATTTTTTGAATCTGGAATTAGAGGTGGAGTTTCATCAGTTTTAGGTAATCGTTATGTACAGTGTTACAATAAAAAAGTAAATCCTGATGATTATGGAATAATGAAACCTTTATCTCCAGAAGAAAGTGATCAGTTTATAAAATTGTTTAATCAAAATATAGAAGGACTTATATCAAATGAAGATAGTCAAGCAGCAGTTGATGAAATCATGAGAGAAAACTATTTGTTATATTATGATTTTAATAGCTTATATTCTTCTTGCATGATACAAGAATTACCAACAGGTGAAATGTCATGGTGTAATATTCGTACGACATCAGAGATGTCTACTAGGGCTTCGCCCGTTCTTGATTATCAAAAAACATATGATGGAAATTATAATCATGGTTATATATATGAAGTTGATTTAGTATACCCTGATGAAATAAAAGATAAAACAAAATATTTTCCTTTCTGTCCCGAAAACAAAATTCCTAATATAGAAGATTTTTCAGATTATCAAAAATCTTTAGTTCCTAAAAAATACAGACCAACAAAAAAACTTATGTTAACACAAAGCAATAAAGGAAAGTATGTTGTTGAAGGAAGAATGCTAGATTGGTATTTAGATCATGGAATGATTCTCACCAAAATACATCGAAAACAATTTTATCAAAAATCTAGGTGGTTAAAAAATTATATAGAGTTCAATATTGAAAAACGTAAAATAGCTAAAAGAAATAAAGATGATTTTGGAAACGTGTTCTTCAAATTAATGAATTATGCATTTTATGGTAAGACTTTAGAAAATGTGCGTAATAGACAAAATATTGAAATAGCTTATGATAAAGATAGGTTTCAAAATTTAACAAGGAAACCTACATATAAAAGAACTACTAGATTTAGTGATGAACTATGTGCTGTACATTTACGTCGAATTAGCGTAAAACATGATAAGTTTAATTTCATTGGTTTCACTATATTAGAATTAGCTAAACTATTTATGTATAGATTTATATATGATTATTTAGCACCTGCTTATGGCAAAAACTATAAATTACACTTTACAGATACCGATTCTGTTTTCTTAGAATTAACAATACCGTATAATTCTACACTTCATGAAGAAATAGATAAAATAAAAGATATCATTCATCCTTCTGATTTATGTAAAGTAAAAGATGAATTAGAAGGAAATGAAGATTTCATAACAGAAGCTATATTTTTAAAATCTAAATGTTACTGTTATGATACAACTAATAATATTAAAACACATGAAACATTAAAAGGAATTTCAAAGGCATCAGTGGCTAATCAAATAACATTTCAAGATTATAAAAATGTATTATTTAATAATGAAATAAAAACAGCATGTAATTATAGACTTAATTCAAAAAAACATAACATGTATTTAAAAGAAGAACATAAATTAGCATTAGATCCATTTGATGATAAAAGAAAAATTTTACCTGATGGAATAACTACTGAACCTTTTTAATTTTCTAATTTCTAAGATAGACAAATTTGATATATACATAAAACAAAAGATATTATAACACTATATTTGTATATTTTTATCACTCCGCGAAAATATTTTCTATCGACTTTCAGTCAGAGAACAATTGTTCGATAACTCTTTCATGAATTTTTTTATCAATATTAATTGTAATGAAGCCATAATCTTTTGACCAAGCATTGTTACACGATTGTTTAAATTCATCTTTATTTCTTACACATAAATCTCTTAAAAAATCACTTAAGTTTCTTGCATTTATTTCAAATAGTATAAATATATTTGCATTCTTTCTAATAACACTTCCGTCTAATGAATACATACTTTGTGTTAAATAAAAAACACTACAGTTATTATGTCTACCTCTTGTGAAATAATTTCTCTGAACTGACTGATTTCTATCATTAACACAATCATCAAAAATTACACAATGTTTCATTGTTTTATCTAGTTTACTAGGATCTTGCATATTACCACTATCATCTATTAATTGTATCTTTATATGGTTATTTTTATTAGATTCTACTAACTGATTATTTTTTGTTGCTTCTTCACACCACGAACTTATTTCTTCTTCATCTTCAGATTTTTCATATTCTTTGAATAATGAAGCAATTGCTGTTTTTTTAAGATTATTTTCAAATCCATATTTTAAAAATTGATAGACGGGTTGTTCTGCCGTTGTTGTATAAATTATAAGATTGTTATAATCCAAAAAATTTGGAGTCGTTAAAATTTTAAACAATAGATATGTTTTTCCACATCCTGATCTTCCACAAATAACTGACAAAACTTTATTAGATAAATTTGGATGATGATTAAATTTAAGTTTTTTTTTGTTTAATGGGGGTACTTCACTCATTTTTTAATAAAAAAATTTATTTTTATTTTTTTATTTTTTGTTTCTAAAGAAGAAGAAGAAAATTAGACTTCTCTAGCTTCGCGTAGGAGTTTATACCTCCCGAGCGGGAGTTTATACCTCCCGAACGGGAGTTTATACCTCTCGAACGGGAGTTTATACCTCCCGAACCAAAAGATCTATCATAATCTCTTCACCTCCAAAATTTATTTCTTGTCCTTTTTCATCAGTGATTCTAATGTTAATGTTGTTAATAGTTTTTCTTGTAATAGGAAAATATATTAAAGTTTGTGGAAATACATTTAATCTATAACCAATGGGTACAGTAAAAGCTGGAAAACTGAATATTAAATTTGATAATTTACCATTTATATATCCTCCTTCAATAATGTCACAATGTACAACAATTGAATTTATTTCAGTTATTTTTGGAATCTTCTCACTTAAATGATAACCTTGACTATAGGTTTGTTTATTAAATCCTAATAGCTTTGACAATGATCTATCATGATTAAAATCAACTTGATGATTTTCGTCTAAAGTAAGAGAAAATTTATTAACTGCCGGTTCAACTGCAAAATGTAATTGTTTCTTATCTTTAAATGGTATACCTAAATGTCTCTTAATTTCATTTGATATTGATTCAACTTCGTAAGAACCAGGAAGAACAGTTAGTATTTTCCATGTTTTGCCTATATCAGTAGAATATCTAAATTGATCATTCACATCTTTGATAACGTTTTGAATAGTGTTAAATGTAGAGAAACTAGTCAATGCAATTTGATAATTTTTATTTTGTTCCAAATGTAGAATGGGTTCTAAATTACAAGTGTGCGATGAAGTAGTTGTTATAATTTTTAACGTCGTACTAAATTTTGATGAACCCAAAATCTCTGTTAGATTTTCTAAATGATTATTAATTTTGTCTAAATCTGCTGAACACATTTTTTAGTTAAAATTTTAAATAAATATTTTTTTAAAAAAAAATTAGAAACAACATATTTTAGCTACGGGCGAAGCCCTAGAACATTCGGTTCGTTACACTTTTATAATCCTCTTCATTTAGAATCTTCTTTTCTAACAGTCTTTTCAATATAGCATGAATTTCATTGAAACTAGAATTATGTCCTTCTTTTATTGCAGATATTAAAATATTTAATCTATTTAGTAATTCTTGTGGATCATCTGGTAAGAATACAGTTGTTTCTGTTTTCTGTTTTTCAGATAAACCTTTCCCTACTTTAACTCCCGTTGATAATAAATTTTCTAATTGTTTATAACGTTTTAGAGATTTTACTGCACCAACTCTGTCTAACATAGCTTTATATTTTATGAGATCTTCTACAGCATAATTATTTAAATCTGCTCCTCTTAAAAGATTAACAAAATTTCTATCTAAATTAAAGGGAGATTTATCTGGTGAAAAAATTATACCTCGAAAAGGTTGTGGAAATATTTCTTTTTGTCCGAGATAAAATCTAGGTATTGTTTTTCCATCTATAAATGAAATAGAATGTTCAAATTGCATAGATTTTGGTAATTTCTTATTAATGTTTGATTCTAGTAATCCATAGTCATCTAATATAGTTTTGTGCTCTGGATCTGTTATATCAATTTGTTTATCATTATTTGTACTTTCTTTTTCAAGAGTTTTAAATGGTTTCATAGTTTTTTCAAAATCAGTTTTTACTTGTTCGGTTTGCTGCATTTTTTCAAACATATCAGATTGAATACCAGCTTTTATCATTCTATGTTGAAGATGATTTTCTTTCATAATATTTCTTTGTTTTATTAACTCTTCTAATTGTTTTATTCTTTTAAAATTATCAGCTCTAATTTTATCCATTTTTAAAATGTAATATTTGAATTTTGTGGTAACATTGGAATACAGCAAAAACATTCTACTGTACAAATTATTTTTTTATTGCTTTGTTGTCTGACATCTTCTCGTTTAAAGTTTTCTCGCTTTAAGTTTTGTTTAATAAAGTTTTGTTTAATAAAGTTTTGCTTAAATTTTCGCTTAAAGATTTTAGCTCTTCTAAAAAAATTTTGTCATTTTCTTCATTAGAAATTTTACCATCACTAGAAATTTTACCATCACTAGAAATTTTGCCATCCTGTCTATTCTTATCATCAACTTTTTCGGACTGTAATTGAAAGGTTTGATTTACTTCATTAGCTATTTGATCAAATTTTTCAATCTCATCTAACGTAATAACATTATCATCACATACTCTTTGAAAGTAGTAATGTAGTTTGTCATAGACTTCTTTAATATGTAAATGCTTAGTTTTTAATGATTTTCGTTTCTTAGTTATTAAAGATTTATCTAACATTGTAACAAGTGAAGTTGCAAAAACACCCGTACCTGTTAAAGCTGTAGCAACTACTGGAATTACTAAAACACCTGAAGATATAACAATTGTTAAAGCACCTAAACTTATTGTTAAGAATATGCCAATTCCTTGT
The DNA here is from genome assembly GCA_907163375.1 of Prostheceraeus crozeri. NCBI lineage: Eukaryota > Metazoa > Platyhelminthes > Polycladida > Euryleptidae > Prostheceraeus > Prostheceraeus crozeri. The sequence goes on along the minus strand of CAJQUW010001286.1, from coordinate 18,134 downwards.
GTTACATTCTTAACTTTACTCCATCTCTTTCTTAATTTTTTATAATGCTCTAATCTTAATAATAATTGAGATTCCTTATCTTTCATATACCTAACTCTATCTTTGTGTTTTTCAATGTTCATTTTTTCAATGTTAATCTTTTCAATGTCCATTAAAGTAGAACTACGTTCATATGATAACGAAGGATATATTCTTGAGGTTCCTTCCATTTCTGAAGTTCCTTCCACTTTTGTTTCTTCCATTTTTAAAGAAATATTATTAGTCACATGATATATTTTAAAAACCTGAAAGATGGATAAAATTCATGAATTTGAAATTCTCAACTTTTATGATTTTCGGTGTCCTGGAACGGTCATGATTTGAGCAAGAAAATTGTAATTCTCAAATTTGAGATTCTTAACTTTTCTGATTTTTTTCGGTGTCCTGGAACGGTCATGATTTTAAGGGCGGGTGAAAATTGTAATTCTCAAATTTGAGATTTTGAAAAATTTGAAAATTGGGTATTTTTAAAAACGCCCAAATTTATGAATTTAGGTCTTAAAAACCTGAAAAAGGGTTCAAAATCATGAATTTATGTCGTTTTTACAGATACCATTTTTTGAATTTTATGGTGTCCTGGAACGGTCTTTTGCCCATTACTCACAAAGCCTGATCTTTCCATCATTTTTTTCAATCGGAACTATAGGCGCTGCCCAGTCGGAAGTAGTGATCCGTTCCAGAACACCTAATTTCAACAGTCGTTGAATCTCGCCATCAACTTTCTCACGAAGTGAATATGGAATAGGTCGAGGTCTACAAAACTTGGGAACTGCATTTTCTTTCAGATCGATCCTACAAGTTGCCTTGACAGCACCAATATCATCATTGAAAACGGAAGTGTACTTGGTCAAAATGGAATCAATGGAATCTATGTGAGAAACAGGAAAGTCTGGGGTCAATCCAAAAGCCTTGATCCAATCTCTACCACAAAGATTAGGTCCTTCATTCTTGACAACTGCACACTGTAGATACAACTTTTGAGAGTTGTAGAAAACTGTGGACTTAAATATCCCGACTACATGCAAACTATGACCCGTGTAAGCTCTCAAACCTGAATTGGAAGTTTCCAACTTAACTCCCTCGAATTTTTTACGGAACGTTTTCTCAGTCAAAATGGTGGCCGGAGTACCAGTGTCTATCTCAAACTTGATAGGAACTTCATTCAGTAAGATAGTAGCCTCATAAGGTGCAACGTGATTCACTTGATCTACTGGAGTAACTGAGTATAAATCATAGAAAAATGGGTCAGACTGACTAGTGGACTGGTCAGGTGTATCTATGTTAACACTGTCAACTGCATTAACAGAACTCTTGGAATTTGCATCAACAGAATTCTTGGAATTTGTATTTTGAGAACTTTTGCAGACTGAACTGATATGACCCTTCTTATTGCACTTGAAACACGTACTGTTAATGGCTGGACATGTCCTACAGTTATGCTTTTTTCCGCACCTGTAACACGGACTCGACTTCGTATCCTGAGGCTGCTTCTTCTGAAAATTGCTGTTAGATTTGTCCTTTTTGTAGAATTTGGAGTTGTGAACTTTATTGACACTGGTTCCAGTGGCACCTGACTTCAAAATCTCAGCATCTCGAGTGGCAGTTTCAATCGCTAAACAAATCTCAAGAGCCTTATTAAAATCCAAAGTTGTATATTCAGTGGTCAACAACCTTCTCTGCATGTGCTCATTATTTATGCCTGATACCAAACGATCTCTCAGCATAGAATCCAAAGTACTACCATACTCGCAATGCTCACTTATTTCCCTCAAAAGAGCAACGTATTCAGACACCGTTTGGTTAGACTGCCTATCACAAGTACTGAATTTCCACCTTTGTACAATGGGTGACGGTTTCGGAGAAAAATGCTTGGACAAAGCAACAAGAATATCAGCCAAAGCAACATCAGCAGGCTTATTAGGGGTCAGAAGACTTCTCAACAACCCGTAAGTCTTCGGTCCAACACAACTAAGAAAGACGGCTCTCTTAATAGATTCATCCGTGATACCGCTAGCCAATATGTATTGAATAAATCGCTCAGAGTACTGCTCCCAATTTTCTTTTTCAATCAAGAACTCACTAAACTGGTATGTAACCGACATTATCCAAAAAAAACGTAGAAGCACCAAGTTGTACTTAGACAAAGTTCAGAAATTGCTTTCACTTAATGGTTAATATGGTAAATAAGTTGAATTATTATTGGAAAGCAACTCTTGGATACGTATTGCGTGAGATTCAATGTTCAACGTCGCCAATTAATGTCATGTATTTGTAAATTAATAGAGCAGATACATGAGAGCATAAGTGAAAACTCAAATCGAGCGCACTTAGTTATGTATTCAAATTCATGCACATATAAACAATTAAGCTAATTGGAGGTTAGATTAAATTAATAAAACTCAGGGAAGGAAATACGGCACACAATGGCTAGAAATAGAAGGTTGGAAGAAGCCCTTTCAAAAGGAATTACCCTAATTGACGGTCGTTCGGAGATAGCGAAAATAGACAGATAAATGGCTACTTAAAACGGCGCAACAATGTGTTCTCAGCAGGGTTTTCAACTTTCAAAAGAATTTTTTTCTTTCGTTTGCTTTCTCGTAGCGTTTGAGTACTAGCAACATTTTCTGCGCTGCAGCAAAGAATGTGCAACAGATTAATGCACCGATTAAAATCGGGCTGTTTTAATGTAGGATTGTATACACACATCTACATTAACATGCGATTTTCTTCTTGTCAGGATGTTCTGTGAATTTCCATGTAATTCTATCTACATTTTGAATCACTCAAAAAGAAAATACAAGTAACGGAGACAGAATTGTTGACCCATAGCTGCCGCTATATGTAGACATGTATTGATACTTTAACTTACCACATGCTGCCGGAAATCTGGTCCTGATATCTGGTATGAGGAATTCTGTAATCCTTTTTGCAAGAGGTTGCCATTTTTTCTTTCATCTGTGCCACTTGCAAAGATGCAGAATGTGCTGACTATGCTCCTCGAGCGCAGCAGGAGTCCTCTGTTGTAAATCACAGCAGTGTTTAAGTTATATAGATCACACGAATTGGAGTGGACGAGATTTGCTAATAATTGTCCAATCAGAGTTGCTGTCGGCATATAGGGAGAACATGCCGACACTTCCCGATTTTCTAATCATCATGTCGGTGCAGCCGTCACTTAACCGGTGGGCACCGACAACACCTGTGTCGGCATTCACTCGGTGCGTCGACACGGTTGACAGCCGACACTGCCCGACTATTTGCCGAGTAATCGCCGACGATTTTTTTCACCGGGATGGGTACTCAAAAATGGAAGAAGTTTAGCCAATAATTGATCAAATCGAAGCTTTGACATTCGAAAATAGTGAAAATGGCTTTCTTCATCTTGATATCGCAGATCTCTCACCAATTGAATTTCACCTTGAATATTCCTTATTACATTTATCGGGCGTACAGACCATCTTCGATGTTGTCTTCGCAGACGCAGCCGATGTATAACAGAAATAATTATAGGTAGATCACGAGAAAAGTCACCAATTTCCATCACGATACGTCGTCAAAATGATGCATATGCACGCAACTAGTATAAATAAGAACATAAGAAAACGTAAGTGTCTGCGTTTTCATTACTCATTTGGAGTGAGTCAATTTTGTAAGTTGTAATGTAAATAACTTAACAGTGAAATAACGTGTTTCGAGTAAAAACCATGCGCTAGTAGCAAGACGACATGTTGTTGAATTGAATTGTGTACAGCATCAGATTGATTAAATTCAGTGCAGTAAAAGAAAGGCAAATCGCACAGAGTAAGACATTGAAAACACAACAGTTCATCTCCCCCTTAAAAGAAACGATCGGGAGGTACGCCCTTGGTAGCGCGAGCTGAGCGCCAACCAGAGGACAACAAAGGTGAAGGCATTGATGAACTAGCAAGTCCAGTAGAAACAGAAGAATCATTTGTTGAAACTCTTCTAGGCCTAGCCCGAACAGTGGGAAACTCAGTAACATCATTCGAACTGTCCAAGTCGACATCATTACAATCAATTAAACGCTTCTTAATTTGTGTTATATGCCGTTTCCATAACCGTCCCCCAGAGACTGAAACTACGAATGTGACTTGGCCTTTTCTTCCTACGATTGTTCTCGGAATCCATGTCTTCGTCGGAAGGTATTGTCTCACCCATACGTCACTCGATTCAAAGTCATCCGTCGGAGTTGAGTTATTCCCGTTCTGTGGCTGTAAAACAGAGAATCGCGTTCTGACCTTGAATGAGAACAGCATTTCAGCAGGAATTTCGCTCGTCGTAGCATGAGGCGAAAAACGGTAATCTTGAAGGAAATCACGTAGCGCAATATGTTTGTCCTTTCCGTCTTCTCTCAGTTTCGTCATTGTCTCCTTGAATGTTCTTACAAAGCGTTCTGCGATGCCATTGCCTTGAGGTCTGAATGGACTGCTTGTCATATGCTTAACCCTCTAAAGACGGACAGGGCCTTTGAGACCCTATTTTATTTTCAAACTTGGATATCTCAAAAACTATTTGAGATATATCGATGAAACTTCGTGACATCTTCAAGTTCTTTATTGGCTTCCATTGCATATCATTGTTTTGATATTTGCAATAATTTCATCGATGCTACTTTCGTTTTAAAAAAAACTTGCGTTAAAGACGAGCAGGGCCTCAGAGGCCCTGTCTCATTTTTCGCTAAAATTAATGCTATATTCTTATCAATTAATATACTTTGATGTAGCTGATATAATAGTGAGCATTTAGCGTTTAAATGCAATCCATTATTAGGCAAAGTATTTTATTTGAACTGCATGGGAGCAACTGTTTATTATCTCGAAAGTTAGGCCTATAGGCATACGCTGGCTAGATTGATGTATTCACCTATTCCTTTTTCCATATCGATGATAACTTGATACACGAGACATGTCTACGCGGAAAAGCTGGTGTGGAGGAGGCAATAAGCAAGTTTCCGGTTGGTTCCTGGTCATCACTGGCGTCACTATTATGTGACTGCTGCAAGTTCTCACGGACATGCGAGCATTTTCCTTGTCGAGTTTAGTTAGACAATATGCATCGGAGTCAACGGCAAGCTGCGGCAACTGCTTACAGAGCAATTTGGAACATTTCGACTACTGGTTTGGATTCCGACGGAAATGTATCATCGAATGATGATTATGACGACGACGAAGACGATGCCGTTCTTTCTGACATCGATTCCAACAGCGATCCCCATGAGAATGGGCCTATTCAATCAATTTTTACGTCCCATGACACGTCAACTATGCCTTCAACCTCCAGTGTGCCCCCAACTGAATATGTTTCTCGGAATGGTGAAAGATGGAATGCAGTTCCCGACATTCGATTTGGAAATGCTCAAACACGTCAATGGAACATTCTTAGAGAGTCGCAAGGACAAACTATTCAATCAGGTTGTGGTGAAAGTCCAGCAGATGCTTTTAAGATTTTTTTATCTACATCAGTTATCGACGAAATAGTTCTCCACACTAATTCTGAAGCTCGTGGACGATTGAGCGGTGCGGATCGGAATGAAACAAATCGAGGTGAGATGTATTGTTTCATATGTTTACTACTGCTGTCTGGTATGTACCAAGCAAAAAATGAGCCTATAGCCGAGTTATGGAGCAAAGATGATGGACGTGCTTTCTTTGCACAGAGTATGTCCAGAGATCGTTTTAAAAGTATTCTAAGATTTATTATATTTGACGATCGAAATACGAGAACTGAAAGGTCTACAAATGACAAACTAGCTCCTCTGCGATCAGTACTGAATTCATTCATAATCAAATGTCACAGCTCTTATAAAGCTGAGATTGATGTCACGATTGATGAGCAGTTGATGACGTTCCGCGGCCGGATAAACCTGGTAGATACGGTGTAAAAATTTGGATATTGGCGGACTCAAAAACAAACTACTGTCGCAACTTGGAAGTCTATACTGGAAAACGAGGATCATCTCGTGAGGTTGGACAAAGCAGCAGAGTTGTACTTGAATTGACAGATTACATCTCCAATTCTGGCAGAAATGTGACCGGAGATAACTTTTTTACCAGTCTGCCTTTAGTTAGGACATTACTGGGAAGAAATTTAACTTACATAATGGTACAATCCGTAAGAATAAAGCTGACATACCTCCTGAGTTGCTACCCAATCCACCGAGACAGGTGGAGTCAAGTATTTTTGCATTTCAACGAAACTGTACGATGGTATCATATGTACCTAAAAGGAACAAAGCAGTCATTCTTCTTTCTAGTGGACATGATGATTCTTCTTGTGATTCGTCCTCTCCGTTCAAGCCCAATATGATTCTAGACAACAATAGCACAAAAGGTGGGGTGGATACGCTTGACCAAATGGTTCGTCAGTATTCCTGCAAGCGCAAGACTCGACGTTGGCCCCTGGCCTTATTCATGAGAACATATTAGATATTGCATCATATAATGCATACGTACTTTTTCTGTCTATTCATCCTTCATACAAAAAGATGCTCCAAACCGACGCCGACAATTTATTATCGAAATGGGAAAACAATTGATTGCAGAATATACATGTAGGCTTCGGCCAACAAATGAACCAATGATGCATGAATCAACTCAACAACTGTTATCTCCTCGTCGCCGTTGCCGCCCCGACAAACAAAGACGATCCGCGGACTACACGGACCACAAACGGAATTCCGTCGGAATTCCGTTTCTAGTCCGTAAGATCCGTGTTATCATTCGAAGATCCGCGGACTTCCGTCAGCCTTCCGTCGGAACTCCGCGGATAGGCGGACTTTACGGAACTCAAACGGAATTCCGTCGGCGTTCCGTTTTAGATCCGTAAGTTCCGTGAAATCCGTTAAGTCCGCAGGCGTTCCGTTTCATGTCCGTGTTGATCTCCACGCAAAATAGGTCTTTAAAATCCTTCATAATTAGTTCAAACTGTGTTAATAGCTACCTAGAATACTCGCTAGCTTCCTCTCAAAACATCAAGTCAATGAAAACTGCTGATGCACGGCACAACTTCATATCTAGAAACGAATTGTCTGCGGCTTTCCGTCGCCGTTCCGTATGAGATCCGTTTCGTGTCCGTGTTGATCTCCACGCAAAATAGGTCTTTAAAATCCTTCATAATTAGTTCAAACTGTGTTAATAGCTCTCTAGAATACTCGCTAGCTTCCTCTCAAAGCATCAAGTCAATGAAAACTGCTGATGCACGGCACAACTTCATATCTAGAAACGAATTGTCTGCGGCTTTCCGTCGCCGTTCCGTATGAGTTCCGTTTCGTGTCCGTGTTGATCTCCACGCAAAATAGGTCTTTAAAATCCTTCATAATTAGTTCAAACTGTGTTAATAGCTCCCTAGAATACTCGCTAGCTTCCTCCCAAGGCATCAAGTCAATGAAAACTTCTGATGTACGGCACAACTTCATATCTAGAAACGAATTGTCCGCGCCTTCCGTCGCCGTTCTGTATGAGATCCGTATGAGTTCCGTTTCATGTCCGTGTTGATCTCCACGCAAAATAGGTCTTTAAAATCCTTCATAATTAGTTCAAACTGTGTTAATAGCTCCCTAGAATACTCGCTAGCTTCCTCTCAAAACATCAAGTCAATGAAAACTGCTGATGCACGGCACAACTTCATATCTAGAAACGAATTGTCTGCGGCTTTCCGTCGCCGTTCCGTATGAGATCCGTTTCGTGTCCGTGTTGATCTCCACGCAAAATAGGTCTTTAAAATCCTTCATAATTAGTTCAAACTGTGTTAATAGCTCCCTAGAATACTCGCTAGCTTCCTCTCAAAGCATCAAGTCAATGAAAACTTCTGATGCACGGCACAACTTCATAGCTAGGAACGAAATGTCTGCGGCTTTCCGTCGCCGTTCCGTATGAGATCCGTTTCGTGTCCGTGTTGATCTCCACGCAAAATAGGTCTTTAAAATCCTTCATAATTAGTTCAAACTGTGTTAATAGCTCCCTAGAATACTCGCTAGCTTCCTCTCAAAACATCAAGTCAATGAAAACTGCTGATGCACGGCACAACTTCATATCTAGAAACGAATTGTCTGCGGCTTTCCGTCGCCGTTCCGTATGAGATCCGTTTCGTGTCCGTGTTGATCTCCACGCAAAATAGGTCTTTAAAATCCTTCATAATTAGTTCAAACTGTGTTAATAGCTCCCTAGAATACTCGCTAGCTTCCTCTCAAAGCATCAAGTCAATGAAAACTTCTGATGCACGGCACAACTTCATAGCTAGGAACGAAATGTCTGCGGCTTTCCGTCGCCGTTCCGTATGAGATCCGTTTCGTGTCCGTGTTGATCTCCACGCAAAATAGGTCTTTAAAATCCTTCATAATTAGTTCAAACTGTGTTAATAGCTCCCTAGAATACTCGCTAGCTTCCTCTCAAAACATCAAGTCAATGAAAACTGCTGATGCACGGCACAACTTCATATCTAGAAACGAATTGTCTGCGGCTTTCCGTCGCCGTTCCGTATGAGATCCGTTTCGTGTCCGTGTTGATCTCCACGCAAAATAGGTCTTTAAAATCCTTCATAATTAGTTCAAACTGTGTTAATAGCTCCCTAGAATACTCGCTAGCTTCCTCTCAAAGCATCAAGTCAATGAAAAACTTCTGATGCACGGCACAACTTCATAGCTAGGAACGAAATGTCTGCGGCTTTCCGTCGCCGTTCCGTATGAGATCCGTTTCGTGTCCGTGTTGATCTCCACGCAAAATAGGTCTTTAAAATCCTTCATAATTAGTTCAAACTGTGTTAATAGCTCCCTAGAATACTCGCTAGCTTCCTCTCAAAGCATCAAGTCAATGAAAACTTCTGATGCACGGCACAACTTCATAGCTAGGAACGAAATGTCTGCGGCTTTCCGTCGCCGTTCCGTATGAGATCCGTTTCGTGTCCGTGTTGATCTCCACGCAAAATAGGTCTTTAAAATCCTTCATAATTAGTTCAAACTGTGTTAATAGCTCTCTAGAATACTCGCTAGCTTCCTCTCAAAACATCAAGTCAATGAAAACTGCTGATGCACGGCACAACTTCATATCTAGAAACGAATTGTCCGCGCCTTCCGTCGCCGTTCCGTATGAGATCCGTTTCGTGTCCGTGTTGATCTCCACGCAAAATAGGTCTTTAAAATCCTTCATAATTAGTTCAAACTGTGTTAATAGCTCTCTAGAATACTCGCTAGCTTCCTCTCAAAACATCAAGTCAAATGAAAACTGCTGATGCACGGCACAACTTCATATCTAGAAACGAATTGTCCGCGCCTTCCGTCGCCGTTCTGTATGAGATCCGTATGAGTTCCGTTTCATGTCCGTGTTGATCTCCACCGCAAAATAGGTCTTTAAAATCCTTCATAATTAGTTCAAACTGTGTTAATAGCTCCCTAGAATACTCGCTAGCTTCCTCTCAAAGCATCAAGTCAATGAAAACTTCTGATGCACGGCACAACTTCATAGCTAGGAACGAAATGTCTGCGGCTTTCCGTCGCCGTTCCGTATGAGATCCGTTTGGTGTCCGTGTTGATCTCCACGCAAAATAGGTCTTTAAAATCCTTCATAATTAGTTCAAACTGTGTTAATTGCTCCCTAGAATACTCGCTAGCTTCCTCCCAAGGTCGCAAGGCAATGAAAACTTCTGATTGACGTCACAATTTCAAAGCTAGAAACGAAATGCATTAATAAAGCAAATATGTAATTCACTGTTCCTATAAGATATAAGTTTGGTGGATTTTTTTTCCATGAACGCAGGTATTGAAAAAAATTTCATTACATCAGTTAAAATGTACGCTGCGTAGCTCCTCTAGAGTCAGTGGTTGTATCCGAACTCCTGTCGCACTGGAGTGGAGATTTTCAACTCCGACAACTCCTGACATAACAGAAGCAACACACAGACAAAATACATCAATAAAATTTTCAACTATATTTCATGTTTCAATAGTGTCGCAAGTAATCAATTTCTTCGAAGTTATACGGTACATCGAAGCCTATAGGGTATCTTTAATTGTCTTCCACATACCAAACTATTTGCATCAAGTGAAATATGTATTTATTAAAATTGAAGATGAATTATTTTAGATAAGCATATTTTTTCAAGGAGTAGTGCCTATACTGTAGTTTGGTATGTAGGCCTACTTCATTTTTTTCTCTCTAAGTTATTAATTACAGATTACTAATTAATAATTACAGATTTGTTATCAATGTGTATTAATGGCAGTTCTTTTCATGAAGTTTAAAGATTCCTAGAGGATTATCATTTCATTTAAACACTTTAAAAAAATGCGACAACACCACAGCATGTCCTTTACCGCTGAGATGTCAGAATTGATAAACCTGATGTAACGGACTTAAGACAGTGCCTTGAGCTGGACGGGGAATTTCGTAATGCTCGTTTTCCTGAATCAAAATTTTTGTGTCTGTTCAAATGTTTGCATGTCTCTTCGTCACCAGACAACGAAAAGGTTTTGATTTGTTGGGTCTATCAAGATCCTAGAATTATATGTAAATAGAAATTGTACATATTGTGCCATTTAAAGCTGGAAACGGAGTTTTAGGCATATTTGTAATTCGTTATACTGTGAAATATTCTTGATGATAAAATATAACTGATTTACGTATGAGCGTGAACTGAAGTATCTTGTATTTTTTATTGCAGTTTTCACGTTACATCTAAGTAATAAAATCTAGCGCATCAGTTGAGGTGTTTTCAACTTACATAGCAAAAATGAGTGTGACAAAAAATGAGTCAAAGATCGTTTGAGAAAATGCCCATTCGTAACAGCAGACTAAAGCCGTGCTATCAACTGACCATTGTGTTGGACATAAACAGTTTCATAAATAAAAAGCGCACAGAATGCTTTCGAAGTCATAATAAAGTTTATTGAAATTAGGAAGAAAAATGTAAACCTGACATGTTTCGACTGGTCTTGTCAAAGGTAACCCAGCATGTGAAATTACATTGAAAGATAGACATTTTTTAAGAAGGAGAAAGTTTAAAAAATGTCTATCTTTCAATGTAATTTCACATGCTGGGTTACCTTTGACAAGACCAGTCGAAACATGTCAGGTTTACATTTTTCTTCCTAATTTCAATAAACTTTATTATGACTTCGAAAGCATTCTGTGCGCTTTTTATTTATAAAATTACAAACAGGCACAATTGTTTCAATAAACAGTTTCATAACCAACCTGAAGCCTCGTCATAGCTCTTAAAAACAATCAATCACCAAAAACTAAGACAAGTGAAGTCCAAAGAACTTCGGCCTCTTTTCTTATCTATGAATCATGCCATTTTAGTTCTCAATTATATTTGTGTTACACCTACAATGATTCATGATTTATATTTGCATGAATTTCCACTTAGCTCACTTACGGTGTGTATGCTTCAGTTTATGCAGACAACTGTCACATACACGATCATAAAAAACCACTGTCAACAGAGAGGCAACACAGCAAACTAAAAATTACTCTGAGATGAAATGCCTCCCATTGCTGTGACTTTGAAGTCGTATTTCAGCCAACAATTATGGACGAGAAATACCTTCACGTGTCGCAGCTGACTGGATGTTATCGATATTTTAAATTCCTTCTTACAGCTATTCAGCATACACAAACAACAGTTAAGAAAACAAACGAAAGGCTTTAATGTCCACAATGAATAGTTGTGTCCAATCTAGTCCTCAGTACGAAGTCAATGGGTGTGCGATGCATGTGTCATGGACCGCATTATTTTGTCTCCAGTACTATTCACATAATTGATTTGAAATAGAATTCATCTTCATGATACCGATGTTATTCAATTGGTAGCTTTCAAATCTTTTTCATTTTTGAGATTGGTGGATTGAGATTAATTTTGGCTTAATTACTTTAGATTCCTGGACTTAAAGTATTCACGAAATCTTCTTCAAGTATTTGATGAGTTTGACTGTCATGAGATCGACGGCTTTTATTAGATTGATAAATGTATTCCTCAAAATCGATGGCTACTAACGTCTAGTTGAATGTTTAGGACTGTTTCTGGCATGCTCTATGGTTTTTCGTATGTTGTTATAATTCATGGCACCCCAACTTCTGGTTTTTCGTGTTTCAGGGTGCAGAGCGCTTGTTTCAAGCAGACAATTGAATCATTTGATGCACTCATGGAGTAAGCATGAAGGCTTAGAGAATGAAGGTATACTCTATGTAAGCAAAAGCGTTTGCATCTGCACTAGTAAATTTCCCTTTTTTAATTCAATATGATTTTCTCATGAAGTGAAGAAAAAACGTTTCTCTCTACCTCTCCCCCCCTTTTCAAACGTTTCTTCCCATTCCTCTCCCTTCTCCACCCGTTCCCTCCCCCCATATCATAGATTCAATATTCCCTCCCCTTTCCCTTCTCTCTCTCCCCGTTTCCTGTCATTCCTTTTCTCCTTCTCCTCCTCCCTCTTCATTCCTGTTCCTACCTTCCACTCCCCTTCCCCACCCATCCACCACCTCCTTTCCCCGTTTCCTCTCCCTCTCTTCTTTTCCAACTAAACCTTTACCCCATCTTTCGTTTCCCACACTCTTTCTCCCCACTCTTTTCCACATCCCTCACTTCCCCGTTTCCCCCTCCATCCGCATCTTCCCACATTCCCTTTCTTCCCTCTATCCTTCAAAAGTTTTCCCTCCCTCCTCCCCGTTTCTCCTCTATTTCCCCTCTCCCTTTTCCCTCTTCTCCTCTCTTTCATCTCCCATTCAACCCCAAAATCCTCACCTCCCTCTCACTTCGCTTTCACTCCTTCCTCCCTCAACCGTTTTTCTCCCTCCTTTTCCTTTCTCCCCCCTCCACTCTCGACTTTCTTCAAATCTTTCTTTCCCTTCTCTCCCTTCCCATTCCCTTCTTCTACCCCCCTCCCCCTCCCCTCTATTTCTCACGTTTCTAACGTTTCTTCCCCCCCCTCCCCTTTCCTCTCCCCATCCCTCCTCCTCCCCCCTTATCATTCCTCTTCCTTTCCCTCACTTTTCTCTCCTCCCTCCCTCACTCACTCTCCTCCCCCCCCCTCCTTTTCTCTTTCGTTCTCTTCCTTTTCTTTTCCCCCCTTCCTCCCTTCTCTCTCCCTCCCCCTCTTCCCTCCTTTCCTCTCCAATCATCCTTCTTCCCTCCCCACCTCGTTTTCCCGTTTCTACTCCCCCTTCCTCCTCCCCCTCCGTTCCCTGTTTTTCACATCCTTTCCCTCTCTACATTCTCCCGTCTCCATCCCCCCTCCCTTCTCCCTAGTTTCACCCTTTTTTCCCTCTCTTACTCTCCACATCCTCCTACTTTTTCATTCTCCTTCCCCGTCCTTCGTCTCTCACTTTCCTCTTCTTTCCTACCCTATCTCCCCTCCCCCTCATTCCCTCCTTTCCGATTCCGGCTTTCTCTCCTTTCAACTCCCTTTCCCCTTCTCCCTCTCTCCCAATCCCCTCCGTCGTTCCCTTTCTCCTCCCCCCTCCCCCTCTCTTCTCTTCCCCCTCTTTTTTCCCCCTTCCCTCTCTCCCTTCTCCTTCCCTCCCTTCTCTCTTCTCTCTCTTCTCCCCCCCTCCCCTTCTCCCTCCTTTCTCACACTATTCTCTCCCTCCTCTCCTCCCTTTCTCCTTCCCTTCTTTCCCACCGCCTCAATACTCTCTCTTTTCCTCTCCCTCCCCCCTTCCCTTTTTCCCTTCCCCCCCTCCTCCCTTCTTCCAATTCTCCTCGTTCCCCCGTTTCATCCTCTCCTCGTTTTCCTCCTCCCCCCCCTCTCTTCCGTTTCCTCTCCCTCCTCACCGTCCTTCCCTCAGTTTTCCCTCCCCCCTCCCCTCCTTTCGTTTCCCCCCCCTCCCTTTCTCCTCCCCCTCCCCCTTTCTCCCTCCCTTCTTTTTCCCCCTCTCCTTCCCCCTCTCCTCATCTTCACTTTCCAACCTTCCCCTCTTCCTCTCTCTCGCTTCCGCCATTCCGTCCTCAACTTTTCCCTCCAATTTCTCCCCTTCTCTCTCCCCCATTCCCTTTCCCCCAACGTATTCCTTCCCCTCCCATCCCCTCGTGTTCTCCCCTTCTCCCCACCCGTTCCGTTTCCCTTTCCCTTTTTTCATTCCCTCTCTTTCTCTCCTCTCCATCCCCTCACTCCCTCCCTTCTCCACATCATCCATTCAAACGTTTCCACTTCTCTGTTGAACGTAGATAGGCAAACATTCCCTTTGCTTTATCCACCATCCTCAAAGCTTAGGGGTCATATCAAGTGCAATTTAACTAAATGTTATTGCCTCAAGAAGCCGAGTCTTTTGATGAGCGCAACGCAGCCTGTGTCATCGAATAAGTCCACCGCCGCATGGAGACGCTAAATTCTTCACATGCACATGAGAATATTGACACAATCAATACTGTAGATTGCCTTGGAAGATATTAATTGCTTTCAGCTCAAGATGAAAGTTTCGATGCTCGACAAATAGCTTCGAACCTGCAACATGATACTAATTGTAAATTCGTCTCTTGAGAAGGAACATTTTCAAAAACGCTTGGATGACATTATCTGACATGATTGAACAATAGAGTACTTCAACCTACACAATTGCACACTTTGTCAAAAGAATGACATAAGCACAAATAACAAACCCCCAAAATTTGTTTTACTACCTGTAAATAATTTTTTTACGTGGCGAATTTGACATAAGCAGTTTCAATTCAGATGAACACACTCATCGTGATAGTTGCCACTATTATCTTAATCTTGTGCTTAATTTTAGTTTCTTAAGCTTATTCCATTAACATTCAGCGAGTAAGTATACTTCCTACATGATGCGATAACGAATGTATTTTAAAATTGACGACATGGTAATGTTCAGTCATAGTAGAATTCACAGTAATTTAAAAAGGTCATGATAGAAAGTAGGAATCGTTTAATGAGAGCTGATGATTTTCCCTTGTATCAGAGATAAGGAACCCTACGCGCATTAAAGCAATGACTAACCTTTCATCTTCTAGTTTCATGAACTTTCGCTACATAATCGGGGATAAGTTAATTCTAATGAATCTTATAGGATTGTGTTTATCTTTTGAATGGAGGTCAGCCCTCAGTACGAAATAGAACTCAGTTTCATTGACAGTATATTTCGGCAATGTCCAGATCACTGCGAAACATGGTATCAGAACGTTGCTGAATGCTTCTAATTCAATACTTCGGAGTATCTTCTTCTCCATTACTCAAAGACTGGCCCTCACCCCAAACAAATAGAACTGCATTGAATGGAAGAGGTGATTGGTTACGTTATTGAAACCGGATAACCGGCACTGCTGTCAGGGTTGGAACCATTACCGTAATTGCAATAGTGTTAACTAATTACAAGTTTGAAGAAACTCTGATTGTAATTGAAGAATTAGATTTTCAAGAAATTATTGTAAATAGTATTGCGAATTTCAACTGCAACAGTGATTATTGTATATGAATTTTCATGAATGCCAATTGAAGAAAAATGTCGATCCAACTGCTCGTTCAACAACTTGTCTTAATCGGTAGACGAACACAAAATCCCAAGTTTTGCCATATGTGAATTGTTCAGTTTTTACACGTTTTGTATCTATACAAATAGACCGTAATTATCCCCTCTTACATAATTGCCATCATATCCAACTATGCATATGATTGCTGATAGCGATGAAAGAAGACATTTATAAATGATACAGTCACGCGCAAAATATAGGCCTTGTTTAGCAACACTCGTGAGATCAATCAGCCAATTCGCGCGGCACTATGGCCACATCCATGAGATGTATACTAGTTGACATTCACAATCAGCATATGCCAGTATCATAGACCTGACTGGTTTATGACGTGATGTACCACAGGCTTACATATACGTAAAGGTCCTACATGCACAATGTAGCCTAAGTACAAAGTCTGATTCCTGTGGTCCGTTTTAACGAAGAGAGGAGGGATGTAATTTGGTCTAAATCGAATCATTTTTGTTAGAGATAAATAATATTCAATGAAGAATGCTTGAGATACCGTTTTCCTCTCAAATCTGCTCCTTGGGTGTGTACTTCAAAAATATTTGATAGCGAACATATCGTGCGTTATTATATTTAGTATCTTGATTTCAAGGGTGAAAAATAGACTCCATTTAGCCATGTCATGGGTTAATTGGGTCTATTTTGAATTTTGTCATAAGTTGTATCAGATAGTTAGTTCCTTAATAATTTCACTCCTTACGATCTCATAAGATGCTCAACCATGTATTCAATAATCGCAGCGCTGCACATCCTGATCTAAAGTAGTGCTTAATTGAGGTCTACCTTTTGATGAATTAGTTCGTGAGATGAAACAATCTATTACCGCACATGTTATTGAAGCCTGTAACCATAAAATAGGAATTCGAATTTCTCTACGATTTGGATTATTTGTGGCCCTACATATTAGAGAGCTATCTAGACATATGCCGTATCCTCTGTCTAAAAGAGTTGAAACCCCTCTGTCAGGCGATTGTGTGGATAGGTGAACGTTTTAAACCAATAAATTTACTGATATCAACTTTAACTCCTTATTGAATTACTGATCAAGAAAATAAGGTCTCTACAGTGTCCCCATTCTCATGCGAAAATTCAACAGTTGTGGAAAAAAATCCTTGCTGCTGCAGAAATCAATTCAAAGAAACTTTTTGAGAATTGAGCCTGAAAAGCCACTTCAGGCAATCCCAAAGGCAGTCACTAGATTACCGTGTGTACTCGAAATAAAAGTGTCTCTAAAATTCAAGAAAACTAGAAATACGCGGCCAAGTTTTGTGGCCAACTGCAATTCTAAAATGTATGTCCAATATTGACTTTTTCTTCTAGGCTGCATTCATCTGAATCCCGCGAAATTCACTTCCGAACAGTTCCCTGATTAAACTCGGTTATTCGTAATTGTATTCCATCTAAAATAGTAAACTTCGATAAGTTTCGAAATAGAATATTTCAGAATATCTAAAATTTACCGAAGACTGTCATGATTTGGGCCGACACTATTGTATCCCGATGCAGTGAGAGGTTTAGATTGACGCAAAATTTCCTCCCGTCCGACCAGACTCCGAAAAGCCGATCCGGCCGCTAAAAACCCGCTCTAAGGTTGGAAATAAGCGATATGAGCGTCAGCTTGAACCTGTTATACACTCCGTGGTCCAAAGAATGTCAAGTGGTAACATTGAATGTAGTGTAGCCTGAATGTTGAAAACGTTGAGATATTACTTCATATCGATTAATGAATTATTGTGTTCACACATTTTGAGTTAAGTTGATCAACGCTGCATAATCAACATGACAGCAAATTATCTGATTTCTCAAGCATAAATGAAATAGATATTTCAGAAGAAATCAATGAAATTTTAACGAAGACCTGTCATGAATTGGCCGACAACGTATTGGTTTCCCGATGCAGTGAAGGTTTAGAATGTGACGCAAAATTTTTTTCCCTTCGACCAGGAACTCCGAAAAGGCCGATCCGGCCGCTAAATAAGCCCGCTCTAAAGGTTGAAATAAGCGATATAGTGGCGACACTGAACCTGTTTTTTACACTCCGTGGTCAACAGAATGTCAAGTGTAAAATGATGTAGTTTAGCTGAACGTGTGAAAATGTGAGATATTACTACATATCGAGTTAATGAAATTGTGTTCACATTTTGATTTAAGTTGATCACCCTGCATAAATCAACATAAGCATACAACAAACATATAACAAATGATATTGGTTGGCGTGATTTTTTTTTAATTAACATGTCGATGTAAACCATTTGATTCGACCGCGAGACTTTGATGTGCATTACATGGGCCTGTCTAAGCACTTAAATCAAACTGTTAGTGAAGCTAATTTGCGATGTGTTTATTCATGCCATGGATGCCGCTGTGTAATGTTTGGTTGGTGCCTTGTTTTCCATATTTTTTTAACATATCACCTTAACCTATAGCCACAATTGTAGAGGAAGATTTCAATATACCATATAGGATGCGGTGTTTAATTTCGTATACTTACCGTCATACTCCCGAACGCATTGTAGAGGTAGCATCATGAAAAAACTTGATTCCGAGCAAACTCTTATCGATAACGGCCAGACAATGTCACTGGACGTTTGAAG